>NSJW01001011.1:0-600000 GCA_019955255.1 Castanospermum australe | reverse complement strand
TTTAATCTCAATATTTATAGCTTGAAGAGGAAAGCTGCAGAAATGTTCATTAATGGAGCTTTCTCCCTAATATCATAAAATACTGTAAACCTGTATGTCTTGGTGGGTATCGTGTTGGTAGGAATTTGACTCCTTCACCCCAAAAGACGTACGGTTTGAATGCTTCAAACAAGGACCAAAGAGGAGAACTTCAACCAAAGTTCACAAAAGCATAACTATTCAAGCTTCATGTGAATCTATGTTCGTGTCATAGTCTTTCCCCGTGAAAGACTTTCCCAACTCTTTCCCCGTGAAAGACTTTCCCAAGCTATGTTTCTTCTGCACAAGTTCTTTCCCTTTGCAACTCTCCTCACACAGACGAGAACTTCTAAGAGGATGTTTGATCACCGGCTGCTTAAACGCGCCAACCTATCTATCTTCTCTCTGATCACATTATCTACCATAATTTTTCTTATCCATGCAAATAATAATATCCACCATTATTCCCTACACACTGCTGCAAATACAGGAGCTCTAGAGGAGGTGCTAGCTCACAGTCACAGAACTAGAGAAGGAGTGAGGTCAACACTTGCTCACATACCTTTAAGTTCCATGCTAGAAGAGAAGGATGAAGTTGATGGTGGAAATCTGAAAGCTCTAGTTGCTCCATTCAATGTCACAGAAGAAGAAAGAAAGAATAGCTTGGTTTCGAGAAAAGCTGCATACGTTCAAGATTCTCAAGTCAAACAACTTGACCCGGCAATTTCATGCTCGAGTTTTGGGATTTTTCAGCCATGAATGTGAGGCTCAGTTTTTCATGACTTGGATTTCGCCTGCAGGTTCATTTGGAGGAAGAGAATTGCTGTCTGTAGAAAGTATTTTCAAGGTCCATCCCCAGGCATGTCTGATAATAATATCAAGAACTTTGGACTCCAGACATGGCTACAGGATCCTGAAACCACTGCTTGATCGTGGGCTCAAAGTTCAGGCAGTGACCCCAGACTTGTCATTTCTGTTCAAGGGGACTCCAGCTGAAGCTTGGTTTCATGAGTTAAGGAAAGGCAAGAAGGACCCTGGTGAGATTCCTTTGTCTCAGAATCTATCTAATCTGATAAGACTTGCAGTTCTATACAAATATGGTGGTGTCTACTTAGACACAGATTTTATAGTTCTTAAACGCTTAACTAGGTTGAGGAATTCTATTGGTGCACAAAGCATGGATTTGGGTTCCAAGCGCTGGTCCAGATTAAATAATGCAGTTCTGATTTTTGATATGAATCATCCACTTCTGCTCATATTCATTAATGAATTTGCATTGACTTTTGATGGAAACAAATGGGGGCATAACGGTCCCTACCTGGTTTCCAGAGTGGTTGAGAGACTGGGAAAATCCCCTGGTTTCAACTTTACAATCTTGCCGCCTATGGCCTTTTATCCAGTGGATTGGAACAAGATAGGTGGGCTCTTTAGGAACCCAAAAACTAGGGGTGAATCAAGATGGGTAGAAGCCAAACTGCTTCAGCTCAGTGGGGAGTCTTATGGGGTTCATCTATGGAACAAACAGAGTAGCAGATTAACGATTGAAGAAGGAAGTGTCGTAGGAAGGCTTATATCACATCATTGTGTCATTTGCAACCATATATAGAGTTCCTAGGTGATAATTGTTGACTTGAAAATGGTGGAGGTTTCATCAATCAAGCGGGATCATGCTATTAACCTGATGAAGGGCAAGCCTATCAAAAGAACGAATTCTCTTTTGAATACCAACTCCAAAAAAACGGATGGAAGTATGGAACCAATCTGCTAGATCAACGTCCAGGGATCCTGGAATTCACACTCTGAATCACTGTTCCACGCCAATATAATACTCAAAATGGGTTGCCAGACTAGTATTCTCCATGTCAAATAATCTCCTCAGGGATGTGCTTCCTTCTTTCATCAACTCCAACAAGCTACTGCTTTTATGAGGTGAGGAGAAAGATGAACAGGATGCAGCTGCAGACAACAAGGAAGACGAAGACCGATATAGCGATTTCTAGTGTTGTACAATTTGCACGATCTTTTCCTTCTGATCTTCTGTGTTGATAACTTGATAAACAAGTGGGACTCTTCTTCTGTCTCCTCAGTAATTTCAGATAACATGTCTAAAAGTATTCAGAGAATAAGTATAATGTAAATAAATTTTGCAAGCTACAGTTCTTTTAATTTTAAGAAGAGTGACAACAATTATTGGTGCAATTACAATTGATAAGATTAAATTGTGTATTTTCAAAGGTCTTAAGTGGTGATTCTTCACTGGAGCTTGTAACATGTACTTTGGAATAGAATAGTCTCTGCTACCCCAAAACTTTCTATCATTAAAAAATAATAATAAATAAAGGAGAATAGCTAAAATAATACAATACCAAGAGTCTAAGACGCCAAGACCATTAGAAAAGAATTAAGAAGCCGACTGCACTTAACGTTTGGTTAACCATTCATTTTCATTTTAGGAGCTGAAATACAGAAAGACAACATCGAACATTTGCCCCTAATTTAACACGGAAGAATTACAATGTAAGTGGCAACATCTGGGTTATTGTGGTAAGGCTTAATTTGGTAAACAAAACGTTTCCAGTGTTATGGAAAGTGCTCACCGTCCTTTCTCTCTCCTCAGTCCTCATTCTACCAAGATCTCATACTTTTCATTCACACAGGCAGAAACAGGGGCAGAGCTAGAACATTTCGCTTAGGGGCCAAGAAAGGACATTAGCTTAGTGTGTATTTGTTTGGACGTTCGTCAACTGCAGAAACATTTGCTTAGGGATCGAAGACGGAATATACAATGTCCAATTGGAGTACAAAACCTAAGTAAAAGCAACCCATCTTTCTTTTTAATTTGTTTATTGTCTTTCCAATCCCCGCCTCCAAAATGCTAGGGCGACAATCTTCCTGATAGAAGATTATACCAATGAAAGAAAGCACAGTGGCCTCAATTAAGGCTAATAAAAACCCATATTCGTAAAATCCATATTGTATATGTCACAATGGAATTCATATTTCATATTTTGATGCTAATATAATATCAACAAATAAATAATGAAAGATTAAAATTACAATCCACTACTAAAATCAGACAGAAAAGAGAGACTCATCAATTTCAATCTTCACCACTGTTGGGTTGATTCTCTCCCATTGAGACTCAAGCCGAATTTTCTTAAAAATGTCATTTACATGTTTTGAATAGGGTTACTCTCACCCTAATCGGTGGTTGCCGAGAGTGTGAGAAAAAAAAAAGGGAGGGGAGGCGCAGTTTATTTTCAGCTTTGAGCAATTTTCTTCAAATGAGCAATTGGGTGGTCAAATCTTGTCCGATTGAACTGAAATTTTAACTGGAGATTCTTCACTCATAGTTCTTTATAGTGGTGGTACGATTTGCAAGTAGAGCACTAAATAATTTTCAGAAATTCGTAAACAAACCCTATTTTTCTAGTGACGTTTTGAACTCTTCTTTGATGTTTTCATCTTGTTGATGATTTTGGGCCCTTGTGGGTGGCCATTTGATGTTGTGGAAGCATTGTATATGTGTGTCCAGTGCTTGTAAGACTCCTTGTACCTCTGTTTGTTGATAGTGGAGATTTTACCGTCCCGTGGGTTCTTAACTCTCTCACATTGAGAAGTTTTTCCCACATTAAATTTGGTGTTCATGTTTTCTGTCATATTTTGATTTTTGTTGTAGTGTTTGCTGATATATTGGTATTGGATTACTGCCATATTGTTATTCAGGGGAAGTCTCATTGTTTCTGCTGCTAGTTTTTTTAACAAACTGGTATCAGAGCTCCTTTGGTTTGTGGAATCTGTGGAATTTGTCTTGTGAACAATGGAAGCTAATACCAATAGAATGATTACTCTGAATGGTATTAATTATAATATTTGGAAGGCCAAAATGAAATATTTTCTTTATGTCAAAAATTTTTATCAACCAGTGTTTGCTACCGCGAAGCCTAATGATAAAACTGATGAAGAATGGACTTTGTTGCATAGACAAGTGTGTGGATATTAGGCAGTGGGTAGATGATAATGTGTTGAACCATATTATTGATGAAATACATGCTCGAACTCTATGGTCTAAGCTTGAAGAGTTGTATGCTCGGAAAACTAGGACTAATAAGATGTTTTTAATAAAGCAGTTACTGATTTTAAAATATATTGATGCAACACCAATGACAGATCACTTGAACAATTTTCACGAAATTATGAATCAGTTGTTTGCCATGGGTATCAAGTTTGATGAAGAAATTCAGGGGTTATTGCTTCTTGGCTCATTACCAGAATCTTGAAAAATTCTCAGAACTTCATTGTCCAATTCTGCTCCTGACGGCGTAATCTCTATGGATTTTACCAAGAGTAGTGTGTTGAATGAAGAAATGCGAAGAAAATCATAGGGTACATCATCTACATAGTCAGATGTTTTGGTTTTTGAGTCTGGGGAGAGAAGCAAGAGCAAAGGTCCTGAGAATAGAGACCAGAGAAGAAGCAAGTCCAGAGACAGGTATAAAAATGTTGAGTGTCACCATTGTGGTCAAAAAGGGCACATAAAGAAATTTTGTTGGAAGTTGAAAAAGGAGAATGGCAAGGCTAGTAAAGACAAGAACAAAAAGAAAGATGATAGCAGTGATGAAGATAAGATTAATGCAACTTTTGATGATTTCCTTATAGTTGAAAAATATGAATCTGTGAACCTTGCTGATAATGCAACTAGTTGGGTGGTTGATAGTGGTGCTTCCATTCATGTTACATCTAGGAGGGATTTATTTATATCTTACACTCCTGGTGACTTTGGTGATGTGAGAATGGCTCATGAAAGTGTAGCAAAATGTGTTGGTGTTGGACAGGTTTGCTTGGAGACCACCAATGGTTCCAAATTAATTCTCAAGCGCGTGAAATATATTCCAGATATTCGGTTAAACTTGCTTTCTGTTGGTATGTTGTGCGATGAAAATTATGACAGTTTGTTTTTCTCATCATACCTGGAAAACTCACTAAGGGTTCCATGGTTGTTGCTAGAGATACTAAGCACTGTAGACTTTTCTTGACTCAAGCAAAAGTTATCAGAGATGTTCTTAATGCAGCTGAGTCTGTTGATGGAACTGACTTGTGGCATAAGAGATTGTGTCATATGAGTGAGAAAAGGGATGACTATGTTAACAAGAAGAATGTGTTGTCTTGTTTTAAAAGTGCACATTTGCATAAATGTACTCATTGCCTTGCTGGGAAACAAAACAGGGTTTCTTTCAAGAGTCACTCACCTTCAAGGAAGTCAGAGATACTTGATTTGGTGCATTCTGATGACTGTGGTCTTATGAAGACAAGAACACTTGGGGGGGTCTATCTATTTTGTAACATTTATTGATGATCATTCTAGAAAAATATGGGTTTACATATTGAAGACCAAAGACCAAGTTTTGGGTGTGTTCAAGCAATTTCAGGCTTCAGTTGAGAGAGAAACTGAGAAGAAGTTGAAATGTATTCGCACAGACAATGGTGGTGAGTATTCAAGGCCATTTTGATTCTTATTGTAAAGAGTACGGAATCAGACATCAGAAAAAACTCCACCAAAGACTCCTTAGTTGAATGGCTTGGCTGAAAGGATGAACAGAACTTTGGTTGAAAGAATTAAGTGCTTGTTATCACAAGCTAGATTGCCAAAATCCTTTTGGGGTAAAGCTTTAAGCACAGTTGTTTATGTCTTAAATCGATCACCATGTGTTCCTTTATAGTATGAAGAGCCAGAAAAGGTGTGGTCAGGTAAAAGATGTCTCTTATGATCACTTGAGGGTCTTTGGGTGTAAAGCCTTTGTTCATATTCCTAAAAGATGAGAGATCCAAGCTTGATATGAAGACAAGACAATGTATTTTTATTGGTTATGGCATGGATGAATTTGGCTACAAGCTTTATGATCCTATTGATAAGAAGATGATCTGAAGCAAAAATATGGGTTTACATATTGAAGACCAAAGACCAAGTTTTGGGTGTGTTCAAGCAATTTTCAGGCTTCAGTTTGAGAGAGAACTGGGAAGAAGTTGAAATGTATTCGCACAGACAATGGTGGTGAGTATTCAAGGCCATTTGATTCTTATTGTAAAGAGTACGGAATCAGACATCAGAAAACTCCACCAAAGACTCCTTAGTTGAATGGCTTGGCTGAAAGGATGAACAGAACTTTGGTTGAAAGAATTAAGTGCTTGTTATCACAAGCTAGATTGCCAAAAATCCTTTTGGGGTAAAGCTTTAAGCACAATTGTTTATGTCTTAAATCGATCACCATGTGTTCCTTTATAGTATGAAGAGCCAGAAAAGGTGTGGTCAGGTAAAGATGTCTCTTATGATCACTTGAGGGTCTTTGGGTGTAAAGCCTTTGTTCATATTCCTAAAGATGAGAGATCCAAGCTTGATATGAAGACAAGACAATGTATTTTTATTGGTTATGGCATGGATGAATTTGGCTACAAGCTTTTATGATCCTATTGATAAGAAGATGATCTGAAGCAAAAATATGGGTTTACATATTGAAGACCAAAGACCAAGTTTTGGGTGTGTTCAAGCAATTTCAGGCTTCAGTTGAGAGAGAAACTGGGAAGAAGTTGAAATGTATTCGCACAGACAATGGTGGTGAGTATTCAAGGCCATTTGATTCTTATTGTAAAGAGTACGGAATCAGACATCAGAAAACTCCACCAAAGACTCCTTAGTTGAATGGCTTGGCTGAAAGGATGAACAGAACTTTGGTTGAAAGAATTAAGTGCTTGTTATCACAAGCTAGATTGCCAAAATCCTTTTGGGGTAAAGCTTTAAGCACAGTTGTTTATGTCTTAAATCGATCACCATGTGTTCCTTTATAGTATGAAGAGCCAGAAAAGGTGTGGTCAGGTAAAGATGTCTCTTAATGATCACTTGAGGGTCTTTGGGTGTAAAGCCTTTGTTCATATTCCTAAAGATGAGAGATCCAAGCTTGATATGAAGACAAGACAATGTATTTTTATTGGTTATGGCATGGATGAATTTGGCTACAAGCTTTATGATCCTATTGATAAGAAGATGATCTGAAGCAAAAATATGGGTTTACATATTGAAGACCAAAGACCAAGTTTTGGGTGTGTTCAAGCAATTTCAGGCTTCAGTTGAGAGAGAAACTGGGAAGAAGTTGAAATGTATTCGCACAGACAATGGTGGTGAGTATTCAAGGCCATTTGATTCTTATTGTAAAGAGTACGGAATCAGACATCAGAAAAACTCCACCAAAGACTCCTTAGTTGAATGGCTTGGCTGAAAGGATGAACAGAACTTTGGTTGAAAGAATTAAGTGCTTGTTATCACAAGCTAGATTGCCAAAATCCTTTTGGGGTAAAGCTTTAAGCACAGTTGTTTATGTCTTAAATCGATCACCATGTGTTCCTTTATAGTATGAAGAGCCAGAAAAGGTGTGGTCAGGTAAAGATGTCTCTTATGATCACTTGAGGGTCTTTGGGTGTAAAGCCTTTGTTCATATTCCTAAAGATGAGAGATCCAAGCTTGATATGAAGACAAGACAATGTATTTTTATTGGTTATGGCATGGATGAATTTGGCTTACAAGCTTTATGATCCTATTGATAAGAAGATGATCTGAAGCAAAGATGTTGTGTTTGTTGAAGATCAAACATTAAAGAACATTGACAATGCAGAAAAATTAGTGGTTCAGTCTGGTGATGATTTTTCTGATCTGGATATTGTTCCTCCTACAGCTAAAAAAGAGGATGGTAGAGCTAAAACTCAAGATGATCAGTAGGATATAGGTGCAGGTGAAGATGAAACAATTGATCTAGTACATGATTGAGTTGATGATGATGCTCATGAAGAACAACCAGCTTTGGAAATCCCTGAAAGCTCAGAAGGCCTACAAGAGACAGGAAGCCTTCATTAAGGTATTCTGCATATGAGTTTGTCTTGTTGACTGACGGGGGAGAACCTGAGTGTTTTGAAGAGCCTATAGAAGATCAACACAAAGCTCAGTGGATTGAAGCCATGCGAGAGGAGATGAAGTCCTTGCATGAAAATGATACCTATGAGTTGGTGAAATTGCCAAAAGGCATGAAAGCTTTGAAGAACAAGTGGGTGTTTAAGATCAAGGAATGAAGAACATAGTTCCAAACTTCGTTACAAAGCAAGGTTGGCTTGTAAAGGTATTTAGTCAAAGGAAGGGTGTTGACTTTGAGGAGATTTTTTCTCCTGTTGTGAAGATGTCCTCCATCCAAGCAATGTTTGGTTTAGCTGCTACTCTTGATTTGGAGATTGATCAGATGGATGTGAAGACAACTTTTCTTCACGGTGACTTAGACAAAGAAATCTACATGGAGCAGCTAGAGGGTTTTCTAGTTAAAGGAAAGGAAGATTATGTGTGCAAACTTAAGAAGAGTCTTTTATGGGCTAAAGCAGGCTCCAAGACAATGGTACAAGAAATTTGAATCAGTTATGGGAGGAGTAGGGTTACTATAAGATAACTTCAGATCATTGTGTGTTTGTGCAAAAATTCGTCTGAATGATGATTTTTATCGTTCTTTTACTTTATGTGGATGATATTTTGATTGTGGACAGGAATGCTTCCAGAATTGATGGGTTGAAGAAACAATTGAGCAAGTTCTTTGCTATGAAAGACTTGGGTCATGAAAAACAAATTTTGAGCATGATGATTACTCGATATAGAGATTCCAGGAAGCTTTATTTGTCACAAGAGAAGTACATAAAGAATGTGCTTCAAAGGTTTGCTTGGACAGGGCTAAACCTGTTTCTAATCCTCTTGCTCCTCATTTCAAGTTAAGTATCAAACAGTGTCCTACCACTGATGAAGAGAAGCAAGAGATGGAGAGAATTCCCTATGCCTTGGCTGTTGGAAGCTTGATGTATGCCATGGTGTGCACCAGACCAGACATTGCGCATGCGGTTCGGTACTGTGAGTCGTTTTCTTTCTAATCCAGGTAAAAGTATTGGAATGCAGTGAAATGGGTTATGAGATATCCTGGAGGTATAATCAATTTGAGTCTTATCTTTGGTGGTGAGAAACCTGTGCTAGTTGGCTTTACTGATGCAGATATGGCAGGAGATATTGATTCTCGAAAATCTACTTCAGGTTACTTGGTCAAATTTGCAATGGGAGATATAACATGGCAATTAAGGTTACAGAAGTGTGTTGCACTTTCTACTACAGAGGCAGAGTTCATTGCAATAAACTGAAGCTTGCAAAGAGTTGTTATGGATGAAGAATTTTTTCCATGAGCTTGGTTTTCAAGCAAAACCGTTATGTGTTATTTTGTGATAACCAGAGTGTTATTCATTTTGGTAAGAACTCTACCTTTCACGTCAGGTCCAAGCATATTGATGTTAGGTATCATTGGATACGAGATGTGTTAAATTCCAAAGTTGTTGGAATTAGAGAAAATTCATATTGATGATAATGGTGCTGATATAATGACGAAAGCATTGCCAAAAGAGAAGCTTGAAGCATGTTGTTTGATCGTCGGGATGGCGAGGGCTTCTACCTAGTCGAGAAGGGGGAGATTTGTTAGGTTAGTTCTCTCCTATTGAGACCCAAGCCTAAATTTCTTAAGCATGTCACTTACATGTTTTGAATAGGATTATTCTCACCCTAATCAGTGGCTGCCGAAAGTGTAAGAAAAAAAAAAGGAAGGGAGACGCAGTTTATTTTTAGCTCTGCGTAATTTTCTTCAAACGAGCGATCGGGTTATCAAATATTGTCCGATTGAGCTGAAATTTTAACTAGAGATTCCTCACTCATAGTTCTCTATAGTAGGTGCGATTTGCGAGCAGAACACTAAATAATTCCCAAAAAATTTGTAAACAGATCATATTTTTCTGGTAACGTTTTGAACTCTTCTTTGATGTTTTCATCTTGTTGATGACTTTGGGCCCTTGTGGGTGACCATTTGATGTTGTGGAAGGATTGTATATATGTGTCCAATGCTTATAAGACTTACTGTACCTCTGTTTGTTAATAGTGGAGATTTTACCGTCCTGTGAGTTTTTAACTCTCTCACATTGAAGAGTTTTTCTCATGTTAAATTTAGTATTCATATTTTCTGTCATATTTTGATTTTTATTATAGTGTTTGCTATTATATTAGTATTGGATTACTGCCATATTGTTATTCAGGGAAAGTTTCGTTGTTTCTGCTGCTAGTTTTTTTAACAACTACCTCGTTATCTTCAAACCGGTCTTTCTTCAAAGGTGCCGGTGGAGCAACAAGCCCCGGTGGTCCTTTACCTTTCTTTTCGTCTTGTCCGGTGGCCTTGCCTGATTATCCCATAAATAACATAACGTTGGAACTGGGAAAAGCATAACACCCACAGGAAGAAAAATAGAAAAAAAAAATCAAAATTTCGAGCAAAACAGAACGCGAGGAACATCGCAATAAACTTGGAGTTTTTCAAAGAGAAAATGGAAGCATAACTTTATATTTCCAAATGAATGATTAAAGCGCTTCCCCTTTGCAGTTTTCTTGTCGTCTCTGCCACAGTACATTGGAAAAACAGAATGAGGAAATGGGGTGTCAGAATTCATACATAAGAAAGCAGAGTTATTGCAAAGTTTCCTTTTTTTTTTTTTTGGTTTTCGGCGGCATGTACCAGAAGGGGTCGGTGAAGGAGAGGATGTTGCAGAGGCTGTGAGCGAAGCAGAGTCAAGGGCGGTGAGCAGAGAGTTTGGGAGTGAGAGAAGGAGAGGCGAGAAGAGGGAGTGTGCAATTGAAAGGAAAGTGGAGGAGCTGCTCCTAGCAGCAGTGATGCCATGGCTGAAGATAGCCGAAGGGATGAGGCTCTGAGATGGAAAATATACGCATTACACAGTGTGCCCGCTCTATCTTGAACATAAACTCATTCTGCATTTCTTGGTAAGAGAAGAGAAAACAGAAAACAAAGAGAGGGGAAAAAAATGCTGTCTTCGGATTTTTACTCAAGTAATTTGTTTTTCTTTTCAAAGTAGTTTACATTTGTTAAAAATATATTTTTCTTTTCTTAACTTTATTTCAATTTTATTTTCTTCTCATAATTAGTTTAAAGTTAAAAAAAAAAAAAAAAAAGATTATCCTATTTTAGAATTAGAATATGCCACATATTTCAACAAAGAGTTTACAGGAATACTTAACTCCATTAGAAATATAGCTTATATTCAATATAAGCACAAGTACTTACACACTTGATCGTTGATGCTGCATGTGTAATAATAAGTTGGTGGAACTTACACACCAATAACATTTGTTCAACAACTTTTGGAAGCTCACCAAATTGTTCTAACAACTAATTCAAACAAACAAATATTAATCAGACACCTTAATTATACATTGATGCTCACGTAAGATACAATGTAATAAAGTTCCATTAACATTTCTAAAGAAGTTCTTATTTAAAACAAATTTAATGAGTTCTAAAAATGTTTGAGATCAAAGTAAAAATAAATTAGTTGTAAGATGAAAATAAAATTGAAAATAAATTTATTGGGTAAAAAAATGTAATTTCCTTAATTTTTATATTTTTAATAAAATATTATATAATTTTATTATAAAATATTTTGTTAATTTTTAAATAAATAACGTAATATAGTTCACTTATACTTAAATTATTACTCAACAAAAATCCAATGTTTTTAAGGAAAATCTCAAAAGTAATTTTATTTTTTTTTTCAAAAATAAGCCCTACATAATTTCTCATATGAAGAGTACAAAATTAAGAAAACAGCTAATTGATAATTTCTACTTTAGCCTCCCAAAAAATAATGTACGGGGAATTCAAGTATTTTAATACTATTCGGTACCAATATCATTAGGCCTCAAAGTGACCAGCCCATTAACAAGTATGAGATAAGGCAATCAAGAAATAGGTCTGGTATCCAAATTAAATTTAAATAATAAGGTTTATCTCTATCATTAAACAGTTCTAATCCTATTCTATCAGGGGTTATTACCCTAAAGTCCTTACCTACATAAAAAGGGCATACCCCTCAGGTATACTTACTCAATTCTAATTCTTAAATCTGTTAAGCACTCTTCTAATTTGATCGTCGGAGTGTTTTCTGCAGGTACTCCTAATCATTCTCTTATTCAAGCATATCGGTGTAGATCTTCACGACCTTGGCTAGATCCCAGGTACAATCCTCTAATTTGGATTTAGTTCGAAACATTGGCGCTGTCTGTGGGAAGAGTTAAACTTCTATTCCTAACCACATCGTAATAGCCAACATCAGAAGGTAAGCGCAAAATACAAAAAGAAATCAGGATGGAACAAAAGCCTCCACCAATAACGTAGCCAAAATACCTCCACTAGGAAGGGTTTTCCAGCCAGCAACTGTGGCTGGCTCTCAGCCAACATCTCTCCAGAATCCAAAGGAAGATCATATTCCTAACCATGAGGCACCACAAAATCCTGATTTAACCGTTGTCCTCACCATGATAGTAGACCAAAACCGTCGAATAGACGAGATTCATTGTATACTACAAGATTGCACAAGTGAATGCTTAGCAGAATCAGCTCCGCCATCTAGGCCGGACAACCTGGATAAGGAAAACAAGTTGAAATTTTTCTGAGATATTCAATGTTATAAAGAGGGATGGAACTACCGCCATCTTTTTTTCTGATTTCATAATGGGGTAAGAATTCCCTGACAATTTTAATGTTCCCATGAATGCAAAACCGTATGATGGAAGCACAGATCACAGGAGCACTTGGAAACATACTATACTTTCATGTTGGCAACCAAGGTGGGAGCCGCATATGCTATTCTATGCCGAGTGTTCTCAACAACCCTTAAAAAAGTAGATTTGAGGTGGCTCTGCTATCTGGAATCTCAATCCATCAACAAGTTCTCAGAGCAGGCCTACAAATTTCTCAACTACTTCACCATAAGTAAAAGTCAGTTGAAGTCCTCCACGGCACTACTTAATCTCAAGCAAGGCTGAGATGAGTATCTCCGAAAATATATCGGCAGATTTAACAAGAAAGCAATGCTAATCGGGGAGTTCAACAAGGGCATGGCTATGGATTATTTCTTAGTCAATGTGAAGTTGGGATCATTTGCTTCCTCATTGGCAAAAAAAGAGCCCCAAAATTTTAATGACCTGCTATTTCGGTCCAAAAATATCAAGATGGAGGAAACCCTAAAAGCCAAAAAGGACTTTACAGGTCTTAGCAAAAGCTTCAAAAAGAAAGAAGAGACTGCAAAGTCATTTCAGGACCTCCCGATGTGGCTATGACGAGGACACTCTTCTGAACACACCAAGAAAGAAGATCTTTTAGGAAGTTTATCACACAGAGTTTGGCAAACTTCCAAAGCCAAGGCTAAAATCCCATAAGAAGGCTGTAAACAAGTCTAAGTGGTGTAACTACCACAATGATCATGGGCACGACATGGAAGAGTGTTGTGATCTCTGAGATGCCATAGAATCCCTGATTCAATAGGAAAAACTCAGAAAATACATTTTAAAATCGTTCGAACGAGAAGAGTGCAACCACCCGAAGTCTGAAATGCAAAAAAAAAAGCAAATCAAGATCTCCAAGTAAGAACTCAAAGACACGTCGGTCATAAGTCCAAGATGATAACGATGAAGTTTCTCGGACCATAGCCACCATCTCCGAAAAATTTGCAGAGGGCGGTGAATCTAAGTCATCTCGAAAGAAATGAGGAGTATAAAAGACAATTGTGGGATGATTTAAAGGAGATTAGTGAGAGTATGGAGGAGGAATGGATGATAGCGGGGGATTTTAATGATATTCTGGAACCAATGGAGAAAAAAGGAGGTGGGGATTTTAATAGGAATAAGAGCAGATTATTCAATGAAAGAATTCCAAGTTGTAATTTCCTTGATTTGGGAAGCGTGGGATCAAGATTTACTTGGAAAGGACCTAAGACAGAAGGAAGGGAAAGAGTCTTTGAAAGGCTTGAT
This sequence comes from Castanospermum australe, assembly GCA_019955255.1. Taxonomy (NCBI): domain Eukaryota; kingdom Viridiplantae; phylum Streptophyta; class Magnoliopsida; order Fabales; family Fabaceae; genus Castanospermum; species Castanospermum australe. The sequence continues at coordinate 586,055 of NSJW01001011.1, read as the reverse complement.
TGGGCCTTAGCTAATGTTGAATAGAGGTTGAGGTTTGATGTTGCTGTTATTAAAACTCTTCCAAGATTTCAGTTTTCTGATCATCACCCCATCCTTATTTGTCTAAATGGAGCGATGAAAAGAGATGAACAAACCTTTTAGATTTGAAGTGGCTTGGTGTACTCATGAAAACTTCATGGATACGTAAAAGAAAATTGGAGACTTGAAAATTCGATGTGTGAAAAAATAAAGAAAATGACCAGTGAGCTTAAAAGCTGGAATGCTAATGTTTTTGGCAACATCAAAAAGAAGAGAAACTTAATTGCCAGAGTAGGAGGAATTCAGAGAAGTCTAACTGTTAGTCAGAGAAGGAATCCTTATCTTGAGATATTAGAGCATGATTTGCATAGGGAACTAAATAAAGTCTTATATGAGGAGGAGCTGCTTTGGCACCAAAAATCCAGAAGCCAATAGGTCAATGATGGAGATAGGAACACTAAGTATTACCATGTAAAGACAGTTCAAAGAAGGAGGAAAAACAAAATTCTGATGTTAAGAAATGGGGAAGGAAACTAGATAGAAGACCAAGAACAACTCAAGACTATGGTTATGAAATTTTACAAAAAGTTATTTACGGAAGAGTATGAAGAAAGAAGCTATGCAGTCACCTGCACAAAGTTTCCCCAAATTGAAGAAGATGATAAAAGGAGAATGAGCAGTTCAATTACAGAAGAAGAAGTTAAAAATGCAGTTTTCACGATAGGACCTCTAAACGCCAGAACTTGACGGTTTTCTTGCTGTTTTCTATCAACAGGCCTAGGAAATTGTTGGAATGGGTGTGGTGAATTTTGTGAATAGAATATTTAGAAATGAGGTGGATATTTCAAAGGTAAATAAAACACTCCTTGTGTTGATCCGTAAAATTTCAAAACACGAGTTTGTGAACCAGTTCAGACCAATTTCTTTATGCAATATGATGTACAAAATGGTCACGAAGGTAATAGTTAATCGGTTGAAACCAATGCTCCCAAAGATCATATCTCCTTTCCAAGTAAGTTTTGTTCCGCAGAGAAGTATTCATGATAATATTTTGATTGCCCAAGAATTAACTCACACGATAAGGAGAATGAGGGGAAGAACGGGCTTTTTTGCTATTAAAATGGACTTAGAAAAGGCATATGACATGTTAAGCTGGGAGTTTGTAAATAGAGTGTTGGAAGAAATTGGAATTGATTAGAACTTGAATAGAATAATTATGCGATGCATCTCTACAGTCAGCACAAATATGTTATGGAATGGAAGCTATAATGAAGATTTTGAACCTTCGAGAGGAATTAGACAAGGAGACCCAATATCTCCTTATATCTTTGTAATGTGCATGGAAAAATTAACTCATATCATTGAGGACGAAGTTGAGAAAGGAAATTGGATTTCGATAAGAGCTGGTAGGAGAGGGCCAAAGATAGCACAGCTTATGTTTGCAGATAACTTGCTGCTGTTTGGAGAAGCGACAGAGAAGCAGATTGAATGCACCATGAGAAGATGTCTTGAGATGTTCTGTGAGGCTTCAGGACAGAAGGTTAGTAGGGATAAAACCCAAATTTTCTTCTCAAAGAATGTGGGACAGGAGGTGAGGAGGAAGATAGTAACTAGGTCTTAGGGAGACAAAGGATCGAGGGATGCCTATGTTTCATGATGCTGTTAGGAAGAAGAATTTTCAGTTCATAGTAGGGAAAGTCAAAAAGAGATTAGCTGGATGGAAGGCAAGTCAGCTATCTCTTGCTGGAAGAATAACTCTAGCAAACTCTGTTATTGGAGCAATTCCAGCGTATAAATGATGATTGTGTCTTTGCCAAATAGTATTATTATGGAAATAGAGAAATTTTAGAGATATTTTATATGGGGCATGGAGAGGAGAAGAGGGGAATCCATTTAATTAATTGGAAAACAATCGCTAGCCCAAGAAGTGAGGGAAGACTGAATAAAAAAAAGCTGAGAAGTATGAATGATGCTTGTATGATGACATGGGGTTGGAAGAAAAAAACCAAAGTTCAAGCTCCTTGGATTGAGGTGTTAAAAGAGAAGTATGCGAGAGGACAAGATCAGCTTTGGAAGGCTTGTTCAAAAGCCTCAGACTCAAAGATATGGAAGGATATAACTGTGGGAATGGAAAAACTAAAAGATTTCAATTTGTGGGATGTAGGGAATGGGAAAGAGGTAAAATTCTGGGATGATTGTTGGATTGAACTAGACTTAAAACTAAGAGATCATGCTATCTGTAATGAGGAAGAAGAAGAGCAATTGAAGGTGAGTGAATTTGCTGATGGAGAAAGCTGGAAATGGGATGTTTTAAACAATAAATTGAAGGAGGAAATGATCAAAGAGGCTGAGAACAGTAGCAGTGCCCAAAAATGAGTTGGGCGAAGATAGACCTTTTTGGCCAGGGGAACACAGTGGATGTTTTAGTGTTAAAAGTGCCTATAAATTGTTGAGTGGGATATCACAGCAGATAAATATGGGGATATGGAAGAAAATCTGGAAGATAAGGGGGCCAGAAAGAATTAGAAATTTTGTTTGGTTAATGGCACATAGGAGACTGAATACAAGTGTCAAGAGAGCAAAATGGGGAAATAATAGCCCCACGTGTGGGGATTGTGGAAATAAGGAAGAAACAATAATACACGTGTTAAAGGACTGCCCAAAAGCTAGTGCTGTCTAGAACCAGCTGGTAGTGGCAAGCAAGAGGAGCAACTTCTATAATATAGATAGGAAAGGATGGATTGAAGAAAACCTGACCAGGGATAATGGAGGACAAGGAGTTGAGAACTGGAGTTGTGTATGGGCAACAACAGTATGGCTATTATGGAAATGGGGGAACAATTGCATTTTTGTGGAAAATTATCAAAGGCCAAGGAATCCAAAGGAAATAATAAATTGGTGGGTTGAAAGCTTTGCTAATGCAAAGAAGGGAAGAAAAGATCAAGTTCCTAAACAGAAAAGATATGCTATTGTTTGCTGGAGGCCTCCTGAAATGAATTGGGTGAAGGTAAACACGGATGGAGCTTTTAGAAAGTCAGAGGATGAGGCAGGATGTGGGGGTTTGGTGAGGGATAATGAAGGAAATTGGATTAGGGGTTTTACAAGAAGGTTGAAAGTGAGGTCTGCAATGGCTGCAGAGATTTGGGGAGTAATGGAAGGACTGAAACTTGCTTGGAATTTGGGGCCAAAAAAGGTTGTTGTGGAGATGGATTCAACAGCATTTAGTACGATCATACAGGGTGAATCAATTGGAAATCATGAAACTAGCAGGCCTGTGAGAATTATAAAGGCAATGCTAAGATTGGATTGGTGGGTTAAGATTGAGCACAATTATAGAGAAGGCAACAAATGTGCACGTGCTGGCAAGCTTACGTTTGAAGAACAGAGAGCTGGAGACTTGCGTTTGGATGGTACCTCCAAAGGAATTAGATGCTTCGCTAAGAGATGATGTTTTAGGAGTTTGGATCTCCTAGAGAAATTGCTTAGTTTGTTTTTGTTTTGGGCTCAGGACCCTTTGTATCACCAAAAAAAAAGAAAAAAAATTCTTTATAAATAATTAACATAAGAAAAATTATATTCTAAATTTTTTTTTGTGTCATTAATTATTTTGTTTAAGAATAATTTTTAATTTTTTGTGTAATATTTTGGTTATGTCAAATATTTATTTTAGAAAATTATTGATTATTTAATATTCTTGACAATTTTCTTAAAATAATTTTGAATAAAAAATTGTCTAAAATTAGTAAACGGTAATTGAACAAGAATAATATTAGAACTGATGATTTTTTTAGAAGTCATTGTATTATACTTTTTAAAAAATGTATCATTTTGAAGAGGACATTACTTAATAACTATCTCTAACCCGAAAGATTAATCTTACAATAATGTCTGTGAAGATATCTTAATCAAAGAAAACAAAACTTTTTCAAGTGATATTTCATATAATTCATATACGCATTGATGAAATACATTATAATTCTTCATAAATAATTAACATAATAAAAATTAGATTCTAATTTTTTTTCATTTTTTCTTGTGTCATAATTATTATGTTGTTTAAAAATAATTTTTTAATTTTTTATGTAATATTTTTTATATGCCAAATATTTATTTTAGAATATCCTTGATTATTTGATATTCTTGACAAGTTTCTGAAAATGATTTTAAACAAACAATTGTCTAAAATTAGTAAAGCATGCTTGGACGAGAGTAATATTAGAATTGACAACTTCCTAAGAAATTCTTATATTATACTTATTTAAAAATGCGTCATTGTGGAGAATATTTTACTTAACCACTATCCTCGACCATGAGAATTAGTTTTACAGTAATACTTGTGCGGATACCTTAGTCAAAAACAAAACAAAAAATTCTTCTCTAAATGATATTTCATATAATTTATATAATTATCAATAAAATAAACTAAAATTCTTCATAAATAACGAACATAAGAAAAATTATATTCTAAATTTGTTTCTTTTTTTGTGTCATAATTATTATTTTGTTTTAAAATAATTTTTTAATTTTTTGTGTTATATTTTCATTGTGTTAAATATTTATTTTAGATATTCTTGATTGTTTGATATTCTTGACAATTTTCTAAAAATAATTTTTGACTAAAAAATTGACTAAAATTAGTAAAGCATGCTTGAACGGTAGAAGTATTAGAACTAATCACCCTTAAGAAGTCATTGTATTGCATTTCTTTAAAAATGTGTCATTTTAGAGAAGGTTTTACTTAATCACTACCCTTGACTCAAAGGGTTAATCTTACAATAATATATATGAAGATATCCTAGTTAAAAACAAAAAAAAACCCTTCTCTAAGTGATATTTATAATTTATATAATAATCATTGATGAAATAAACTAAAATTCTTCATAAAAATTAAAACATAACATAAGAAAAATTAGAATCTAAATTTTTCCTTTTTTAATGTCATAATAATTCTTTTGTTTAAAAATAATTTTCTAATTTTTTGTATAATATTTTTCTTATGCAAAATATTTATTTTAGAATATTCTTGATAATTTAATATTTTTTATAATTTTTTAAAATAATTTTGGATAAAAAATTATTTAAAATTAGTAAATGGTATATGAATAAGAGTAATATTAGAACTGATGATCTCTTAAAAAATCCTTATATTACAATTCTTTAAAAAATGTGTCATTTTAAAAAAAGTTTTACTTAACCACTATTCTTTTTTATCTTTTTTTTTCTCAATTATTATCTCTTTTTTTGTCTTTTTTCTCAACTTATTAAAGAAAAGATAGTGAGTTGAAAAAAAAAATTAAGTTAAAAAAAAGAATAGGAAAATAATTATTAAGAAAAAAGAAAAAAGATATATTAACAAAATATTTTAAATATTTTTAAAATTTTTATTTTTAAAGATTTTAAAAAAGATATTATTATTCAAATAAAAAAGTAAAATTTACTAACATTCACTAATATAAAAAATAATGAGAGGATATTAGCAAACCAATAATTATTTATAACATGTTTTCTTTTACAAAGTCACGGGACCAATTTTGCAAATAATTAGTTACTGATTTGTGCTTTCTTCTAGGACTACATTTGCAATTAACAATTTTACGATGTAATCTCTTCATCAAGTTGCAGATAATGTATCCCATCCGTTAGTTTTTTTTTTTTTTTCTATCCATCTAATGGCTAAGAGCTCTTGGTGTACCAATACTCCTATTCCTTTTTGGAGTATTGAAGACGGAGTGTCTTCCATACTCCAAGTACGGAGTATCGGTGCTCCAAATAATGAGAGCCGTTGATGAAGAACAAAAATAAATCAATGGCTAGATTACATGACAGGAAACTTGATTAACAGGTTATATGATAAAAATGATAATTACAAAATTGATCCCTGAAAAGCCTTTAAAATGTCTACAATTATTTAATGGAATAATGGTACTGGTCCCTTTCTTTCTCCTTCACGATGCCGCATATGGTGGTCGTGGGGTTGCCAATGATGAAGGTGGTGCCAGAGCCAAGGGCATGGGATAATGGTATTAAAAGAATATCAATACGACGGCAGCGAGGCTGACGTTAACGGAGACGATGACAGAGGGAGAGGGTAATTTCTTCATCTAAAAGGAAGGATTTTGATATTGGGGGTAGTGGGTTGCCATGCTTTCTGCTTCATTGACAGAGATGGCCACGGATACACAGAGAGAGAGAGAATTCAAACTTTGAAGGCCATGGTGTTAATTTTCTCATTAGCACGGACAGAGAATTTTGCTTCTGGGTTGCTGACTTCGTTGAAGGCCATGGAGGAAATTTTCAAGGTGTTGAGTTGTGGACTCTGTTGAGACTTGGTTTCTTCTTCGAAAACTTCTGGTTATAGGTGTGGTTGTTTTTTATATACAAAAATTCTTGGCAACTAAAAATGGTGTCTTCTATTTATAAAAAAAAATATTAATAATGTATTCATGAGTGAAACATGAATTTCTTTGATAAAATATATTTTTTTACACAATAAAATAAGCATTGAATTCCTATTATAAAAAGTTTGGGATTATTTCTTTTTAAAAAATATCAAAACATTTTAAAAAAATTTCATAATTAATATATAAATCATTCACGTTTTAACAACGGGAATTGGTTTACTTAATCAGTCTTCTATTCATATTTCGTTATGAATTGAATTCAATTCTTGAGTAATTTATATGAATCAATTTTGATTAATTAATTTTAATTTTCTTAATTTGTGTTAGCAGAAAAATGTGTGAGTGAAAATATAGACTGCATGAGCTAAAAAAATAATTTTGAGAGAAACTCTTACTTTTAATATTATAATATAATTGTCTCCCAAATTATTATACTAATTTATATAGGTATTTGTGTATTTGTGTAAATCAATTTTGATAGATCAATTTTATTATATTACTCTCATCCAAACACACTTTACTAATTTTAAATAATTTTTTATTCAAAATCATTTTTAAAAAATTATCAAGAAGATCAAATAATCAAGAATATTTTAAAATAAATATTTAACATAACAAAAATATTACACAAAAAATTAGAAAAATATTTTTAACCAAAATAATAATTATGGCATAAAAAAAAGAAAAGATTTAGAATATAATTTTTCTTATGTTAGTTTTTTATGAAGAATTTTAGTATGTTTCGTCAATGATTATATAAATTATAAGAAATATCACCTAGGGAATGATTTTTCTTTTCTTTTTCTTTTAATCTTTGATCATGGTATATCTATAGGCATTATTATAAAATTAATCATATGGGTTGAGATTATAAATTTTCAAATATATCTAATTTAAGTTATATAAAGATAAATTTATATAAATTTTTATATAATTCATAAAATTACAAGAAAGGTATTTTCATATTCTTATTCTTACTTAATAGATAATTAACTAATCATGGTTAATAAATAAACTTACTGTCATTTAAGAGCAAAATCTGCTTCTGACATTGGTTGATAACTTGTCTACAGAAATTGATAACAAATGTTAGACTGGTTGATAACAAACAAAATATTTTAATAACCTTTCAGATAATTAAATAACAAGTTCTATATATTTTTAATCACAAAGAAGATATTCGCATACTCTTTTCTTAATCAATAAATACTAACCAGATTTATAAAAGTTGATAACTTATTTATAAAAGTTGATAACAGATTCTATATTGGTTGATAACAAATGAAATATTTTAATAACTTTTCAGTTAATTAAGTAATAAGTTTCATAGATTTTTAACCACAAGAAATGTATACTAATATTTTTATTCTTACTCAACAGATAACTAATCAATTATGGTTAGTAAGTACACTTAAGGCCATTTAAGAGTGAAATCCGCTTTTGATATTAGTTGATAACTTGGCTACAGAAGTCAATAACAGATGCTAGACTGATTAATAACAAACAAAATATTTTAATAACCTTTTAGGTAATCAAGTAAAAAGTTTTATAAATTTTTAAACAGAAAGAAGGTATTCTCATGTTCTTATTCTTACTTAACAGATAACTAACTAATCATGATTAGTAAGTACATTAAGCCATTTAAAAGTGAAACTCACTTTTGACCTTAGTTTATAACTTATCAACAATAGTTGATAACAGATTCTAAATTGGTTGATAACCAACGAAATATTTTAATAACCTATCAGGTAATCAGGTAATAAGCTTTATGAATTTTTAACCACAAAGAAGGTATTCTCATATTCTTATTCTTACTCAACAAATAATTAAACAATCATGGTTAGTAAAAACACTTAAGGCCATTTAAAAGTGAATCCTGCTTCTAACCTTGGTTAATAACTTGTTTACAAAAGTTGATAACAAATTCTAAGCTGGTTGATGATAAATGAAATATTTTAATAATTTTGTAGGTAATCAAGTAATAAGTTTCATGAATTTTTAACCACAAGAAAGGTTCTCATATTCTTATTTTTACTTAATGATAACTAACCAGCATAGTTAGTAAGTGCACTTAAGGCTATTTGATAAAAGCCTAAAATTACATATTTTTTACATAAAAAATAGGTCATTTAAAAGTGAAACTTACTTCTAACCTCAGTTGATAACTCATTGGCATTGGTTAATAACTAATGGAATAGTGGTTGATAACAAAGGACATATTTAAATAACTTTTCAGGTCAATAAGTAGATAGTCTAATATTTTAACTATACTTTATTCTCATATTACCTTTCTTTTAAAAGATTTTACTAACTAAAAATGGTTCATAGGTACATGTAAGGTCAATTAAAAGCAAAATCTAATACTGACCTTGGATGATAACTTTTATACAGAAGTTGATAAGTAATACAATAATGGTTGATAACAAGTGAAGGATTTTAATAACTTTTTAGGTAAGTAAGTAGGAAGTCCTTAAAATTTTAATCATGTGTTATTCTTACATTATCATTCTTATATAATAATTTATTAACAAAAAATGGTTCGTAGGTATATGTAAAGTCACTTAGACAATTTTTAGACAATTTTTAATCTAAAATCATTTTTAGAAAATTGTTATGAATGTCAAATAAACAAGAATATTCTAAAATAAATATTTGACAAAACAAAAATATTATACAAAAAATTAGAAAAAATATTTTTAAACAACATAATAATTATGACACACAAAAAAGAAAAAAAATTAAAATCTAATTTTTCTATATTAATTATTTATAAAGAATCTTAATTTATTTCATCAACAATTATATAAATTATATGAAATATTACTTGAGAAATGTTTTTATTTTATTTTTTTTTGGTATTTGACTTGGGTATCCTAACAAGTATTATTATAAGACTAACCCTTCACGTTGGGGTAGTGGTTAGGTAAATCTTTAAAAATGATATATTTTTAAAGAAATGCAATACAATGGTGTCTCAGGGGTCATAAGTTCTAATACTACTTTTATTCAATTACGCTTTACTAATTTTAGATAGTTTTTTATCCAAAGTTATTTTTAGAAAATTGTTAAGAATATTAAATAATTAAGAATATTCTAAAATAAATATTTGGTACAACAACAATATTACATAAAAAATTAAATTTTTTTTTAAAAATAATATAATAATTATGACACAAAAAAATTAGAATATAATTTTTCTTATGTTAATTATTTTATGAAGAATTTTAGTTTATTTCATCAACGATTATATAAATTATATGAAATATTACTTAGAGAAGGTTTTTTTTTTAATTTTTGATCAGAATATCTCTATAGGCATTATTGTAATATTAACCCTATAGGTTGAGATTATAAAATTTTAAAATACCAATCAGGAAGAGTATATATAACCAAAATGTTCAAAATATTATGTATTATTTTTCTAACAAATTATTGTTCAAAATATAAGGGTATGCCCATATGTATTATTATTTTTTTTGTTGGTGCAGTTTATTTTTTATTCATGCATTTGTTTCTTACAATTTTCATATAAATACAAATTAAGAAAAATTAAAATATATTATCTATTATCTATTATAATAACTAAAAGTAAGAGTCTCTTTCAAAAATTATTTTTTGCTCATGCATTATATTTTTAATTCTCATATATTTGTTTCATACAAATTTTATATGGATAAAAATTAAGAAAAATTAACATTAGTCAATCAAAATTGATCTACATAAATTACTTACATAAATTTGTGCAAAAATTTGAGAAACAAATCTATTATCTTTATAATAATTAAAAGTAAGAGTCTCTCCTAATTTTTTTTCTGCTTATGTATTTGTTTCTTACAACTTTCATGCAGATACAAATTAAGAAAAATTAAAATTGATAAATCAAAATTGATTTATAAAAATATATTATCTATTATAATAATTAAAAGTAAAAGTCTCAATTTTTTTTCCACTTGTGCATTTATTTCTCACAAATTACATGTAGACACATTAAAAAAATTAAAATTGATCAATCAAAATTGATATACACAAGTCTATTATAATACTTAAAAGTAAGAGTTTTTCCTAAAATATTTTCTCGCTTTGGCATTTGTTTCTTACTAATTTCATATAAACATAAATTTTAAAAAAAAAAGATTTAATTTTAATCTACTGTCATGTAAAATTTTTTTTACAATATCATCCAATAATTTGTTATCAAACATTTAACTTTTTAAGTAATTGTTAAATTAATCAAACATTTTAAATAATTTGTTAGCCCAATATTAAATAATAGTGTAAAACTTTTTGCTTTGATAGGGATTCAAAATTAAACTCAATTAAAATTAACTAGAGATATCTCATAATAATTTTCATGATTTAAACTGTACAATTTTAAATAAAAACTATTATTAATATTATAAATTTAAACTAAAAAAGAAATTAAAAAAAAAGACAAAAAAAGTGAACGTTGAAGCACGTAAAACTGAAAGCAAAACAAGAAATTGAAAGAAAAAAAAATGAAACCGGAACACCAGTCATTATAGGTAATTTAGACCAGAGTATCGATACTCCAATCCTCATTGGGAGTATTGTAGCATGCTCCGCAGAAATCATACCAAAAATAATAGAGCCTTGTCCTTTATCCAACGGTTATTTGTAGTTATCTTTTCTCTTTGACCCAATTAGAGTATTGATGAAGCAAATCAAGGATGTGAATGAGGAAATCCGGAACTAACTCTAAGGCTTTAGTGAGTAGTTTGAATTGAAAAACGTTACTCTGCCTTTGTGCGCGCGTGTTGTTCACAATTTCACAAAATGGAAGAGTCGTGTTTGGAACTCTTATCATGCTAATCATTTCATCCAGTTACAGTGGGAGATGATGACAAACTATCAGATACGTTATCTACAATGTTAAGGTATTAATTTGTTATCAACAATAACACATCAACAACACCTAGTTTTTAATCAACAGTAGCAACAGCACTAATAATTTCAAGTTAGGTTTTCCCATGTAAGTTTGATGTTCAGACCTTCAACCTTTAACCTGTCCTTTTGTTTTTATTTTTACGAGGTGTAATTTTGCTCGCAGTATTGAGACTGTCTCTTTTTACAAAATGCTTTATATATCAAGATTCTAAACCTCTGTCATTATAAGTAAAGCTCTTGAAACTCCACCTTATGCAGCACTAAACTATATCCTTGTAGGTTTTAACTTCTATATTTCAATTATTATTTAAGATTTTCCTCTACCTTAAACAAACTAAGCTTTTTACTTTAGACAAACAAGCAATCTACAAAAACACACTAATTTACTTGTGTTGGGCGATCTTTAATATTCACAAAAAACTCATGGACCAGACATGATGAAGTTGAAATAGAATTGCAGAGACCAATAGATACTTGATTTCATTCTCAATGACATACTTACCAATACATTACTAATGGAGTCACATTCGTGTACCTTTCATTAAATTGGCGACTAATGGGGGTGTTCGTACTTTGTAGAACTTGCAATCTTAAAAGTAGTTCCACTTACAAGTAAAGCAAGATATGTAGATTCCCTTTCTCTATATCTAGATAGAATCATTTTGGGTTCCAATCTGATATTTTTTTCTGTCAAGTTCCTGATGCGCTTACTTTTGTAGCATTAGAAGTGAACAATGCACTTGCCAAATATCAAGTGCATCATAGCATGTGCGCCAAACTGAAACTTGAACTTTAAATTTCTGTTTAGATTAATGGGAAAGAGAAAGGAGGGTCAAAGTGCTTGATTAATCATGAAAATTAATGAGAAGAAAATATAAAATAATTGAGATTAATTTACATATGGGCGTCCAGTATTGAGGGAGAAGTTCATGTATCATGAACATTAGAGGTCTTATATAATGTATTTAGCAATTAAGAGTGGCACGTGACGAGCATATGAACCCACATGAAGCCCATGTGAATGAGGGGCCGGTCCACGGCTCATTTCCCTCTGTATGAACGAAGAATGAGTGAGGAATCTAAAAGGCGGAAGTGGGGGATTAAACAAAGTCCCACACACAACCCTTTGAACTCACACCACGTTACCTTTAAGAGTACAGATTGCGAATTGTTTTCTCAAGGCATATTCTGGAAATGTATTCTGGAAACATGCTAAGAAATAATGAGATGGAAACGTATGAGCACAAAAAGAAATGGCAAACAAAATCTTATAGTATCTCCCAACCAGAACAAAAAAATTGGACAAGAAAGAAAGAAAGATACCAAAACATACGTATCTAATTTAATTAGCCTATGCATTTTATAGCAAAGGAATCATAAGCACTGGACACACTATTTTTAATCAAATAATCTTAAAGGGTAAAAACAACTATATAACAGAAAAGAGACAACAAGAAGCAAAACCCAGCCAGCACACATCAAATGAAAGGGGGGGGGTGGGGGGGTAAGTATTTCCACTATCCCCCATGTATGATACAAAATATTGAGGGGAACTGTAATTCCAGCTGAACTCGACTATCTTGAGGGTGAATGAGTCAGCTGTGTTCAGTGGTGACTGGCATGGGGAGGTGGCGCTGCCGCAACGGGCAGCGGCGTTTGGGGGCTTGCACTGGTAGCACTTGGCAAAGAGCCCAAATGTGTCAATTTGCTTCACGAAGTTGGTCATGCTGGCCCATCCTCCAAACCCAAACCCAACCACCAAAACCCACACCACAATGAATGCATTGAAGACATACATTGCAGTCCAGCTTGGCATGAAGAAAGGAGGCTTCTCTGCAGCATTCTGTAAAATGAAACAAACTAAGTTAGATCACTTATTAGAAGGCCCCTACGTACACTACTGTTGTATTACTCAGAAAATTCCTAAAAATGGGACCAGAAATGCTGCCAAAATGGGGATTAAACAATATTGTCAACAGCATCCATGAGATTACACTTAGATCACTTGGTTGGGAGGCCCCTACACTATTGTTCACATCTCCACTGTTCTCCTAAGTTGAATTATTGGGAGAAGAGATCATCAGTCAACTACTCCGCCAGCTCAACTGCTCAACAGGGGCATGGTACAATAATCTAAATGTAGCAGATAACTAAACGAAGATGACCTCCCACCAGTCTCAATTCTCGTAATATTTCCAAATCCATGCCTTAAATGCTTTTGTACATTTGCTGCTATCACTCTCTCTTTCTATATGCTTTTCTCTCTCAGCCTGTGACTGTGTGTGCAGTGTGCAGAAGGTCACACACAATAATGCCATATGACTCAGTGAAGGCAATTCAATGGGGTAACGTCTAATTAAAACTGGGCTACAAGTAACATTACAAGAGGTGGTGGTGGTGGTGGGACAGGTGAGTGGATGGTTGGGACATGAGATTGAGAGGATTTACCTGTCTCGCAGAGGCTTTTCTGTAAGTGAGCATATGGGCTAAGGAGGGGATGATGTAGACAGTGAAGCTAACCAGCAGAGCCCCAACCGCGGAGTTTATGGGGCCAAAGAAAGGGAAGATTATGGCCAAGAACCATATGGGTATCACCACAGGCAACCTCGCTAGTGCCCTCAAACAGATGCTCTTTGTGTCATGCATCCCAATGACCTTCTCCCACACAAAGTACAATGGAGTACACGCAAACCCAAATGTGATGAACTGCATCCATTTATCACGTAACGGGGAAAAGAAAAGAAAAGAAAAGAAAAGAAAGTTAGGATTAGTAGTAAGAATCTTCTGTCTCTATAGCAAACAATTCATTTTTGTCACTTAAAAACTATAAGAAAACCATCATTCAAGGGGAACCAAGTCATTTGCTGTGCTTTTGATGCAACAAAGTTTTACAACTTCTTCGGAATGGTATTGGTTTTCCCGTGAGTTCTTTTGGTGGGTAAATACTTTACAAGGCAGCATTTAGCTAAAGAAAAAGAAAATGGCAATGCTAGTGATAACTCTAGAATAGCCCCAAAAAATTTATAGTTAATGGGCGGAGTCGTTAAATTTAATATTGATTTATTTAAAAAATAATGTTAATGCGACCCTTTACAAAATTAGGGATAAATTTAATAATACAAAAATGTGACTTTAAATATGTTGTATATGTAACACTTCCTTAAAAAAATCACCGTTTTTTTCTTAAAATAAAAAAACTTTGTTTTGTAAGATTGAAAGCACGTGCAGCAAATGAAAGGTTTGACTTCGGTGCACAAATGACAAAGCCTATTCATGAGAAATTATAAATTTTCCTAAATAACATATTTTATTGATCAAGCTATATACTTTACAGATTAAATTACATCCTTTTGATTAGTATACTTGGAGAAAAACAGTTGTCATCAGTGTCTTTACTTGACAAGTTATATACTCATCAATTAAATTTGCATCTATATATATAAAATGTACCCAAATTTAAATGCTTTTTAGTAAATATTGAATGATATGACTTTTCTAGTATACAAATATTAGCCCAAAACAAAAAAGTCAGCATTCGTTGTCACTTATTTACAATTTCTTTATTTTCTATAATATTTTAAATAAAAATTAAACAAAAAATAATTTTCAGAATGACATAACTCTTAAATATTATTTTTTTCTTACCAAAAAAAATGTAACTTTTTGTAACCCCCAAAAAAAGTGTCCACTATTACCTGGTGAATTAGCATGAGAATGACGGCGGCATCACGGAAACCGGACTTGGGGAGGAGAGAGAAGGCGTTGGAGTGGTTGAGCAGCTCATCACCAAAGGCCCAGTAAACGGCGGAAGCGGACGGAATCGTTAGGGTGAAAACGTACAAAGTGGCCAGCAAGTATATGTACTTGAACTTTTGGGGCTTCCACATGGCGTGCATAATCTCTCTGCAACATTTGTCACCAGTATTCACTTTTACACTGAAAGATCTTTTTACATAATCTCTAGGAAGAATAACGCTAATTGAAAGGGCATTAAAATTTCTAAGAATAAGTTGTACTGTGTGCACCAAAAAGAAAAGCTATTCCTGTGCCACTTGGCTTCTTTTTACGTTTTGTGTTATTTTCATTTAACATAAACACAGTGGGAGCTAAATGCCAATCATCCAACAAAACTGTAACTTTCCCTTCTCCTAAATAATTGACAAGAAAAAAGGGGTATAAACAAAAAAGAAAAAAGACCATTCAACTGTGGAATTTTCCCAGAGATAAGGAGGGATGGGTAATGCTTTTTCTGGGCATCCAAAAAAGCAACTTGTGCATGATTTTGTTTTGTGGGTCTCGAAAACCGAGATGACCCCGGCAAAAGCTGCAAAGAGAAGCCGCGTAGAAACGAGCGAAAGAAGTTGGAAGGAGGATAATTATGCAGAGGAAAAGCGAAACTTACACAGTGACAGCATGTCCACCAAACGTGTACAGAATGTTAGTGGCTCCAGTGAAGTATAGCACCAGCTTCGTTGGACCTGAGTGTGTCACGTTTTCCCCCTGCAAGATAATTTGCAACATGAATATCTTATATCACATAATAACGGATTCAAAATTTATCAGAAAGTCGTTGCTGTGGATGAGTTATTTGTTACCTGGCCATGAACAATAGCTGCTATGGCTAGGTACCAAGCGGTGTAGGTGGTCATTCCAAGACCCAGGAATGACCAGATACGGTAGTTGTGGAAGGAGGGTATGAACACCGTGGTGGCGCAGCAGGCTCCAAAGATATAGGTCCAAGTTCGTTTGTCCAATTTGTCATTTATGTAGTAGATGTTACTGCTCGCATCAGGAACAAACAAACAAACAAACAAAAAAAACGCAAAAATTGTTGTGATCAGATGAAAACCCATTTCAGATTACTCCAAATTGCCTGCGGAAACGAAGGAAAGATCTTACCTTGCACATGCTATCAGCTGTATCACAGATCCGAAGAGGAGGAAAGTACAGTTGGCAGCTAGCCCCACTGCTTTCCAATATGGACCCAGCAACCCATCGAGCACCTCGAACCACTGAAATCCAGAACAGAGCGTTCCAAATTTAGTCACTGTGATTTGAGATATACCTACCAACAGTTTGTCCTAAGAGATTAGAAACCAGTGGTGGTGGAATCCTGAGCAAGGCAAACACCTAACCTGAATGACATGGTTCTTGAAGCTGACGTTTTCCTTTTCCTTTCTGGTGCGGAACTCCACGTAGAGGACACTGATTAGATAGGCCGTCCAGCTTCCAATGAGCCCGTAGAATACCTGAAACAAGATGCCCGAGAGCATGCCCAGTTGAGAGAAAGAATACGGCAGTGTCAAGAGCACTTGAGCCACCTAGAAAGGGGAACAATGGAAGGTTAATTATGAGCTAAAATGGAGAAAGATATAGTGATTTGATTTCGTGAAGGTTTTTTGTGATGGATATTTAGTGGGTTTTACTTGATTTGAAGCACAGCTGAACCATGCGTCCCATACAGAACCACCATGCCAGAGGAAGCTCTTGAAATTGAAAAAGGACTGGTCTTGCTCCTTGTTCTCTTCTTCCCTGCCGCCTTCATGCTCTGTCTCGGTGAAGTTGGTGACTATTGCTTCCTCTGCCTGTTTCTGAGGCAACATTGTCTCCGTTATCCGCAAAAGTCAGTGTCTAAATCCTGGTAGATCTGAAATATATATAAAGGACAGTACATGAGACAAAAAACCATGATCAAACGCAGCCCCAGAAAACGAAAGCCAAGAAAGACCCCAGATCCAGATAACTGAAATTCCTTGCAGACCATTTTTTTTTTTAAAAAAAAAAAACTTGATCACCCCCACACAAATCCAAAAGAAAAGAGATGTGGGGAAGAGAGAAAAAAAATAATTTTTTTTAAAAAAAGTGGGCACTGGGCACGGAGTCTTTACATGTTTTACTCACGAAGTGAGCCAAAGGAGAAGAAAATCCAATACTAATCGCTTTCCACTAACCTTGGTTGTGAGATGTCTCTTTCTCCTAAAGGCTGAAGAAGGAACCACCCCAGATCTCTCTACAACACCAAGGTGTCGTTTTGAATGTCCTTACTCTCCTTGTACCTGGGCTTGTCACTTTTTCTTATTTTCTCTGCTGAGCTTAGTATACTGCCACAGCTGCGGTAGTGATGGCTAAGAAATCCCCATTCATAGATTTGGCAGAGGAAAGAAGTCTCGAGCTGTAGAATCTCCCCCTCAAGCTCTGTCAAGCTTGAAAACTTAGCACAATAAATTAGCCACCGCTTTAATGCGCCCCCAGTTGGCACAGAAAAAGGCGGAGCCTAACCCCAAAGACTGCGAGGGGCCGCAAACGCAGCACAGAGCAGAAACCTCTGCTCGTTTCAAAGTTGGTATTTTTGTTCAGACTCTTCAGAGACTGAACTACTGAAAAGACGCTTTTCGCTACTATGCAATCAGATTTATATATAAATAAATGGAAGAGGGGATTTTTATTTATAAATATAACTCAAAGCAAAGCAGAGGGGCTGAAACAGCCAAGAAGGTACTGTGGAATGCTCGTGTGCTTGTGACACTGTGCTGCTTTTTCTTCTCTCTCTCTGAATGGAGAGAGCAGAGCTGAGAGTGATGAAAACCCAATTCACTGTTATTCCATTTCCGATTCGATTCTTGGGTCTCCGCTTGGCTGCGCTGACACAGAATTTGGTGATCAAAGCAACTGAGGCGTTGTTCTGATCAGTAAGAAGTGAACTAAACGAAGGCCCTATGGTTTTATAGGCCCCAAATGGCCAACGTTCACCAAATAGAAAAAAAAAAAAAAAAGCCACTTCAACGGCTAAGATTATAAATTAATCAAATTATTGCAAAATTAATTGAATACCCAACTTGATCATCTTAGTGGATATTTGATTCGGAGATAAAAATAGGGAGAAAATTTTTGTGGATGAGATTTTTACAATAAAAATATAAATTTTATTTATAAAAATTTTATATTTATTTTTATTTTTATACTAAACAGACAGTTAGGTTTAAAATTTAATAAATGACTATTTCCTTCCATTATACATTTCTTTTCCTTTTCTTCACCTTCTCTTCTATTAACGTTTTCCTAATAATATTTTATAGATGATATTTTATCCTATTACTTTTATTTATCATTTAAATTTTTTATATAAAAATTAAAAAATTATTAAATGATATCAATTATAAAAAAAATATAATTTAATATAATTAAATTATCATTTCTCTCACTTCATTAATAATTTTTTTCATTTCACTTACTTCCCTCATTCTCACTCTATTAAAAAATAAAGATAAAGTTGACAAAAAAATTAATTAATATTTTTTTAATATTATTAAATGATAAATATTTTTGGACAAGAAATATTCTTACACAGCAAATAAAAGTGAACAGAGAAAGTAATACAAAAAGTCATAATATCTTATATTCTTTTGATTTATTTTTATCTGTCATTTAAAATAATTACACAAGAATTAAAAAATTTATTAAATTGTCTCAATTATAAAAAAATTTAATTTAATATGACTAAATTATTTTTTTCTCATTTCATTAATATTTTCTCTCTTTTTTAATTTTATATTAAAAGATGAAAATAAAGTTAAAAATAATTAATATTTTCTTAATATTCAGAAATGATAGACATTTTGAAATAAAAAATTCTCTCTTAGATTATCCAAAAAAAAATCTTGCAAAATATATAAAAGTAAACAGAGAAAATATAATATTAAATTTATTTATAGATTTGTGATGAGTCGGACTAAAAAATGATTCTGCAGAAAAATGATTTTTCGTTTATACAATATTTATTTATTTAGCATTTCCCTATTAACAATTTATTGCTTTTATTCTTGTAAAAGAAATAATTTATAGTTTTTAATTTTTTTTCTTGTTTTTACAAGTTATAACCTTCTTTAAAATACTAAAATTATTCCTCCTCACAAAAAGTATTATCTAACAAGATTAGCATTGCAAATAAAATTTATTTTATTGAGATTCTAACTTGTTTATCACTAAAACACACTTTAATACTTAATTACATTAGTACCCATATCATAACGTTAGGACTCCTTCTTATCAAGATCAATCTAACAAGGAAAAACAAATTTTTAATATGTTTATATTTATTTTTTTAAAATATAGAAGCCACTTAAGTGAGAAATGTTATTTATACCATTTGAAGTAAAATAATATAGCTATTATATAATTAAGTTTAAAATATTTTAGAAAATCTTTATTGTTAAAATATGTGACTAGTTAAATCATTATTGATAATTAAAATATAATAATTTTATTGTTTAAAACTTGTAGTTTAAATGGTACTTTTTTTTTTTGGATATTGTTAAATTTAGAAATTGACTCGAATAGTTATTTTTTGGTTTTTTGTAAATCAAGAATATTCTTACAAGTCGACTCTTTTGAATTGTTTTATAGACGTAAGCTCTTTAGGTGTGGATTAATAATGTATGATACTCCTCGTAAAATGTAAATGTAATTCTCAAGAAGTGATAATCGAATCGTTATATTTAAACTTTAATCGATCATTTTTCTTTTCACATTAAATCTTAAACCTTATTTACACACACAAATTGTTATATTTAAACTTCAATTTATCATTTTTCTTTTCTCGTTGAATCTTAAACCTTATTTTTATAGATTTAATTTTAATTCACTGTCAGTATAAATTTTTTTTATATTATTATCTAATTTTATATTACCTAATATTTTACTTTTTATGTATTTATTATTTTAGTTAATTTTTTTAATGATTAGGTAATCTATAATTAAATAATAATACAATACTTTTTATATTGATAGTGAATTAAAATTAATCTCTATTTTTACACATACATATATATGACATATCACGTAAGAGGAGTAAGTAAGATTTAATCATAATCATCTATATATGATTTCATGATTATAATTTAATTTACTTTTTTCACTTCTCATAATAAAAAATATTTTACACTTAATACATCCTCTTTATACATATATGTCAAAAATACACACACATATATAAAATTTTGATCTACTATTAATATAAAATTATTTTATATTATTATCTAATAACATATTGTCTAGTGTTAGATTTTTTAGATAATTATTATCTTGAATAAATTTTTTTAATAATTTAACTATTTATGATTTGTTGATAGTATAAAATATTTTATCCTAATAATAAATTAAAATTAAATTTGTATATATATATATATATGTGTGTGTGCCTGTGTGTGTGTGTAGGATTGTTAACATTATCCTATTAATTTTTAAGTTGATAGATATTAGTAAGTTTTATTTTTTTATTTAGATAATAATATTTTTTTATTTTAAAAATAAAAAATTTAACAGTATTTTTTTATATTTTTTATTCGTATTTTATTAGTCGTTTGGATGTTTCTAAGTGAGAGTTGAAACTTGTTAATTCCTACCGCAGATGGACAGTCAGAACATGTTTCTTAGCTGTCCATTTCTTATCATAGATCATAGTCTATGCTCCCAAAGCTCAGATCCAAATCTCAGTCAATAATTTCGGGAATTTAAAATCCCAATTAATTCCTTTCTTTTTCCTGAAGAAATTTTTTAAAAAAGCACCCCTTAAATTATTATTCCCTATATTTAATTTTGCTAATCCAAGTTTTAAAATTCACGGAGCATCCACCCGTCCCCCAACTGAATTGCAATATACTATTTCCACTGTCCACATGCGGCGCGTGGCCACACTCCCCATTCCAAAATAAATCATGTACGAAGTGCACGATAATTTAGCAACGAACGTAGTCCCCTTCGTACTAAGCGAGTGTCTCCAAGCGATCCCAGATAATATAATACTGTTTTCGTCCACTATTATATGTCATAATTAAAAAAAATTAAAGAATTTATTAAATAATTTTAATTAAAATATATTTAATTTAATATAGATAATATAATACTGTTTTCGTCCACTATTATATGTCATAATTAAAAAAAATTAAAGAATTTATTAAATAATTTTAATTAAAATATATAATTTAATATAATTAATTTATTATTTTTCTTATTTTATTAATAATTTATGATAAAATAATTTTTTAAAATGATGAATAAAAATAGATGAATAAAATAAATTTATTTGAATATTTTACATGCACAAATTTTTATTTGCATTTTTTTAGATTTTTTAATTAGACTATTATATGAATTTTGTTATAGATTTATATCATTTAACAATTTTACACATTAGAAACACGTATTTATATAGCATTTTATATGCATTTTTTAAAAAAAATAGTTACACACTTGAAAATCATAACTCAAGTGGTAACCAAATTATACCAAATCTTACACAAACTGTTTTGACTGGACTTTAGTTTATCATTCTTCTTTGTACCTCAAATTTTAGATCTCTTTTATAAAAAAAGAAAATAATTTCACCTAAAAATTAAATTAATTTATTAAACTACCTAGTCAATTAAACCATATAATTAATAAATAATTCATTAATTAGTTATTTTGCTTAAATTTTTTTTTCTTGATTTGACAAGTAAGTCTAACATCACTTTAAAAAAAATATCTTTTCTTCTTAAAAAAAATTTAAATTAAAAAGACGGTTCGTTCAATCTAAGATTAAATATATCTTTAAATTTAATAAATGTTTACAAATTATTTATAAATAATTTATTAACTAAA
Organism: Castanospermum australe; assembly: GCA_019955255.1. NCBI lineage: Eukaryota > Viridiplantae > Streptophyta > Magnoliopsida > Fabales > Fabaceae > Castanospermum > Castanospermum australe. The sequence continues at coordinate 564,093 of NSJW01001011.1, read as the reverse complement.
AATTTAAAAATTAAATCTAAATTATAACAAAATAAAAATAAAAAATTAATTAAATAAGTCTATCTTAAAAATTGCTTTTTCTAATAATTACCTCTCAAGGCATACAAGGAGAGTGTTTGCTTTTGACGAAGTCTATTTCGGCGCGGCGCACGCTTGTGTTGAGTGTGAATGTGCCTTTTTTGAGGTGGTTTGGCTCAAGCCGAGCCATGATGGCCCCGCCACTTGTCACTTGTGGCATGCTTCCAAAGGCAACACGCGCACATTAATCACGCTGATTTTTCTTCTCTCCTTTTACTCATTTTATTTCTTTTTTTTCTGACTAAACGCAAAAAGTTATTTTGATATTCATATTTTTTAAAGTATTAATATTTTAAAAGTATTTATTAATTTTTTATTATATTTGACAGATTTTATATTATTTATTATAAATATTAATTTAACAATTATTTTAAAATATTAGTATTCAAAAAATATCAGTATACAGTGTGAACTTCCAAATTTAAATCCAGTTCTTGTTTACTCGTGTCATGTATGATGATATCATTGACATGAGGTAATCTTTTTTCAGACGGCTTAAAGAGGCCTACTCAATTTTAAGTGGACCCACCACTTTTCTTGCTTTAGATTCATTATGTTTCCGTTTATTAATAAACAAAAAAACTCATGAAATCAAAACTAATTAATTATGAAATTTAAAGACAAGCATACAAGAGAAGTTTAAAGAAATAAATTATGAACAGGAACAGTGTTTTGCATTGCCATAGTTAAGTTACAATCACAGTTGTGTTGTGATCAGTATAACTTGATACATATTAATACAATCAATAAAAATCATAATCATAATATATTCCGGTCGTAACATTTATCACAACTATAATCTTTCAGCCAGATCAAATAATATGGTTTATATTTTAAAATCTTGAATGGAAATGAAAATTTAGGAGCTAACATTTTAAAATTTTCTTTCCTTCTCTTTCCCCTCGTCTGATTTAGCCCAAAAAGTGTAGTATGTATACACACAATCACATTAGATTACAATTTAAGGAGATATTGTAGGACTTCTAGGTGTATCCAAGTAGTGGTGCTGACGGTGTAGCCACCCCCACAATCCCCAAGGCAACCGTGGTTTCGGGCTGAGAGGAGAATCCATGTTCAATGGAAAGTTTGTGTTACACAAAAATATAACACTACTCACCAAGTTGCCCCTTTCAAACGGGGATTTGTCGGCTGGGTGAGGGTTTCACACTTGGCCAACACTCCCACCCTCTTCTACTTCATTCCTTTGCTTCCCTGATCACCTTCTTCACTATATTTTTCTTCTTCTTCTATTGCTTTTTTTGACCCTTTTGTGTGGAAGGGACTAATTGTTTTATTTATTTTTTCTTTTGACTTGCAAAAGTAGGCGTAGTGAGGTGGTTTTTTCCAATAAGATGTAGCCTCCTAGATTGGTCAAACCTACAAATATATTACTACGTGTTTTCACTAATCCCTTTTATAAGCTTTGGGGCTTGGTGGGGAAAGCAATGATTAGTGAATGGATTTTGAGACCACTAAAGTTCTTTCCCATGAGGATCAAAACTCGGAGAATGTTCCAATGGTGCCCTTCAAATGGGTCCCCTTTCCACCTCCATTTTCATCATGCCTTTGAGATTCCATTTCATACGTGTGGGAGAGGGAGGGAAATGTATGTTTTTTTTTTTCCTTTTAATTCTTGTTTTATTGGGTAAGGATTCAAGTGAACATGATAGTTTGGTAAGCAAGAACTTGACCTTTCCTTATCATTAATTCGAGTTGATGCTACTAAACTATTAATATTTGTGGAGAGTTTTATGATAATTTTTTTGTTATGAATCTATTTAATTAATAACATTATCAACAGACAACTATTAAATGACTACTAAACTATTATTCTAAACTAACTTTTTGCAACACAATTTAATGATCCATAACGTTAGAGGTATCATAAAAATAACAATATATAGTTATATTGGTGCCACCCTTACGATTAATTGTATGATAGGGGCATCAATCATATTCTATTTGATTTTTTATGTCACAAATTTTCTTACTTTGTTTTTTCGGCAAAAAAACCATTTATTTGAATCATAGTTCTCAATTAATTCATAGATATCTAAAAATATGTAAGTGATAATATAAAAAATATAGAAGTTCACGAAACGCTTTGTTTTATGACGAATCAAACACATGTAATATGGTGGTCATTTGGGAATTAAAAATGCAATCATCAAAGAGGTAGTGGAGATTATACCCAAAAGAATTAAAAAAAAAAAAAAAAGAAACAGCAAGAGGTGGTGGAGCATTTTCTCTGGACTCTGCATGACCATGCTTCTGTGGCTGAAAAATGCATAAAATAAGTGTGTGGAATCTTTAACACATAGATAACTTAAAAGGGTTAGCCTGATTGGGGGCCAGTACATCAATCCAAAGACGGAAAATGCCTTTTTATGTGTTATTATAGGGTTGGTGGACTTGGGGAGCACTTGATACCTCCATTTACTTGCTTTTCACTTTCATGTAAGGCTAAGATCCACGTAACTTTTGAGTTGGTAACATCCCCTGAAGCACCTCTGAGACTAGAAAGCACAACAGTTCCTCTTTCTCTCTCTCTCATTATTCAAATAAAGGGATGTTTTAAATTTTATAGCTTGAGTTTAACATCTTTACTGTAATTCTTATCATATACCTTTGGACTTTGTGTCATGTTGAAGTTGATAGTCATAAATTCAAAACTTTTGTTTCTTAAGCAACATGTAGATTTGCCAACTCATGTAGATTAGAGATCAGTTCAAGTCAAAATTACGATAAACAGAGACAAAGTTTACAATTTCCACCATTGAGTATACTTCTATATGTCGTTTGTGATTGAATTCATGGTCAAAGCATTATATGAAAATGATATGTCGAACAAATTTATTATTTTCACTTAACTGAAAGGTGTGCTACGCATTCACTTTTTATGTACTCATCAAGAAAACTAGAGAAATGGAAACTAAAACGAAAGAAACCCACAAAAGATCGTAAAGTTTATAAGAATGTGTAAAAAGAAGGGAAGGCAAACAATAGCAACTTAGACTATACTAAAGTAAGAATTGAAGATGCAAAAGGAAATTAAAATGAAGAGTGAAAGGATGATATTCTATACCTATGTGTGGACACACGTTTCGTTTTAATCAGTAAACAGTTAACTAGGGAAAAGGAAATAGGAAATGAAAAATTCACGCACCTATTCCATACTCCATAGGAATAATCTAACTCATTATTGAAGGAAAGTAAAGCATCATAACAGTATAACACCTTATACATCTGCCTCTTTTATTTAAATGGCCCAAAAAAAAAAAATGAATTTTGTAATTTTGAAAGTAATTTTTTTTGTTTTGGCGGGGGAGGTAAATTCTTCAGTTAACTTTAATCCCAAAAGAAATTATGTAGTTAATTTGTAATGTATGCCAGCAAGTTAGAAATTTTTACATTTTTAAACTCTCCAGATTAGGTATTTGTTAATTGTACTGCTTTTTTTTCCTTAAAATTGTATTTTCTTTTTTTTTTTTCAGTTATATAAGAGGTGTAAGTACTTAAATAAAAAAGATGGATAAATAACTCCCTAAAGAATCAAACCTCCGAAATCATAATAGTTCAGTTTTTGAGACTAAGCCTGGTGCCAATTGAACTATAAGCTCTTTGACAAATTGTATTTCTATTAGAAACAAATTATTTTGTTCATTTATGCGATGACCATTTTTGTGGTGGAATTTCTTATAATGAATAGGTAATGTTAAATAAATAACCTTTCTTGCACATGAATATGTAGAAAACGAAATATTTAGAAGGAATTTGAATTTGTAAATTCTTTTTTCATACTTGGCAACATAACGTATAATATTTTATAAATTCGTAAATAGTTGCATCTAGCATGAGAAAGTGAAAAATTGAACGTGAACTATTCCCAATACTAAGCTACTATTTAAAATTAAACTTTCCATGCTAATTTCTTGTGATGCTTACTCAAATTAATGTTCAAAATTGATTTGAAACTTTTCCAGAACACATCCCAAAAAGGATGGAAAGGAGGAAAAATTATAAAGGTCACAATGATCACACACAAATTCAGTCATTTAAGTATACTTCACATGATCATGGGTTCATTAAACTTCCTTTACGGGGAGGGTATGCATAGGTTTATACCCGAAGCTTATAGTTTTGTAGCATAGGAGTATTACGCTTTTAATAATTGGTGATAGATGACCATACAGATAAAGCATATTGAGATAAGAGACGAACCCGTGCTGGTGCAAATGGACCCCCTGAGTATAGGGTATAGAAATTGATCTCTCCCATTTTAATTTTAAGGCCCCAAATACACACCTAATTTTATTTGTGACAGTTGATCGAGTTTGGTCCCCTCAGACACTCATGGCTAGGAGCCATTTCCATCAGAGCTATAATATAAATGGCTACCCACCCGAAGATGCCTGCACTGAATTTCATGATGAGATCGACCTTCTTCCCTTCTTCCACATGCTTTGATAGCTATGTGTGGTTTTGGACTTTAATCTGAGCTTGAGCTTGAAGCTTTTTTGATTTATACGGTTCAGACTAGAGAATTTTGCAGTGGATGTGTATGGATTCTGGAAAAAAGGCACAAAAGCCCTGGGAAATTACCAAAATGCCAAAGATCAACTTTGTTTATTTTTGTATGATTAGAAAGTAATATAAATTGAATGGATCATTTATTCATATTTATTTATTTATTTTTATAGAAAAAAGGTATGTTATTTGTACACTATACCTACACCTATCTATATAGTAGAATAGTTTTGTATAACACGATTTCTGTACACCACCTGAGTAATTAATGTGCTAAATAAAACAAATTATTTCTCTGTAGGAAACCATTATATTTGTTAATCATGTGTCTTGACTAAATGTTTTGTTTATCCGATAAGAGTGTTATTTGTTCCTTTAAAATAGTAAGTGTGAGCGTAAACCAAAAAATCTTTATCTTCACCATGGAAAATCTCGAAAGTGGAGATAAGATCGAGATATTGGTGATGCTTTGTGTTATCTTTTTTTCTTTTTCTTTTTCCTAATCATGTCATCTTAATTAAATATTAAAAATTCATAAAAAATATATCTCTCAACAATAACTTTTCGTTAAAATTGAAATATTTTTATTAATATTTAATTAGAAAAATAAAATTGAAAATTGAAAAAAAAGTATAAAAAATTTGAATCCATTAAGTTGAAGTACCTAGGTTTGTGTGTAAATAAAATAATAAACTGACTTCTAGTTTTAATGCTGATTGATTAAATTATGTTCAAGTAGCTATGCATACCCGGCAAAGACCTATCATTAAATTCTTTCAAAAAAAAATTCTTCCAAATAACTATGCACCAAAAAAAATATATACTTCCACTTTTGAGGTCAACTATTGCATGAGTTGGATCAGCTAAAGCCTCAAGGGTCAATATATGGCATAGAGAAAACAATTCTTATTCCTTAACCCTATGGGGCACTGAAATTCTATATACTTCATGGTTTTCGATCCATGTATACTTCAACATGAAAAATAATAATGGTGATTCTTCCCTTTGAAAGGGACTCATCGTCGGTGAAAGTAATATGGCTGACGATAAGGAATTCTTTAGCTAATACTAGGTCATGATAGGACATTGCAATTCCATCTGCTTCAGATCAAACTGTGACCCGTAATTAGTGCACACGTCACATGGTAAAAGGAGTAAGAATTATATATCACTTAATTAAGAATTCAACCTCTTTGACAAGTGATCACAAATCACAATATGCAGATATTTTGCTCATTAGCATTTCTAATGAAATCAATTGGTCAGCGTCATCGTCCATTAATGTAATGTATGTTAGACTTTCTGAGTAATGCGTGTTTTAACTTTTTTTATTGTCTGAAGCCACGTGAGGTTCAAGTCCCACATATTGTTTGGATCCAGAAGATTTTTCATCGATCTTTACATTTTTTTAATATAAATTAGAAATATATTTATAAAATTTATTTTATTTAAATTATTTTATAAATCTAATATAGTCGGATAAAAGTTATTATAATATAATCTTTTTTATAAAATGTGATTTTTTAAAATTAAATCCGAATGAATCTTTATACGAGACACCACTTGTTTGATAAACATTTATTTTTAATATAAGTATAAATGTAGATAATAATAGTATGCAGATAGAAACAAAAACATATCATCCAAGAGATAGATGTATGTATATAAATATTTTATATATTCTCTTTTCACGAGCATTTATTATCCATATAAGCCACTATTTTCTTTTAGGTGAAACCGAACTTCATTACTAAATTGAATCAATTAACAAAACGTGACAGGAAATTTTAGCTAGAGATTATTCCTTTTAGCTATATATAAGATCTACAAGACTATGTTGAAATTTTAATAAAATGTACTTTATTTATAATGTCAGTAATTCCAATCCTATTAAAAAATATTTTATAAAAAAAAATATTAATTTACAAGCGAGATTAAATTTTATAATAAACAAAATTCTATATACAATCTCAATTAAACTTACAAAGTGTGTGCACGACACGAAATTTGTAATTGACTAATTAACGGATATCAAACATAATTAACCCCATCTCATAATTCCACAACAAGTCACTGTAGATCCCTCACAATTGCTTCACATTTAGATTCAATGATAAAATAAGCTACTAATAATGAATTAGCAGTGTGAAGGGTTTAGGTAGTCTACAGTAGATTAGTTCAAATTTTTGTTCTATAATTGTAACAAAAACAAATTGATAATAAAATATATGAAAGCCCGAGTCCAAAGCAAACCTACAAGCCTCTGTAATGGCGACGACTTCCATGAGAGTGGGAGAGGATAAAATAAATAACGTGGGGAAAACACCATAATCATACCTCATAGGTGTTTTCCCCCACTTCTCAGTTAGACGATGCGTCACGCACTTTTCAACAAAAAAAAAAAAAAACTATCCTCTTATCTTAATGCCATAAATTCAAAATGATCTGCTCCTCATGGGGTAAAAATAGTGTCGAGATATAAGAGATTGAGATTCATTCCATTGACCATTGGAGATCAAATCGGCAACTCTCACATTATGCAACAAAAATTATCAATAGTTACTTACAACCCATTTTTTAATAGTGTAAAAATTATGTATAAGTTTCCTCTTATGGGGAATAGTACAATTTAATTAGAATCAATTTATAATAATAACACTTAATTTATTTAGCAAGGTTTGAATCCAGGTCCTACACGCTTCCCGAGCCTTAACACTAAATACATGCAGTTAATTAGAATACCATGCCATTGGCAAGTCATACACTACAAAGAGATTAATTATTCATGGTAACAAAATTATTTTTGAAAATCAGTTGACTTCATAAATTTTAACATATTCATAATTGCCCTTATTATTATTTTATTTATGATTTTTTATAGAATTTTTTGTTGATACAATATTTGTGCTTTTTTGGGTAAATACTTACATACTTTTGTGTGGTGCCAATATGTGTCATGGCCGACCTTCTTTTACTCGTAACAACTTTATAATTTGAATTTGAATCCTAAAATCCTATATTGATAGATGATTTATAATCTTAGTATAAATTTTTAGTGTAGTTAGTAGTTCAAATAATTTTTCTTTTAAGTATAATAGTGATATAAAAATTTAAATTTATGACTTCATACAAATTATTCAAAACTATATAAATTCCTCACCATTAATCTTGTAAATTTGAATAGTGAAATATAAAGCATATAGTGGATCACGTTGATGGTAAATTTGATGCAAATTTGACTGCTTTTTATAAAAAGATGGTCCAATCTGTCACATTACTATTATGTTATATACTTTTGATATATTGTTCATAATGAATATATTATTATACTTGATTATAATTAAAACAAAAACATTGGATTCTACTTCAACAAGAGGGAATTGAGATCAAATCATTTAGTTTATTGAGCATAGAACATAGAATTTCCAGGTGGCTGTGGACCATGCTCTAGTTGTATAAGTTGGGTGAAGGTTCCGTCCACCAAGTGAATGCCTCTCCAAAAGGTATATACGAATTCCATGCATCCCCACATCACCATTCTCTTTTGCATTACCTTTTCTTTCTTTCTCTTTTCATTTTTTCAATAATTTCAATCCCAATTCCCCTCAAATGCACAAAGCACACATCAGCATGACGATTCCCTGAGATGTAACAATTTTTGCTTTATGCTAATGAAGAATCATATCGTTATCATCATAATGATTATGCGAACAGTTTCAGAATATGTATTTTTATTGTGTATTATCGGAAGAACAAACAAAGAAGGACGTCGATTAGAAATATCAAAGTGGAAAGTGGGTACAGAAAGATGAACTGTGTTGTGGATTTCCACATCCCCAAAATGTCTTTCTTAGGTTTTATAAATGAGAAATAATTTGTCACATGAGGAGGGTGTGGATAAGTCCAAGAAAAAAGGTAAAAAGGTGGAATGTGTTTTCGGACTTCTATTCCCTCTTTATTCTTTCTCTATTTTTGGTAGGGTAGGAGGAAAAGAAAAGAACTCTAGAGATATCATTATCTCTTTACGTCTCCACAACTATGTACGAAGTTTATTAAATTAAAACTCACATGCTAAGGATAATATATATAATTAATGTAAAGGAAGTGCCATATGCATGCTCTAGGGGAAGAAAAACATTTTTATAATAAGGAGCTAATAACAAATTAAGAATGCAGAGTGGAAATTTTGAAATCCACTAGGGATGGAATCCCTCGGATTCCAAAGAAATTTTGTTCTCAGGGGAACTAACAAATCATCTAAAATATTCACACAATTAATTTCAAAATTGTGCTAGGTAGGTTTTAAGTCATATAAAACAATATATCGTTATTTATTGAAGAAGAAATTAAGAAAATCAGTGATGAAACGATCAGTTCAATGAGTTCTAAGATCTTTCACTATAATTATAAAGTTCACATCACCGTGTTGAATTTCATGGAGGCAGATGTGAGAAATTTTTATATGTATCTTTTAGTTATAGTCTTAATATAGATGGCTTACAATTAATTACAAGCGGATCGAGTAGCGTTGTGGTCGATTTGTGGGGCCAAGTCTAACAAAACATTGATAAAAGGAGATGAATCATATAGTTTCAATTCAAATCTGGATAGAGTAATTAAGTGGCAGGTAACCCACTACATTAGACTTAAATTCTGACATTAATTATCTCAATTCTCAGTGAGGTGCACTCATGTATTCCAGTGCAAATGTTTGGCCCCTTTGCAATTTGCAGGTGCCAATTCCCTGTGTACGGTTTTATAATTGTCACGAAGATGGGCCAAACATGAAATCATAGTCTACCAGTGCATGAAACTAATCCCCGGTACGATTCTATGACTTTGAGAATCATAGTTTAATTTCTTCCTTATAAGCTAGTCTCATTTAAATATATATGCTTCAAAGCAAATTTTTAATTTTCTGACCTTTTTTTTTAAATTTCATGCAAGTCATTCACCAAAATATCATCAAATATACTAAAAAGCGATTATTCCAAGAAAAGACAAACTAATCTCCGGCTTTGTTCATTATCTTGATATGCTAAATTCAAATATTTTATTTTGTATTTTTAGCCACTATGTTATTGGAGTTAGATATCTAATTGAACGATATTACATTTCTATTTATTGGTTGCTGGACCCAGAAAATTTTTAAAACAATCTAATTTTCATGATATCGGTATTCCAAATATATTTATTGGAGTTAGATGTCTACTCTAATTATCCAACATTTTCATGGTATCGCCATTCCAAACATACTCAGCATTCCCAGATATCTCACTTATTGGTTTGAGAACTTATTATATATCAACAAGTGCGCCAATTTCTAGTTGATCAAATTAATTTATTTTTTTCTTTAACAACTTTTCTAATTTGTACTCCATGATTCACTATGGAAATCCATTCTTGTTTGCCGAAAGGATGAAAAGAAAAAAGAAAAAGATGCATTTACAGTATCAAGTTAAAAATTATATAGATAAGAGATTTTAGAGTTTGAATATCTTGCAAGTTGCAAGCACCGGCCACATGGATGCATTGGGAGAGAAAAAGAAATAAGAAAGTGTTCTATGAATTTTATTTAGAAGACCTACTTTTTTTTTTTAATTTCTTTCTTTCTCTCTATATATTGCACATCACAAAAAAGAGTTATGCGATAATATAAACAAAAAAAAGAGTTTTGCAAATATTTATTGTTTAGTTTATCAGTATCACATCAAGTGTGATATAACCTGAACTATTAGAAAGTGAACTGTCAATGAAAGTTGTTAAATTAATAGAATCGAACTGGATATTTTAAAAGATTTTAAGTTCAAATTCATCTTAGAATAAGATAATTTCTTCTTTTCTTAAATTTTTTATTTAAAAAAATACTATAAAGAGAACCTGTAGAGTTAAAGGTAGCAGCCAGATTTCTGTTTTATGAATCGAAACCAGCTGCCAGAGCAGTGCTGCCGCGTTATATTTTGAAAATTTGGCTTTCACAGAGCCTGTTTGTGGGAAACACCAAAGACTCTTGTAATAATAAAATATTACCAGTTCGAGTAAAATAATCAATAATATATAGGGTTCGATCTCTCCCCTGTCACTCGATTCTCGACGTCGTTTAGTTCATCTCCCTTTGCTTATTGTTTGCAAAATTTTGTTTGGGATCCGAGAGATAGATGTTGTCTGGAATTAGATTCTCATCAATCTCTGAGCAATTTGTTAGTGGGTTTTGGTTCAATCAGTTGCTTCATGTTCCTATTGACGGACGTTGGATTCAAATCTTTCATGCATGCCAATATCTGGAAAAAAGAAGATCTTTTAGTTAGTATTTGTCAAAGATCACTGCAATATTTGTATTGATTAGATGGAGAAAAAAGTGAAGGTGGGCAGGTGAATAATTGACCATTTAATACTACCTAACGAAAATGAAACATATGAAAGCTTGACCATGGGGCTAAATCACATGCACTTTTTTTTTTTTATTCATTAGCATGAATATATTTAGATCTTATGGAACCTGTAAGTGGTTTATCACAGTAATTAATGCATCATAAACTAAAAAATACAGATAAAATATGAATTCAGAGCCATCACTTGAGGGGAGAATTTAACTTTAACCGTTACATAATTAACTTAAAAGAGTAAGAATTTCATCTTATTCTTTTTAAAAATAAGAAAAAAAATTAGATCTTATGATATATAAACATATTATGCTTTCGTTTTCTTTTAATTACTTATATTTGGTCTAAACTTTCCTTCTATCTTAGTATTTAGTAAATAATGAATTTAATTATAGAATCTCCTATGACGTCCATTAGGTAAGATATTCGTACATTAGTAGGGCAGGTTATATCTCTGTCATTAACATTGATAATTTTAAGGCTTTAAAGCCAAAGAATATAATAGTAGATGTAACAATTCAAAAAACTCGAAGAAAATTGCATTATTGCATTAAGTATATATGAAATTATAATTTTACAAAGGAAATAGGGAGAGAAAGACAGATAATTCTCATTTGATTATTATAAGATATTCAACAAATAACAGGTCACTAGATTAATACTTTTTTTTTTATACATTTGTCAAGATATAGATCTTCCTTGATGTTTTCAAATTTGGTTGTTGGAGACAGTGGCAATGCATTGCATTAGCAATGATAGTTGCGCTGATATCTTCATTGAGGTTCTCAATGAGAAGAGAAAACGATATTTCTACTTAGCATGATTTATTATTATTATTATTATTATTATTATTATTATTATTATGAATTCTAAATCTTATCTCACTGGTAACGTAAATTTGGAGTACACAAGACATGAATCATCGCATTAGTCTTGATTTGCTCATATTTACGTGCTCGGGAACACGCACCAATCATCGTCTTCTGCCTTTCTGCCTTCCCAATAAAATCGTAGATTGTTTGAAAAAATTGTACTAACTTTTTAGTAAAAATAAACTGATATGAATATATTAAAATGTGGAGATATAATCTTATAATTCTAAATATATTTAACTTTATATTAATTATAATTTTTTAGTGTTAAATATTTTTTAAAGAAAATATTGCTAAAAATTACAGAATAAACAACAACTTTAATATAAACTCATGTTTTCGCATCTCGTTTACCACCGTCAGTTAGGCCTTTAGTGTGTCAATTAAAAATATTATGATTTTTTTAAAAAATGTCATGTTTTTTCTTTTTTATCAGGAAATGTCATAATTGCACATTACTAATTTCACACCAATTTTACGCTTCTCAACACTGATAACAATGATTTTATTATTATGTATCCATAGCTTTCAAACTATGACGGTAACTTCACCTTCAAATTGTATGAGAATCATTATAAAAATTATTAACCTTAAACTGTGTTTCAAAGAGTTGTAAAATTAATATATGTAAAAAAAATAAAATAAAATGCACAAATAACATGACTTTTCATATATTGAGATAAAAAAAAATATCTTTCTTGTCAATAGTCTAGTAATGATACCTTGTTTCTTTAAAAAGTACAAATGTCAAGTTAGATATCCAGCGAATCTCAATAATCATAATTAAACTATGCTTCTTTAAGCAGGCGAAAAATAAAATAAAAATAAAGACAATGAAATGAGATAGAAATGTATTAATTTTTACTCACTTTCATAATTATAAGAGCAGTCAAACTTCGAGAGGCTGGAGTCAGGAGTGTAATGAATGGTACGTTATATATTTTTTTGGGTGCATGAATGATGTGTTATATGCATAGATCTATATCCTCTTCTTTTAATTAAGTAAGAGAAGATATATTAAAAAAATAAAAATATAATTAAATTTAAATTATAACTAATAGATCTTAATGGATTAGGGTGAGTCTTTATTTAATAAATTTTATATTTATTTTTTTTTAACAAAATGGTCCTGCGACAATAAATGATACGGATCCTATATGGACAGACCATTTGGTGCACATTTCGGGTATAGACTGAGTTGGATAAATTTTTTACCAACCACCATAACTCTTCATTTTTGAGTGTTTGTTGGAGAGATCTATTCAGGTTAAAAGAATGTGACGAATAATGTGAGGTTCTCAGTAAGTGCATATATCATTTTCCCAAACTAAATTATGCTGAAGACTGTACCGTTCGGTCGTGAAATGTATGAATGAGTAACCCACAGAGGGTGCAGAGGGTCCACATGGTGTAATGGTAATGTGACTGTATGATGCCCTAATGGCCGGCCGTGAGGTCCTAAGCTGGGAAGCGATACTGATATATTACTGATTAGTGAGGTCTGAGGTTGATGTAAATGGTGCTTCTATTCAAACCATCCACCATCATTCCCATCTATCTTTCATTCAATTCAACAGTACTGCATCTTGGTGGGTCTCATGCTCCACTCGCCCCATCTCAGAGGATATCAATTGCTTCAAACCAAAAATGATGTTTCTCTTTCTTTTAAGAAACTATTTCATTCAGAAACTACTTGATTTTAACACATTTATAATACGATTTAGAGAATAGAGGAATTTTAAAATTTCAAATATCTATTCACTAGTTTCTTACTTTGTAGGATAAAACTTGTATTTCAGACAGATCAAAGTTACTAAGCTTAGGTGTTTTGTTTTGCCATATATATATATATATATATATATATATATATATCTATATGCTTCGGGTTGATTATAAAAGTGATTGATAAAAATTTGAGTTTCACATTAAACATATTTATAGGTATTTTCTTTTTATTATTTCTCTCTCAATTGGGCTACATTTGTCTTTAGATGCGGATGAAATTGTTATACTTTTTAATTTCGTCTTGTCTTTCTTGTTCTAATGGAAATATCAGCTCTTAATTTCTATAAATCTCAGTCCCATCTTGAATCTTAAGAAGAAAGTGAAGTAAGTTCACCAACTAAATCAATTGCTAATTTCATTATCGTACAATGTTTCAAGCAAAAATAAGCAACCCATATAAAACTTCAAAGGTGACGTGCTTGGAGAGGTATGTTGACTATAAATCATTCCCTCATTATATTGAACGGAGAGAGTGTTGAACAAGTTGAGTGAACTTGATAAAAGAATTTGCTTTTAGTCTCTGAGTTTTTGAGTGCAAAAGAGACCGAAATGTGAATAATTTACAGTGATGAGAAAGTTTTAATTTTGAAAAAGAAACTTACAACAAAGACGTTGGGTTTAGGAGAAATGTCAGTTGCTTAACTTTATGCATACACTAGCTTGTGAGGTGAGTCTTGGGTCTGGGACCTTGTAGCATCGCCTTTTCACATGATGATTATTATTATTGTCACACATAATTATACAATGTGTTTGTGTGAGAGTGAGTGAAGAGAGACCAAAGGGTGCTGAAATGTGGATGCAAGGGAAGCAATGGCTCGTCCTCGTTGCACGCCGAAAAAGGAGCTGCTATATTTCGGCAAGCTTGACATGGTTTGCTAGAACTTATTCACACGAGCAAGGTGTTCGATGATTTACCTTACAGAGAGAGGTTTGAGTCAGAGGATTCTCTCATGAGGTTCAGTGCTGCCATGTGGGTCTTCCTAGACCACTTGCTTTCTCTTTACTTCCCCTGTTTCTCACAAACATGCAAAATAATCAATTCGTGCGTGCCCCTTGATTTGTCCTCTTTATTCCATGCTATATCAATTTCAGGTCTCCCGTTCTCATTTGTGTTTGACCGCGTTCAATGGGTCCATCATTTTTTGTTTTTTGGTCACATAGAAGGTGTAAGATCTTTTAAGGGAAAGAATTGGTAGGCTAAAGCAAGTGTAGGCAAAACAACTTGGGGGAGATTTGATCTCGAGATCAAACAGCTCCGAAATTCATGGGTCAATTTTTTTCTTTCTCCTTAAAAACTCATTCTTTCTTCCCTGGTTTGTAAATAAATTAGCTTTAACATATTCTAAGCAAACTGCTATATCAGTATATTAGAATTGCTGGTAACGTGTTTTGCTTTAGAGTTTGAATATCACCTCGAATATACAAACAATTAGTAGTAATAATAGTAATATAGTAATAATAGTAATATAATTATGTTGAAAATTTATCATAATCTCTCTCTCTCTGCCTCTAGTCCCGAGGGAATCAAGGAGTTCTAGCGTGCACATGCTAGCTGATCTGACACCAAAAAATCATATTACGTCTTTCAGTGTTAACAGAAAACCGTCACAGTGTGCACTAACAGCTTGGGACAGTTGGGAGTCAGAGATCGAATATATCTACTCAAAGAAGCATGTGGTCCATTCTCTGTAATCAACACATTCTTACGGCTTAGCACAATCAAATATTGCTATTACTTCATCATTAGCCATATTAAAATTTGTCACCAACATGCATCAGACTCAAACCCTTGATTGATTTTACGATTTAAATTGTCTTCTAGCTCGCATTTCTTGTGCTGGCAGCCTAGCCCAGCCAATTCTAAGCTCGTGATGCAGATTAAGAAGAAATTTTGGGTCCTGGCTAATCTGATTCGGTTGTGGACAAATTTTGCAATTTGAAAAATCATTACCCCTTAAGCACCAAGAGTTTGAACAATCATGGGCAATTATTGGTGGAGTTAAGATATTCATGGATGTTGACAAAGATGATCATATGGGACTTAATACTTGTAATTACTACACCTGCACATGAAGCTACACAGCCAGAACAGTTTGATTGATAAAAATATATGGTGCACTAGTCATAATTGTACTTTCCGAATGCTTATATTTATGGCTTACAATCATATAGGATAGGTTGTTAGGCATGTGGGCATGTCTCTCTGAGGCATTCTTCATATGACTAAGGAGGCCCCTTATCGTGGGTACTATATCTATAGGCACAGATAGCTACTTCCTCACAAAATCTTGCTAGAAATTACAAATTATGGTTGATTGATTTTCATTTTCTTAGTGGTGTGCTTAACCCAAATTTGACTGCTTAATTAACCCAAATTTAAGCACAATGAACTTTATGGAGAATTAGAATGCCAAGGGAATATATAAAATTGCCAAAGTTCAGGTCCCCATGATGGTTAATCACACAATGCTGTCGTAAGTCTTACACTAGCAGCACCTAAGAAGACGGTCCTTCAACAAAAGTGTGAATTTAATTCGACAACATTTCAGAAATAGTGCCTCATATCCTCATGCTACTTTCTTCCCTGCAAATTACAGCTGCAATGGGGTCTGCCCCTTATCTGTTTGCTAAGGGGAGAATTTATTGCGGCATCGTTGCACATTAATGAAACAACTCCTGGTGGAGAGAAGCTAAGGAATTTAAAGGCTTAATGGGATAATACCCAGATTTCATTTCCCATCAGTCTATTCAATGGTTCATCCTGCTATAACATCACCTTGATTGGTCATGGTTGATGATGAGAACACTTCGAAATTTGTTTTTGAATTTGTGTGGCCACGAGTAGCCCTTCAAGTTTCCCTTTCAAACTATTGTGGGTATATTAGCTTATCGAAGGTCCGTTACCTTAATGAAGAAGTGTAATTATTTGGAAGGTGGAAGCCCAAACCGGATTTTATGCGGTCAAAGGAGAGGCCTTGTCAAAGTGTGGCCTTTGATGGATGGTGGGGAAGATTATAGGGACCCATATACTTGAGGAAGTATAATACAAGGTGGGTGCCACTTAGATATGGAAGATAAGGGCAATTTTGGAGTTAATGCCTCACCGCCTCCTCCAATAGTCCAACTTGACTCACTCCCAACCTAAAGTTGGGTCCTCTCAACCTTAGCTGTGAATGGATAACCCTCCCTCAGCAACCCTCACTTAGGGCCCATTGCCAATTAGTGATTCAATTAAATTACCAAAAGCACCACATAATATGAAAACTACTTGCATAATTCTGACTGGTATTTCCATCCACCACCACGCCCTTTGTGTCTATGGACTTTTAAGTAAACAAAAATTTACCCATAAATATTTTACATTAAAATTATATAAATTTTTGTACCAAATCACTGTTTTACATTAAAAACGATGTTATGTCAATTTTGAATTAACTTGGTTAAGTCTACTCTTGGTGCTCAAAGAGTTTTTATGTTATGCACAAGGCAGTTTGCAATTTGACAAACATTGTCAAGCATTAATGGAGACCGAGTGACTCACTGATAGGTACTAAATTGCTAATAGAAGCCGAGTGTGAGAGGTGGGTTAAGAGAGTTGATGATTAATAATTTAGATGGATCAAAGACAGACATTCGAGGGGGGGACCCACGTGCCCATCACGTGCCCCCATTCCTAAGACAAAAGACAACTGCCCAACAAGCCACCCTCTTCTTCACACACACTGCCCTCATCTCCATGGCTCCACCACCCTCACTACCCACTCCCCCATCCTCATCTTCTCTCCTGATGCCAGGCCTCACGCTGCTTCATCCTCCCACGTGACCTTGTACTCACTTTTTGAGAGGCTCCTTGAAAGAATTGGATCTTGGTAGGGCCTTCTGCATATACATATGCATGTAAGAAGCTCATGCACCCATGCTAGCTACATCAATCACCCTCTTGCATGATGGACTAGTCTTAACTAGACAACTTCCCAGTCCCTTTTGCTTGGTAAAGCTTGTTGCAATTCTACTGGCGGTGGCTCTGACTTGGACAATCTCTTCAACACTAGTTGATTAGAAATGAAGATTTTGATTACCCAACAATATCATTTCGCATATCTATTTTGATTATTTTAAAGGAATCTCATTTGTCATTTCAACAAACAATTGTCAAGTGTTTGCATTAATGACATCAAAATTTCGTCTTTATATAATATAAATAGTAATGCTTTTCAAAATGAATAGTGTTACATTATTGTCGACGAACTTCTTTAACACTTCATGACTTCAACCTCCTTTGTTTTACCTTCTCCTTTGTGCTTGGCCTGATTAATTTCATGTTTTTTTTTTCTTTTGCTACCAGGTTTTCAGTTCATTTCATCTCAAACCTTTTTTTTGCTTTATGCTTGTGTGACTTTGGCACTATTTGATTATGCTCTTGCCTAAGTTGCCACCTGACTTGGTGGCACTAGATATTAACACCTTGCAGTCTGTTTCCCAGTTTTCATACCCTACAGCAATGCCATGTCCACAATCGAAATGTTTTGGGGGACAAAATTAAAGCACCTTCTAATGGAGGGTTATATAATGAATTCTTTTGCACCTGCAGTCAACCTTTGCTGGGTAATTTAGCCTTCTCTTGTCCCAAACACGGACACTTACCTAGGAAAAGATAAAGAGAAAAAGCAAAAGGGACATCATCAAATCAAATTAGTGCCAAAGCTATACCTTCATTTTCCAAACATATTTTAAGGCAATGCTCTTCCAAAATTGACAACAAAGCATAGATCATGAGTACAAAAGCAAAAGAAAATTTTTTTGTTTTTCCTTTTCTCTTTTTCCTGTTTCTCTTTTCATCCCTAAAGCAATGGTGTTTTAATTTAAACATGAATGGAACACTCTCTCAATGAGATTGTTCCTTCCACCCAATTTTGCTCTCATTGTCTTCTCCACTGTGGTTTGCCTCCTCTTTCCATTGCACGAATGGAATGCACATATCGTGGCAGACATCAACAAGCCAACCGTAGCCGCAATGAAAATTTGGATATATTAAAGAGATTTGAATACAAAGTCAACAGAAATTTTTAATTTATTCAATTTCAAGAATTTGAATCTTCTATAAACTTACATCTCCCTTTGAATTATATAACCCCAAGGCAAAAGCATCATGAGAAAATGTGAGAGCAAGGAAAGAGCTAATAATATAAAGTTGTTTATGAAAATACATTGTTAAGATTTTTTTTTATATCCTTTTTATTTCCCAAGCATACTTTCTTATTTCAACTTTTTTATTTTTGTGAGAATTTCATCATATATTTAAATGCCTTTTTTTTTTTGGTCAGTTGAGGAGAGGGATCTAAATCGTTCCAACATGGAATCGATCCGTGGTGCGGGTCTTCTAAGGCAAACGACGCTGCTAGTAGTATCAAGCTTCGTTTGTCATATATTTTTAAATGCCTTGAGAAACATACTTGTACAAAAGGAAAAAAAAACAAAGGGCTTAAAGCCCAAAAAGCCATGAAAAGCGCAAAGCTTATGGCATATTACTGGGGCAGACTGTTTAGAGCAACATGTATAAAAAGTTGGGTTGGGTATTCTTTGAATCCCTTTAAGAGAACAAAACACAGAAGAGCACAAATTGGACGAGAAACTCAATGGAGGCCCAGAGAAGCCCATCATTCTTAAACGTTAACAACCCAAGCTGGGCTTTGTTTCTGTCGAAGAGGCCCAAAAAGTTAGGCAGGGTTTAGGCCTGGGACCTAATGACATCTTAGAATGTCTCTTTATTATTTGTTTCCATCTCCTTTTGCGTGAAAACAAAACAAAAGAATTTAAATTGCAGTCATTATCAATATAAAATTTTTATACTATCGTTAAATAAAATTATCATATAGTTATAACAAATAAATATGTTCACGTCTGATACACAATGTTAACTACTTTTTTAATAGTTGTTACCATATAAATTACTTTCATATTATCAATGGACCAAACGAAAATACAAAACAAAATCACAAAAATAAAAAAATAATATATTAATTTTTAAAAAATAAAATTAAAATATTATAATTTTTCATCCTTCGCCAAGCCCCATTATATATGGTTATGGTTAAGAACAATTTTTTTTAATAAAGAGTTTATGCTATATTCAGTAATAATAAAATATACAATAAGTCAATTGCTACATGTTAATTTTGTTATATCTTCTTTTGGAGGAAAAAAATGTGCGTTTTCATATAAATCATACAATAGTTAAACAATTATAGCTAAACATCATTATTCTCTGGTACTCTTTTTTTCTTTGAAATTTTGAATCCATAAATATTTATTTGTTGTTAGTTATATTTTATGAACTTCAAACATTAATTATAAACATTAGTTACATGTTTAACAACTAATTAAAAGAATAAGTATTCTAAAAAAACCAAAGAGCAAAATAACGCAGCAACTCTCATATTATAAATTACAGTTTTTGGAACTTGTGCATTTTATTTGGATATTTCCCAGTAGGCCTTCCTCTTATTGTCTTGATACAACTCAAGTACATAATGAGGAACGAGCTTGCGAAATTTCTTGCAAAGGCGCCACAACAAGGCTTTGACCGCATGAACTAAAGGGAACTGCATCAGTGCAAATACGCCGACGGGGAAGAACGTGGCACCGTACGTTAAGCTCGTTGCCAATTTATTGTTTTCCAGGTTGATGTAGAGCAACACCGTTGCGCTGAATGCGAGCATTGCCGTCACAATGGAGAAGAAAAGCAGCGTGAAACCCAACATTAGTTTCTGAGGGAGAGACCTGTGGAAATCCCACATCACGCAGGGCGATGTGACGATCGAGAGGAACATAACTACTGAAGCCAGGGAGCACGCAAGGGACACAATGTCCATGACTGTGAAGAGCAGGAACAAGGGAGAGTGGAGGAAAAGAGGATGGCCCTGCTCGTTGATGCCTCCGGGGATGGTGTACGCCGCCGCGAAGACGACGGTGGCGACCAGAACAGCCACCGCTGAGCTTGACTGAGCAGTCTCTTTTATCCAGTTTTGGGCACTCTTTAGCAAGCCGGTATGCTGCAACTCAAATAGCTCTTCTGCGGTTAGGTTCTGCTTGAAATTGCGTTGCAAGGTGTAGTGGTATGGAATTCTTTCCTTCATGCGCTGCACAGGTACAGACATTTGCGGGTATTTGCCTTGGGAATCATGAGATTCAATCAACAAGTTTAAAAAAGAAAAATGGTATAGATGGACTCAGTTCAATTTTACTTTTCTCTTATAAATATTCATATTTAAATGTCACGAGCTCTATTGAATGCAGATATAATTAAAAACGGAAAGGGATAAACTGAGAACTATAGAGAGTGTAAGGTGTATAATCATAAGCTGATCTAAAATATTATTTCCAAACCAAAATTTTTATATTATTTTTACACTGATTAATTATATACATAAATTTGTAAGAAATACATGTATTGAGTGGTTAAATGAATATGTAATCCTTTTAACTAATAATTGATATATGTATTTAATTACAAATTTATACATAATTATTCAGTGTAAAAATCATATGCAAAAATAACGTGCGAATAGCAGAACTTGGGAAAAGTGTTCTTACTTGGAACCAACGCAAGGCGTCTTGCAATTGCAGAGCTGGAGCGTAACCAGGCGCAGATTCACCTCTGAAATATGCAGCGTAGTGCAAGACCGTGTTCCCTTCGCGATCTATTTTTGCCGCCAGCCTGTTCACCATTCCACATTTCTTTATGATATGATAAATTTCCCTTCGACGGTTCTTAACAGCCATATACAATATGTTCTGCTCATCTTCACTCACATGGTCGATAGCCTGAGGATGCACACGGATTATCGTTTCCACGATTTCCTTAATGCCTGCGCTTGCTGCCATCAACAATGGGGTGTAAATGATGGTGTTTTTGTTGTTTTCCTTTTGAACTACCTTGGCCTTGACATCTTCTTCAACTGCGTTTTGTTTTTCTTCTGATTTGGACGTTTGGGTGTGTGTGTGTTCTTCTTCAGCTCCAATCACGGGCTGGCCAGCAACACCTATTGAAACAGTTCGGTCTGCTGCCTTGGAACTCTTTGTCCATGAATAGTCTTCCTCTGCTAACACCTCAACCAGTTCTTCTGCTAAATTATTCAGCTCCTTTTCTTTCCAAAGTTGATCAATTCCCTTCCATCCTGGGCATGAACAACCAGATGAATTATATACCTGGAGCTGGAAGTGTCAGTGCTGAACTGTTGATCATAACTCTGCAAGAATAAAGTGTTTCAATGGAAGTGTTTATCATAGCTCAAACCATTGGCTAGAGCATACCAGATAGAGTACCACATCCTTGAAGGAGCTGCAGTGTTGGTTTAAATTTTTACGTGGTTAGTATGATGTATACAATATATATGTACAAATAAATTTGATATATATTAAGGATAACAAAATTATTCATAAACCTGAGCATGTCTGTATTCTTTGTTTGTTTTGATACAAATTGAACACAATGAATGAATATTTGCAGTTTTTATTAGAGCCAAAAAGATGTGGCCTGAATTTATAGAATCTTTTGATTAAAGTGAGATTTCAGTTGGTGTATTATAACGTTGTAGCATTGTCCTTCCTAACGTGTTGGAAGTGACCTTGGGTAGATACCCATTAATGAGTTCCTTGGAGCCTTGCATCTCTCATTTTAAGTAATGAATTTCTAAATTTCTCAGGCAAAAAAAAAAATGAGTATTTGCATTCAAAAGATTTTACAACAAAGCTTAATTCAATACACAACGAGTTCGATATCCTTATGTGAAAAGGGATATAGATGTGCTTTGCCGTAAACATTAAAAAACTAATTTCCTTTGGCCTTTTCAGTTTGACTTAGTGCAAGTTGAAAACAAAATTGGGATTTAAGTAGTTAAATTTAGTGAAAGTAATTTTAATCATATAAAACCAGTGACTGTATATTAAAAAATAAATGTCATTCTATTAAACATAAAATCACCAATCTTACTCCTTTAGGGCTGAATGATAATTGCTTGTTCTATATGTGAAATAAGGCATAAAATAGAATATTCGTTCCATAATTTTTATTTTCCAACAAAAAAAATTTCATTCCATAGAGAACATTCCATTTCATGTACCAAACATATGTAATAGGAGTTTAATGTTGATCCATGATTAGGGTTAAATATTTTATACTATTATCAAATTATGTGTTAACAAATTATTAAAATAATTTAACTATAATAATAATTAAGAAGTCAATGATATGACAATATATAATTATATCATAATGTAAAAAATTTTTGTACTTACAATCAATCAAAATTAAACCATGTAGATCAAGATATAATGTTCTAAAATAAAATTAAAAGAAAAAGGACAAGCGAAAAGAGCATTGAATGTGCTCAAATAAAAATGACAACAGAAATGTGCAACTGATCTTAATTTTTATTTAATTACTATAAGAGATGTCACAAAACATTAATTTAAAATGTCATAATCTTATTGCACATTTGGTATTATAAAAAGAAAGGAAATGAAATTAGAATAGAAGCGGGAGAGAGAATGGAAATAAAATAAGTATTCAAAAAATGAAAGGAATGACATTCCTATTACCAGTCCAATATGATAGAAAGAAAAGATTTAAATGGGAATGAGAATGAGAATGAAATATCTTGTTTAGTAAAAAAATTAAAAAAAAATATTCATTTTCTAAAAAATGTCATTCTTTTTATTTTTGAAATACTTATTTCATTCTCATTTCCAATCTCATTCCTATTTTTATTTTATATCTTTCTTTTCATGATACTAAACGTGTACTTAGAGAATGGATATTCTTTTACTAATTTTCCTATCAAATAATAAGCTAATGAAAAGGAAGTGAAGCTTTTTTGTAAATGTATCTCTTAGTAATAAAACATGGCAGCACAAGGTTCAACAAAGATTACTTTAAGAGTACTATACTAAATTAATAAAAATGTGACACTGAATAATAATGGAAATTAATTAATTTGACAAATACGTATTGGTTGTTAATTAATTTTACTTTTTAAAATTTTAAGTATTTATTATAAAAAAACAACTAATAGATGCTTCATAAATTATTTAGGGTATTAGTATTCTTAAAAAAAAGTAAGATATTATAACAACACTCATACATGTCAAGATTAAATTTATAATATTATTTAATAAAAGTTAAATAAGAACTAAACTGTTTAGTATAGAACTTTGAGAATATTTAAAAAAAATTTTTAAAGCTATAGCCACTTAGGCAAAAATTATTCTAGAGAATCATATTCATTGGAATATTTTTTGAAATTTTTATATTAAACATGGGAATCCCATGTATTCCATGTAGGAATTTTCAAAATGAAAAAATATTATGCGAATCAAATATCTTATTAAAATATAATAAATCAGTGAAAAGGAAGTGAAGCTTCTTGTATATGTTTCTTAATAATAAAGCATGGTGGCGCAAGCTTTAAGAAAGATTACTTTAAGAGTATTACACTAAATTAATAAAAATATGACACTGAATAATAATGGAAATTAATTAATTTGACAAATACTTATTGATTGTTAATTAATTTTATTTTTTAAAAATTTAAGTATTTATTAAGAAAAAAAGACTAATAGATGCTTCATAAATCATTTACGGTACTAGTATTCTTAAAAAAAAATTAAGATACCATAATAACATTTATACATGTCAAGATTAAATTTATAATATTATTTAATAAAAGTTAAATAAGAACTGAACCGTTTAGCATAGAACTCTGAGAATATTTTAAAAATTTTCTAAAGCTATGGCCACTTAGGCAAAAATTATTCTAGGGAATCATATTCATGGGAATATTTTTTGAAATTCTATATTAAACATGGGAATCATATGTATTCCATGTAGGAATTTTCAAAAATGAAAAAATATTATGCGAATCAAATATCCTATTAAAATATAATAAACTAGTGAAAAAAAAGTGAAGCTTTTTTTAATAATAAAACATGGCGGCACAAGCTTTAAGAAAGATTACTTTAAGAGTACTATATTAAACTAGTAAAAAAATGATACTGAATAATAATAAAAATTAATTAATTTGACAAATACTTATTGGTTGTTAATTAATTTTACTTTTTTAAAATTCAAGTATTTATTATAAAAAAACAACTAATAGATGCTTCATAAATCATTTAGGGTATTAGTATTCTTAAAAAAAATTAAAATATCATAACAATATTCATACATGTCAAGATTAAATTTATAATATTATTTAATAAAAGTTAAATAAGAACTAAACACTTTGAGAATATTTAAAAAAATTTCTAAAGCTATAGCCACTAACGTTTTAGACCACATTATTCTAAGAATGTTTGTAATTTCGTTTGATTTGATTTTAAAAAAAAAATATTCGAATTATATTAATTAATTTTTTTATATTTAAATTAATTATTTTTATTTTAATTAGAGAATTAAATTTTCAGTTTAATTCAATTAATTTTTTTAATATTTTTTTAAAATATATTTAATTATATTTTTTTATGAATTAATTAATAATAAATTAATTTAAAAATATTAATAAAAATATAATTAAATAAGTATAAATAATAAATTGATATTTATTTTTTTGGACTGGAAAGCAAGGATTTCAATAAAGGGGGCTAAAAATGTCCAAGGTAGCAAGGTTACAAATGAAATCCGGCGCCTCTTCGATCCAAATACCAGCTGGAGAAGAAAGAGCCAGACTAGCTAGTCCATGTACCGCCTTATTACTTTTCCTATTTACATGAGAGACACGAAGGACTCCAAACACCGTGGAAAGGGGTACACAATCTTCAAGGAGTAGACCAAAGTACGTGTCAGGCTTCTTGGTTGAGTAGGAGTTGAAACTCTCAATGCAATCACCTTCAAGTATTACATTCTGGAAACATAAATCCTTTGCTAGAGAGAGCTAGGCGGGTCGCAGAGGCTATCACTACAGCTGGGCTTAATCCGGGAGATAAGGCCCAATTTGCAGCGGCCAAGATGATGCCTTCATAGTCCCTAATGACAGCTCCAGCAACGCACGGCCCATTTTCCCGAGCAGCTGCATCAAAATTAATTTTGAAAGAATCAGGACCAGGTGGGGACCAGTAATGGGAAACATAGGTGTTTTGGAGTAAGGGGGACGCATTAACGTTCCACGGGATTTTTTATGTTTCGACCAGATCTCCGTAGCTTTTTCCACCACCTGCTCTTGAGATCTGCACTTATTTTGGTAGAGGAGCTGGTTTCGGCTGAGCCGAATTCCGTGTAAGAGAGAGCAAAAGAGATCTTTAACCAAACCATAGGATCTTCACCCGTTCACAGTCTCTTAGTGCGTGTATCACTGTTGCCTCATTCTTAAAGCATCTGGGGCACATCGCTGAACAGGGGATACCCCTCTTAGCTAGCAATTTTCGGGTTGGGATACCATTATGAAGAGCCCTCCGGAGGAAGTTTAGAGTTCTAGGAGGGGCAGTCGTCTTCCAGAGTTGTTTCCAGTTGATTTCAATCTCTTTTGGTCGTTCGCTAGGCCCGGGATCCTGACTTGGGGTGTTTCTGATCAGATGGTAAGCAGACTTCACTTTGAACTCGCCATTCTTTGTGTTATTCCAATAAAATGTGTCTTCCCGATTGTAGTGAGTCGGTGGAATGTTGGAGATCTGAGCAGCTTCAAACGGGAGAAAGGTGTTGTTGATGAGATTTATGTCCCAAGATCGCAGGTCTGGATCTATTAGCTCGCGGACAGAGGCTTTTGCATCAAGGTGAGCTATCAGACTCCACACTTTAAAGCCTGGTTGATTTGGCAGCCAATTATCCTCCCATATACACACTGAAGCTCCATTTCCTATTCTCCACAGACCACCTTTGTTGATTACCCAGCTTGCTGCTAGTATACTCCTCCAAGTGTAGCTGGCGTTTTGACAGAGTTTTGCTTTGAGGATGTCTGTACGTGGGAAATACTTGGCTTTTAGGACTTTTGCCATCAAAGAGTTTGGGAACTTGATGATTCTCCAATCTCCAGCACTGTTTCGCCAGTAAGGCTTGGTTAAAAGCCTCAAAGTTTCTAAATCCTAAGCCCCCATCACTCTTGGCGTCACAGACCTTTGACCATATGATCCAATGTATTTTTTTCTCCCCATTTTTACTCCCCCACCAAATGCTGTTTATCATTGATTCTATATGTGACCAGAGGGATTTTGGTAATGAGAAACACCCCATAATGTATGCAGGGATTGATTGGGCCACTACTTTAATTAGAACTTCCTTCCCAGTTCTCGATAGGACCTTCTCTTTCCAGCCTTTCCAGCTTCTTTCAGACTCTATCCTGCACAAAATCAAATACTTGCTTCTTGGATTTTCCTCCAAAGGTAGGGATGCCAAGATATTTGGAATGACTCTCCGCCGCCTTAATGTTCATCCACCCTTGGATTTCGATTTGTCTGTTAGGAGGCACGTTTCGACTGAAGGAGAGTTCTGATTTGTCAAGATTTATCCTCTGACTAGAAGCTGATTGGTAGCCATTTAGAATATCCTTGATACCAAAAACCTCTGCTTATGTAGCTCTGAAGAAAAGAATGCTATCACCAGCAAAGAAGAGGTGTGAAATCTCAGGTGCTCTTCTTGCAATCCTTACTCCATGTATTCTGCCCTTTGCCTGCTCTCTAGAGATTAGTCCTGAGAAGACCTTAGCACACAATATGAACAGATAGGGGGATAAGGGATCCCCTTGCCTGAGACCCCTCTCAGGGTAAAGGTGTTCCTGGGACAACCATTCAGCAGGACCGCAAAACTGAGTTAACGCACTTCATAATTAAATCTGTCCAGTGGGGGGGAATCCCTTTTGTTGTAACACAGCTTGGAGAAAAGGCCATTCAATTCTATCATAAGCCTTAGCCATATCAATTTTCAATCCAGCACACCTAGTTTTTCCTTTCTTCTTTTTCCTCATATAATGAAAAATATCAAAGGCTATAAATGCATTATCGGTGATAAGCCTATTTGGAACAAAAGCACTTTGAAAATCACCAATAATTGAGGGGAGGATCAGTTTAAGCCTATTTGCAATGGTTTTTGTCACCAACTTGAAAATAACATTGCACAACGAAATCGGTCTGAATTCTTTTGTGTGTCTGGGCTTTTTCACCTTTGGAATCATACAAATGAAAGTGTGATTAAAGGGGCTCGGATCAGTACCTTTATTGAGTATGTCCAGGACTGTTGTGACCACGTCATCTCCCACAATGTGCCACATCTTTTAATAGAAGAGGGCTGGCATCCCATCGGGTCTACGAGCTTTCAGCGGATGCATTTGTTTAAGTGCAGCAATAACTTTCTCTCTGGCAAATTCTGGATTCAATGTATCATAGAGGTCTTGAGTAACTCTTCCTTTCACTACCTCAGTAATATTGTCCCTTATTACAGTAGGTTCTGAGGTGAAGAGATTTTCAAAGAAGGCTGTCATCACATTTGCAATATTATTTTCATTATCAAAGATTCTGCCCTCATCATGCCTGATACTGTTCACCTAGTTTCTTTTTTTTTTTTTCTCTTTGAGGCTTTACCATGAAAGAATTTAGTGTTTTTGTCCCATGTTTGAGCCAAGTAGCCCTAGATCGTTGGGCCCACTACACCTCTTCATCTTTTAGTAAAGTATCTAACTCCTTTTCTAGCTCTTTTGACTGCTGTACTGATTCAATTAAAGAGGGCTGTTTGGAAAGTTTTGCTCGCTGTTTTTGCACTTTTGCAATTTTCTTTGGGATGTCCCCAAAAATGTTTGAGCTCCATGTATCCAGGTGGTCACCACACCTCTGGATTCTGTCTTGTATAGGGAGGGAAGATTGGTTCCAGGCAGCCTGCACAGTATTTTGACATGAATCTTCTCTCAGCCACATCTCCTCAAATCTAAAAAGGTGGCTTTTTTTTATTCTTTTTGTCTATGCTTTTCCTCTTCAAAGATATTAGAATGGGACAGTGGTCAGACGTTGTCCATGGGATATGGTAAACCTGAGCATCAGGAAAGAGATCCTTCCATTTAATTGTTGCCAGAGCCCTGTCCAGTCTTTCCATGATAAGATTTTCATCCTCATGTCGATTAGACCAGGTGTATCTTTGCCTTTCAAACCCCAAATCATGAAAGCCAATACTTTGAATGGCTTCCCTGAACCCTTCAGTTTGGGAGAACATCATCGGATTGCCCCCTAATTTTTCCTCTTGGCTGAGAATCTGGTTAAAATCCCCAAAAAATAACCAAGGGAGACTTGAAGCTCTGCCCAAGTTTTTAAGAAGTGACCAGCTCAGGTATTTGTTGTTTGCTTCCGGAAGCCCATAAAAACCTGTGGCTCTCCATTGCACATCACGAATTTCATCTTTAGTTTGCAAGTCAATGTGGTTCAGGGACATGGACATAATCTCCACTGATAAGTCATCAGACTACAAACAAGCTAGACCCCCCGATCTTTCTCTTCCTTCTCCAACACAGTCCACCCCTGCCAAGTTGTTTAGACCGCCTATGTATCTCAGGTTTGCTAATTCTGTGGTCTTTTTCCTTGTTTCCATTAGGAAAACAAGGTTGGGAACTTTTTGGTTAATGAGCTTTTTTAAAGCTCTAACTGCCCGTGGGTTTCCAAGCCCACGACAGTTCCAACTCAGGAGATTCATTTTTCTCTGCAGGGCTGCCCTGCAGCACCCACCGTTGGAATAAAGTCTGTGATTCTCCTTTTTTGCCCCACCTCCTGGCCTTTGTCCTCCTCCATCCACTCAGCATCAGCAAGTTTCCTTTTGGTGATAGGAAGCTTTACAGGGCTAACTAGAGTGTTTTCCTCCCCACGGTCTGCTGAGTATTGCTTCCATTTCTTCTTTCCTTCCTTACTGTCTTTTAGTTCTCCGCTCTGTTGCACTTTGCCATCAGATATTGTTAAGCCACCATGAATGGCATTGGTGGTGTCCATTAAAACACCTTCCATTGGGGGCATCGTTTTCCTCACAGGATAAGTTTTTGGGGCAATCTCCACCTGCTCTCCATTAAACTGATATACTGTTTGTGACAGGGAATTTTTTAAATAGATCACCTCCTCTTCCCAAAAACTTCCATGCTTCTTGTCCTCTCCTGACATTTGCAATTTTACCTCCATCATCTGTTGTGTCTTGTCTTGGTTTATCATATTTCCATATAGCTTCTTTCCTTCCTTTCCCCCTGTATGGACTGAATGCCCTTGTTCTTCAGTTGTTGTTTTCTGGCTTTCTCCTTCTTCATTGACAGACAGATCGAATAGTTTTTTGAGCAGAGCTTTAGTGGCTGTTGTCTTCGCTTCTTCTGAATATTTCCCTCCATTAGAGCCAAAACCTCCCTTTGATGCTGGGTTTTTTTTTGTTTTCCACAACTTTACGACCTCCTTGCTCACCCCTCAGCCAAGACCCCAACTCCTTTGATCTGTTTCTCCCTTCTTTGTCATCTGCAGTTAGAATATCACAGAACCGATCCTCGTGGCCAATTTTTCCACAGTAGAAGCAGAATTGCGAAAGCTTCTCATATCTGAAATCCCCCTACAGCACACTATCCTTTTTATTGCCAGCACTGATCCCTCTTTTAAGGGGCTTTGATATGTCAAGATGTACCTAGGCCTTAACCATAGTCACAGTCCCTTGGGCACCAGGAATCATGACCAGCATCTAAAACTTCTCCCAGAGATTCACCTATCTTCTGTCCCATAGATCTCGTACGACAGTGTGGAGGTAACCCCAAGAGTTGCACCCATACCTTGGCCAAATTGAAGTTCATGTTCCGTGGATTTTGGTCCCTCCTTCATTGTTGAAGAAGTAACCAGTTATTCCTGTGCGTCCAAGGACTGCCATTGAGGGCCTTATCATAGAATCATCCTCTTCAGAGAAAAACTGGAACAGGTTTTCGCGTATATCTTCCACTCTAAATCCATTGGGATTACGCCATATGTTGCCTAGGGCTAGTTGTAGCCCCATTTTGTTGACTTTGTAGTGACCAATTTGCCAATGAGACTATTGTTACATTCGTCTACTCCCTCGGCCACATCCGTCTCATCATAGATGATGTAGTACTCCTCTTCCCCCTCACTATTTTCTACCCCGATCCTCATCCTCCTCTCTCCCGGTTCTCCTTGTTAATCTGTTTGGAACATCCTTGTTTTTCTCCGTCTGTAAGGATGAAAGAATCATAGAGCTTGACTAAAAGTTGCCAGTCACGGCGACCAAAGGAACTCACGCATTAGCATAGATTTTGTAGACACACTCACTAACCACCATGACGAAACCCTAGCAGAGCCGACAGGGCTAGGAGGACCTTTCTATGTTTTAAATTAGGAGTAGTAACAAATTGATATTGATTTTTTATAAAAATGATAATAAATTAAAGTTTAATTAATTATAAATGTGTAATTATAAAAAATATGTGTATAATTATATGAATTTGATTTGATTTGGTTTGGTTTTATTTGGTTTTATATATGAGAATCGAAAATCGATTTAAACTAAATAGATTTGTATAAAAAGAGAACCAAATAAGATTGTTTGGTTTTTTGTTTTTTTGGTTCAATCTTTTCGTTTTAAATTGGTTTGGCTAAGTTATAAACATCCTTACACTATTCTATATGCTAATAGTTTTATAATTATATATTAATTAATATATTAAAAATATTAAAAGTTCATATAACTAATAAAATATCTAAATATTTTCTCATCACTTCCTAACTAAAGTGCCAAATAAATATTTATTCTCACTTTTCATGATCTTTATTAATTCTTAATTATAAAATTGCTTATCTTATTTTCAATTAACTAATGATTATTGTATTAGCTCCAACTTTTTTATCAAAAAAAAAATTATTTTTTCAATTTATAATATTCACTTCTTAATTCCTTTTTTTTTTTAACTTCAGAGTAGATTTGAACAATTTAAAATATACTAAAATATATTTTTATTTTTATTTATCAATAAAAAGTTAAAGTCACTTGACAATAATACTTTTAAAGAATATTATCTTAATATTTAATATTCCTTAAATGTAATCTTTATTTTGATATTAACAATTTAAATTTAATTTGAATTTACTCAATCATATGAAAAGATTCAATTCTTTTTCAAGCAAATGTATTACTTTTAAAATAATATTAATAATTTCAATAACTGCATGTTGTTTTAATAAGTATAAAGAATTTTTTAAAATTAAAATCAATTTAAGATAAATTAAATGATTAAATTATATTATCAATTAAACGATATTTAGAAAACTTTATTATAAAAATTTCATTTGGCATTTTTCATCTCAAAAAGCTAGAAAAACAAAATTTAATAAAAAAAGTTACATAAATTCTAATTAAAAAGATCTTTTAATAGTTTGTTTTATGTCTCTATATGTACTGAGCCGCTCTAAAAAAAAGTTTTTTTTCTTTTTTGGTTACAATGATACTCAACTTATAATCTTCAAATTACATAAATCTCACCGTTAGTATAATTTTCATGACTTCAATAAAATTTTAGTATCTACTTTGCTTATTTGGTAAATATAATTTGTGTCAAGGATTAAAAACCATTCTCAGAAATAACATTTCTAGTAGCATACCAAAAAAAAAAAAAAACATTTCTAGTCATGTGATTCTCAGATATACATGATTTTCAGGAATATAACAAAAAAATAATATTTGGTTCAATATTTCACAAAATTCTTAAGAATATATATTTTCATATTTGTTTCAAATACAATATTCCCAAAAATATTTAAAAAAACTATTTTTATCTCGAATTATGAAGCCCAAAAACTGCCTGGAAAGATACAACAGTGAGGCCTATCACTGGACCGCACCCAGTGGCGGAGCGCGCGAAAACGCGGTTGTGAATGACGACCCTCGGATGCACTGAATGGTGTTTAGCGGGGCGATGTGGGCAAGGTGTAGAGGACAGTTTGTGGAAAGGAAAATGATTTACAACAAGAATTTTGTCGACAGAGTAATTTGATACTTGTTGAGTATTTTTTATTGTTTTATTTCATTGGATATATATTTTTTTTTTTGTCGTCTAACGTTATTCTTCAATGGGTTGACAGCAAGGGTCAAATGAAAGTGATGAAATTAAATTCATGGCTCACGACGACAGAATCCTGAGAATATATTTTTAATCTTTGAAATAAATATGATAATATTTTAAGGTGCTTAAAAATCTTTAAAATATTCTCAAAGATCCTAAAATTTACCCTTAAACAAACAATCCCTAAAGTGCTAGGCTGCGATCAAGCCAATGTTTCGTTTTTTTTTTTTTGTCAATTTGAACAAGTTGCACTCGTGTTTCTTGCTATATCTAAACAATTTAACTTTGTACAGCATTTCAGGCTTTTTTTTTAAAAACTAATGCTACATATTTTTAAAAAAGTCAAAATTTTTATAAAATTTAAATAAAATTAAAGATATTATTGAATAAAATAAAGTGATAGAATCACTTAAAAAAATGGTGAGATAGGCATAATGAGAAAATATTATTTTGAGGCCAAATTTAAAATAAAATATTTATTTTATTAAAAAAAATATATGTAAAACTAAAGTGTCAGATGAAATTTGGGGGCCTATGGACAGATCATACTAAGTGCCGATTGCAATTATGTACCAAACTAACCACACTACTAAAGATTGTCTAATAAAAAATAAAAAATATTATGTAATTAAAATTTTATTATTATAATTTTAGACTGAATAATTTGATATATTTATTAATCTGAATAAATAGAAATGAATTTAAGGAGTGAGTCTCCTTACTCCAAAATTTAACAATAAGAAATTTTCGTCTACCACAAGTATATTTCTTTAAATTTTAACTTTAGCCCCTATACTTTTATTACAATCAAAAAATATGTTAGGTGGAAAACATTTTGGTATACAAAAGAAAATAGTTTATAGAATTATTAGATTGTACGTGTGACCTTCTGAAAGAAAATAATTATACACAAAGGGGCGTAATTTTTTGTATGCAAAGAATTTTATATCTAATATTTTTTAAAATAATTATATATCTAATATTACTCCATAAACAACAGATTTGTAATTCAGAGGTACCAAAATTTTAACTAAATGCATTTTTATAATTCTAATTAATTCAAAGTAAATTTAGTCCTAAAATCCTTTTATTGTTGACTCACTCTTATGTAACATAATCAAAATTATGGGCTATGTATCAGAAGTGAAAAAAAAATAAAAGATTTGACACGAGGGATAAGATTAGCTAACGTGTATAACTTTAATTGGATGAGTTCTGATTTTTGTTGGTGGATAAGATCGCCTTTTCAGTTTTTGCTGCACTCTATTATTTTTTTTTTGTTTTACGCTTTCTATATAAAAGATAATTATTTAATATTCGAATATTATTTTACTTCAAGATAAGATTTGCTGCTGCTTAATTGAATTGGAAACTGTTATTACCTTTATTTTCAAAATTATACGTATAATTTATTTTAAATTTGGTTGATACAATTATATATATATATATATATATATATTAATTATAAATGATATTTAAACTTTACTGTTAGTAATTATATTTATTAATTTATATGTATATATAATTTTTATTTTTATTAAATATTTATTTATTTTCATGCAATTTAAATCAATAACTCACTGGTAGAATTAGTGATCTATTAACCTAGTAACTTGGCAGAATCAGTGACCAGTTCAACTTTTAAAACATTGATACAACATAATAGGGTTCAAACTGCAAACATTATTTTAATATTTATTTAGTTTTGATTAATTTTTAAAAAATATTACTTTTTTTTAAATTCTCTTAATAAAATTTTAATAATAAATTATTTTGAATATAAAATAAACTAATTAAAATATACATTAAATAATATAATGAAATAGAAAATTATTATTTTTTTTTCAAAATTATCCTTCCATCACAAGGTCACAACTACAATGGAAATAGTGATAAACGGCAGAGGAATTTAAATTTTTTGAAAAAAAATCAATTTATTTCTATAACAATTTTTTTTGGTACATAAGAAATTGTTACTCCGTCACAATTGTGATGACAAATAGAGAAAAAAAAATAAAGAACTAAACATTATGATTGTTCTGTAATTTGTGACAAAAATTACGATGAAATTAAAATTTAAAATAACAATACTAATAATAATAATAATTTATTATATAATTACAAATTTTGTTTCATAATCCATCCCAATAATAGTTGTTAAATATAGCGACGGAAAGCAGATTAAAATGAATATATATATATATATATATATATATATATATATATATATATATATATATATATATATATTTACACACATACATTAATGTTAAAATAAATAAAACGATTTGTGACGTAATTTTTTTGCAATTTCTCGTCATATTTATTTTTCTTATAGTGTAATCTTCCCCATTTATATAACATGGAACTTAATTTCATCAAAGTGCTATATTTTTATACATTTTATTTAAAAATTTGCTATAATAATTACCATTAATTAAAGTATTAAACGATAATTAAAAAAATTTTATTTAGTTCTAGCTATAACTTAAGCAAATTTTATGAATTTTTTTGTCTAAATTAAATTAATAAAAAATTAATGTATCATTATTTTATATTAAATAAGTATAAATAATTTTTACGTGTCTTAACATTCTACACAACTTATTAAACTTTTATATTTATTATTATTATTATTATTATTATTCCAGTTTGATAATGATCACCAGATGGCTTGGATCGCTCCCTGGTCTCTGCACTGAAATGTATGGTGTGCCGCCACCGCCTCTGCACTTTGGTGACAGTGCGCCTGATTTTGAGTAATTTGACGAAAGAAGTCGGCTGTCTCTCGGCACGATTCATGACCTATGACCAAGGTTCTGAAAATCGAATCGGTTATTGAATCGGTCGAGATACTGATTCAAGGTTCAATAATTGAATCGTGGTTGAACTGGAGTATAATTAAATATATATTTATATTTATATATAAATATATATAATTATTTATATAGTATTAAAATAAATAAAAATTATAAAAATACAATATAAATTAATAATAAATTTATTTGAAACACAAAAAAATAATATCATAGATCAAAAAATATTACATTCATATAATCAACACAATAAAAAAATGTCATAAAGTAAAAAAATATTACATTTATATAAATAACATAAGTTTAACAATATTCCATCAAAAGTAATCATAACAAATTTCACAAATTATACAGGATCATCATAATTAGCGTTAAGTTGTTAAACATTTTCATTAAAAAGATCTTGTTCATCTCTACCATCATGATCATCATCAATAAAGGAGACAATTACAATCACTTAAGAAGCTAATCACTAGCTAATTGATAGCAATCAAATAAAAACAGTTAACTAAATACAAATCTTCTATCACTCCTCATCAAGCTAAAGGTTATAAGTTCTTAGCTTATTACAAACAAGTAAGAAAATAAATTAAAAATATGATGGGCATAATAAACTGGCTGGAGAGACAACACAAACACTGCTAGATGCTGGAGAGACAACACAGCAAAATGATGACTGGAATGATGAAAAATCAGAAAAGCAGTGGATGGCTGCTGAAATGGTGCACAGCCAGATAAGCAGTAGATGGCTGGAATGATGCACAACGAGAACACAATGGCTCACAGCTCTGCTGAAATGGGAAAAAAACGCAAAACAGAGGCATGAAACAAGCCAAACAGCAGGTGCGGTGGTGCTGCTGGCTGGGCTTCACCGGAGTTGCGATGCGGTCGGTGCAGAGACGAAGCTGACGGTGCTGGCTGGCTATGGTATGCGACGCGAGAATGGAGGCTGCGGTGCGAGACGGAAGCTGCTGCGGCTGGGGTTTCGATCGCGGAGGGAGGAAGGGGTTTCGATCGCGAAGAGACGAATCTGCTGCGGTTGGGGTTTCGATCGCTGAGGGAGGAAGGGGTTTCGATCGCGGAGAGACGGATCTGCTGTGGCTGGGGTTTCGATCACGGAGGGAGGAAGGGATTTCGATCGCGGAGAGACGGATCTGCTGCGGCTGGGGTTTCGATCGCTGAGGGAGGAAGGGGTTTCGATCGCGGAGAGACGGAAGCTGGGTTTCGAACTTTCGATCGTCGTGGACGAAAGCTGCTGCTGCGGCTGGGTTGCGGAGAGACGGAAGCTGGGTTTCGAACTTTCGATCGTCGAGGATGGAAGCTGGTGCGCGGACGGAAGCTGCTGCTGCGCGGACGCGGACGAGGACGGAAGCTGCTGCTGCTGCGCGGACGGAAGCTGGTGCGCGGACGGAAGCTGCTGCGCGGACGGAAGCTGCTGCGCGAACCGGGAATCGTACGGACCGGTACCGGTTTGACCGGTTCATCCGGTTTGACACCGGTTCACCTGTTCTTGACCGGTTTTTGACCCTCCCGATTCTGGGACATAGCCCAAACCGGAGAGGGAACCGGTTTCCGGTCCGACCGGTCGAACCGGCCGGTCCGGTCCGGTTTTCAGAACATTGCTTATGACTCATTATTTGACTCACTACTGCAAATTTAATTTTAAATAAATTTAATTTTAAAATTTTTATTTTAATAAAAAGTAATTTATATTTAAAAAATTTTATTTAAAATTAATTTTAATAAAATAAATATTATGTAAATAATAATAATCAAAATCATTTCTACA
Source organism: Castanospermum australe (assembly GCA_019955255.1). Lineage (NCBI taxonomy): Eukaryota > Viridiplantae > Streptophyta > Magnoliopsida > Fabales > Fabaceae > Castanospermum > Castanospermum australe. The sequence continues at coordinate 526,788 of NSJW01001011.1, read as the reverse complement.
TTGATAATTAAAATATATATATATAAATTAAAATATAATAAAAAAGAATAAAATAAGAATTATAAGGAAAAAATATATATCAAAATTAAAAATATTAAAAAAAAATTTAAATTGACTTTTACTAAAACATAGAAACAATAAAAAGCTATTTCAACGTAAATCATGATTTGAAAAAGAAAATCATGACGAACAAAAAACTAACATAAATTTTATGAAACAACAAATCATTTTTTTGAACTTATTTTTGATAATTGTAAAGTATTTTTATCTTTCTATCGTGAACCAAAGACAATCTATCATAATTTAAAATTTTCTACATAGATCCCAACAAGGTGAATCATGATTACCATAATTTGAAATTTTCTTTCACTCTCGAAACCACCATCATCATAGTAAGGTGACCCATTTTTTTTGGTTTATCTGTTAAGGGTTTATTGGTGGTTGATTACACATTATGAATTTAATAATTAATAAATATTTAACAACAGATTAAAAATACTAATATCTTTTAAAAAAAGCAAAGGTACCATAACACCATCCTTTTGTTCAATAAAAATTTGAAAAATTAAAGGACATGAAAAGTTAAGAACCTTTATTTGGCTTCTTCACCATGACAGATTGAACTCAAATACTAGAAAATCACCTGGGCTGCTTTCAACCCAAACTGTAACAGATGCTATAACATCTCAGAGACTTCTCTCCATGCTTTCAGAATCTGGGCAATTCTCAACATTTTGATTCCCAACCACTTGCTCGCTCTTATGGAATTGCAGAAATAAGGAGATATTTGATTCTTCTTTCTGAAGACCATATTCTGCCTTGTCTATTGTGCATCACTGGATGTGGCTCTACTAGAAGTGGAGGGTTAAACCGTGATTAATGGGGGAAATGGATCAAAGGCTACTTCAGAAAACTTGGTCTGACTATAGTTATGACTGCAATAGTTTGGGTGTCAGGGAACTAAAGCTCGTGTCCAAATCCTAGCTTGGGATTCCATTGGCAGTATTGGTTCTAGACATGTGGAGATCACAGAAGATGCTTCATTGGGATTGGCATGTGGAAATCTCCCACATCTTTTAAGGAGGGCAACCAATGTACTGATGATATGGCTGACATTAGTTCCAGTTAAAATAAATAAATAATTTTAAAAATTTTATTTAATTTAAATTTTGATTTTTATAATTTTTTTATATTAATTTTTATAATTTTATTTATTTAAATTTTAATATCTTGCTATTATGATATTGGTCTTTATTTTTTTATTTATTTGAGTTATAATTTTTATAATTTTTATTCATTAAAATATTGATATATGTTTTTTATAACAAATTAGTTATTATAATTTTTAATTATTAAAGTATTAGTTTCTCAAAAACTCAAATCTAAATGAATAAAATTATATAGATCGATATAAAAAAGTTATAAAGATATAAATTTAAATCAAATAAAATTATAAGACTAATTATTTATTTTAATCCATTAATATTTCTCAATCTAACAACTTACTTGTTTGGGAAGAGCCTCCCCCTTCCATCCGAGGATTGTTGTCTCTTGATGAAATGGCAGTTTCCACTCCCAGACTTTGATCATTGTAGTTTTTTCTCCTTTTCTTAGCTTTCTGTCCCAATTAATTGTACAAACAAATATGTAAGCTTACTTCCGATCTTCACTATACAATTTATTTATGCTATTTTTAAATTTTTCTACAAATATAAAAAATTTCCCCCATGGGCTCGTAGTTTCAAATCTAATTAGTCCAGAGCACATCTTTTTAATGGCTAGATAAGGTTTTCTTAGATTAATCATCCATATAAAATTAATTTCTATACACATAAAAAATTATTTTTGTGAAATTATCATTTCTCTTTCCTAAATGGTAAGATGAATAAATTTTTGAATAATTATCAATAAAACAGTGAAAAATATAACAACAATAAAGTTTAAGTAGTAATTTGTCATGTAAGTTAGGTAAAAAGTAAAAACTGTTTGCATACTTCATTTTAACTTAAAATATTATCTACCAAAAAAAATGTTAAAATATTATTATTTGACTCAAATATAATTCTTTTAAGCACATTTATTTTTTGTTTACAAAAAAAAAAGTAAGTCTCACTCATAGTTTGTTAAACTCTCGAATTAACTCTTAAACTTTTACGAATTTACAATCTTAGGACACAAAACGTGTTTACTCGTATGTAAACTCTTTTTTTGGTAAACTCTTGCAAGTTTAAGTAAATTATCATAAAATCAATAAATTCTCAATTCTACTAATAAATTTATGAGTTTAGATTTGTAAATGATTTTGGTCTTGAAGTACATAACTTTAATTTTGTTGAGTACATATGTTGAGTTACCTATATTCTACAACATGTATTGGGTTTATGAAGCTGATTCTATGTTTATATTTTCTTATTATGTTTATATAAATAACAAAATACAATAAATGGATGAATTTGATATAATATAACAGTTAAGTCAGGTATTGGGTTATGTTTTTATTTTATTACTTCCATTTGTTTTATTATAAAGTTAAAATGCTGAATATTGATTATGAATAAGCTATTAAATTATGTTTGGATATTAGGATATGCTTTAAAAATATTATTTTATAATATATAAACTCTTACAAGTTTATTATTTGAGTTTAAAAGTCAAGTTTAGGTAGGCTCTACGAATTTACCTAAATTCTCGAATTTGACAACTTGTTCTCACTCCCTCATAAAATGAGCGTAATAATTAAAACCCTCACTCAAGTTGCGAGTTCACGATTCAAACTTTGTATGAGATTGCAATGCGCTAACTACAACGACCAACCATTTGCGAGTTCTCCGACTTATAATGTCATGATAATTTAGAAATGTGGATCCTTAATATAATTGACACATGTCAATTAACGAATGAAGTGTCTAAAAATTATATGATAGGTAATACCTACCAAAGAACTTCTCCAACTTCTACAGTCATAAACCAAAAATAAGCCACCATTTTGTCATTAGCAATAGTTAAGGGGTAACTTTATTCTCTATTAAAGGTGAGGAGGCTCAAATTCCCTCTCTTAGTTAACAAATCCTAAGTCCTTCCAAAAAAAAAATGCCAAGCCAATTGTGTAAATTTGTCCAAAAGATTGTGTTCAACCTTGTTGCCTTCTTGGTTTCTTTAGCTTTCCCCAACTGGGTCATTTTCTATTTTTCCTCCTCCCTCGTGATCATGTTCCTTAAAGGGAAGCTATGTTTTCGGTGCCCACTTTCTACTGTTTCACCAAAAGCCCCTTTCAATGGTTAATTGTAACCTTTGAAGTGAGGAAACTCGTCTTCAATAATAATGGTTAATCTTGCTTATACTACTCATCCCTGCGCTTCAAATTTAGACTAACCCAATGACAGCATAAGCGGTTCATTACACTCACTTTCAACAGGGCCACCATGACACACTTTCACCGCACAAGTGTTTCATTAACTTCATTCAATCATTCACTTTGCCATCAATCATTCTCAGACCTTGACTCTCGAGCAAGTCGTGAGAACTTGCATTGCAAGTCAAGAATAAAGGAATGGTAAACAAGCAATAGTGATGCACTCACAAATGAAATGAGAAGGAAAAGTGTGCTTTCCCATGATGATGGCCAGCGAGGAAGCGAGTTTCTCAAGGCCCCTATTGTCCTTGGCGGTCAGCGGTGTGTCACGACAATGAACAGTTTAATGCTCTTTCAACTTACTCATGAGTCACCAAAAGAAAGCAACAAACCCAGCTAGAAAGTCCCCAACTTTTTGTAGCAAACCCACTCTACAAATACCCCTACCTCACTCCATCACTCGTGGCTAGCTAGTGGCTAGTGAGCCTTCTCTGGCTACCTTAATTCAACCAACCCCACTTACCAAAGAACCTGAAGGGGGTACCCCTGAAACCTAGCCAGAGCATAGTTAGACTTCAATGGAGGGGAAAGACGAAGATGTGAGAGTAGGAGCCAACAGGTACAGAGAGAGGCAGCCAATAGGAACAGCAGCTCAGACCCAAGATGCCAGAGACTACAAAGAGCCACCTCCAGCACCTCTCTTTGAGCCTGGCGAGCTATCATCATGGTCTTTCTACAGAGCAGGCATAGCAGAGTTTGTGGCCACGTTCTTGTTTCTTTACATCACGGTTTTAACAGTGATGGGTGTGTCCAAATCTACCAGCAAGTGTTCCACAGTGGGAGTCCAAGGCATTGCTTGGGCATTCGGTGGAATGATCTTTGCTCTTGTCTATTGCACTGCTGGCATCTCAGGTAAAATTTGAAACCAAACTGTTTAATGAAATACGTATTGAAATCTGCTTTTTTTGCATAATTGCTTGTGTGGGTTTGCTGATGCAGGGGGTCACATTAACCCAGCAGTGACGTTTGGGCTGTTCTTGGCACGCAAGCTATCTCTGACTAGGGCAGTGTTCTACATAATTATGCAGTGCTTGGGAGCTATCTGTGGCGCTGGCGTAGTCAAGGGGTTCCAACCAAAGCAGTATGAGAGGCTTGGTGGTGGTGCCAACACTCTCGGCAAAGCATACTCCAAGGGAGATGGACTTGGAGCAGAGATTGTTGGCACGTTTGTGCTTGTTTATACAGTCTTCTCTGCTACTGATGCCAAGCGAAATGCCAGAGACTCCCACGTTCCTGTAAGAAAAGTGTTTCCAAATATGCCTCTTGATTCCCTATTCAATTTATCAATATTGTAATGAGCTAAAAGTTGTTTTACTCTGATAATCTGATTGTACATATCTGAATGGGTTAGATTTTGGCACCACTGCCTATTGGTTTCGCTGTCTTTCTGGTGCATTTGGCCACAATTCCTGTCACAGGGACTGGTATCAACCCAGCAAGAAGTCTAGGTGCTGCCCTCATATACAACAAGGACCAAGCTTGGCATGACCATGTAAGTCTTCATCCTTACTATTGTTTAATTTTTTTCTCTTTTATTGTTTCGATATTTAATTTGGGTTAAAATTCTATTTTATCTATAGTACTCCTAGCAAATAGCGTCAAGTCAAATGGTTTATTGAAATTTTCCAAATTATATTAATTTTGGAGCAGTGGATCTTCTGGGTTGGGCCTTTCATTGGGGCAGCACTTGCAGCTTTGTACCACCAGATAGTGATCAGGGCCATACCCTTCAAGTCAAAGTGATGCAACAATGAAGCAGTGGCTGAAAAATAATAACTAGTTGGGTCTAAAACAGTATACTCGCACAAAAGATGCTCCTGTCTCTTCTACTATATGGATTTCCTACCTATCATAGTAATTTGTATAATTTATGGGCTCAAAACTTATTTACCTGGACATGTAATCAAACTTATGGAAAGTGGTGCGACTATGGCTTATTTCATTTTCTATTTAACATCTTCCTTCCCTGCACATATAGCAGAAACTGCAAGGATATATTTGCTCCAGTGTATGTAAATTGTGTGAGTTTATGGCATTGAATAACCACCCCTCTATCTTTGCAGTTCTGTATGATATCTGTTTACAGTCCATTATTCCACAATAATTCAGAAGGCTCAATCGTGGCAAACTAACAAAAATCGTAAGATAATGTATACATTTTGTCAGGAACATTTTTCTTAATAGAAATGACATTGATTCATTTCAGGAAAAATTATTTAATCGAATTACAAATAAATTACAATGAAGGAATTTTAAGTCTAGAAATATGAAATATTAACAGGTGACAACAAAATTCATCAACATGTGAGCGTACATTTTTTTTTTAAATCAATGCATAAGAAGTTGAGAACTAATTATCACTGTACCCCCAAAAAAAAAAGCTAATTATCAGAAAACTCATACCTGAGACTAGTATTAAGAAATTATTGCGTGTTTATGTAAAAATAAAATTTCGTGCATGGTGATTAAATAGTGTGTACTTTGAGGAGATATTTGAATCCATACTTGTGTCCGCCCCAGAATCCAGAAACAATACAAAAAGTATTATGGTCTTTATGCCACAACGCTTATAACACGTGAAGGATGAGAGTTATAAGATCCCTCTCCTATTTTGTAACCTCAGTTCTATAATCCATTATGGATCATCTATTCATAAATGAGAAGGTCTAATCTAATATCAACAATTTACTTTGATTCGAATGCTTCATATAAAGCCAAATTTAAATGAGCAAAACAAAATGGTCCTTAAATTTGACGTTAATTTTATTCAATTTAGATATTGATGTGGTTATGCGGGTGACTGAGAGCATTACTGTTGTAGAGGGCCAATGAAAATTTAAAGAATGTTCGGGTCTACTGGTTCGGCTCGTGTCTCTACGGGTTGACAGTTCTAAACCGGTAAACCAAACGTCCAAACCGGATGGCTTGGGTTGGTAAATCAGAACCAAAACCAACCCTGTTGTTTTGGCTCATGATTCGGGTTACTTGGATTTGTGGATCAACCAACCTAACCCAATGAATGAGATTGAATGCTTTTACTTACCAGAGAGAAGTGTTTGGCACCCTCTTCCAAGAGAATGCTTCAAAATAAATGTAGATGCATGATGTTTTGAAGCTAAAGGATCAGGAGCAATTGCAGCCGTCGCCAGAGATCATAGGGGTCATCTCATTGGAGACATGGCGAGAAAAATTCCAATGGCTTCCAATCTGATAGCTGAAATGTTTGCTCTGAGAGAATGATTGAATTTAGCTTTGAACCTTGGTTGGAAATGGATTTTAATTGAATCAGACTGCAGAGAGGTGATTGAGGCTTGCAGGGAATCTCTGAGAGAATGATTGAATTTAGATTTCAAGACTTATTGTTATTACAGTAATAATTAATAAATTACAACAACAAATTTGGTGTTGCTTTGAAAATTTATCTTTTGATACGTTTCTTTTGAAAATCCTTTTTGGTAGACACTTGTTTATCGTTTTATGATAATAAAAATTATTATAAATTCTAAAATATGATTAAGCTGAAAAAATCACTTTGTGAGGTTGATAACCTTTCATTTTCATAGCACTGTGTTTTGTCGCTAAATTTTAGCAACAAATCCTCTTGTGCTTAAATAATATTAATTTGCACCCGAGACTTGGTGGTTCGTCAAATACTTCGACTATGACTGTTATTAAGAGTTAATAGTTTTAGTAATAAAGTAAAAAAAACAAAAAAGATGAGAAACTTGTGCATTGGTTTGAGAAGAGTAATGTCTTAGGTTTAAGTTGTAGAAAAAAATATGAACTAAGGATATAACGATGCCACTATAATCAGACGCTATTGTCATAAAGTAATTAACAATGATATTTTATATTTATCAAGATTTTTAATTTTATTTAGTCATTAGAAGTGCCCTCCTCATTGGAGATTTGAATAGTTTGAAAGAAGTCATAATAGATTTAAAGTTTCGTATTGTCATTATAAAAAAAAAAAGCTAATTTAATCAGAGTTTATTATTTTCTTGTAGATAAAGATAATTCCCAATGGTAGTAAACAAGAAAAGCTTAAGTAATTATGCTATATATGGTTGATTATTTGTGGAAAAAATGAATGGGGTTAGGCAGATCATCTTTATGGAATAGTAGCATTTTGATAGGCATTATTATGTCTCTTAATCCTCATTTTTTTTAAATTTTTGTTTATATAATTATTTTATAAATTAATTAATTATATTTTTATTATAATTAAAATAAGTTAATGTGTATAAATATAGATAATTCTATATATTTGAAATTAGTTATAATTGTAAAATCTAATTATCAAAAATAATTTTTTGTATTTATAATTTTACCTATTTTTCTATTTATGTTACTTAATTATTGATAGTTTTTTGAAAAGATGAAAATTGAATATCAAAGAGGAAAATCCCATTTATAATAGTATAGATTTAGGCACACATTAAGCTATAATAAATGGATAAGAAAAATTCTTAAGTAGATTTTGTCTATTTTAAATACTCGATTTAATAGTTAGCATGTGTAAATTTTAATGGGTCGTATTATAAATATATATCATTATTTAAAAAATTGATAATAGATATTAACTGTTAAATGAAATATTTAAAATAAGCAATGTTTATTCAAGAATTTATCGTGGATAAACAGACTCAAAAATAAGAGGTTTCGTATAAATCTTACAAGCTCAAGAGATGAACTATTTCACTTTTATGATGAAATGCTTTTCTTTTTTTTTCTGGTTGAGGGTTCACTGTTATGTTAATTGACGAAAAAGGACCACAAGGTCCACAATATTGATTGCTTATAAGAGCATTCGTGCAGGTAACATGGCCTTACTAACAACAACAACAATAATAATAATAATAATAATAATAATAATAATAATAACTTCTTCTATCTAAGGGAATGATTGAGCTTCTACAATTTCCATATTTGGGGGCAAAGAGCTATCGATGGATAAACAGGAAGTTTCGTATAAATCTCACAAGCTCAAGAAATGAACTGTTTCACTTTTCTAATGAAATGCATTTTTTTTTTCTGGTTGAGGGTTCACTGTTATGTTAATTGACGAAAAAGAGCCACAAGATCCACAATATTGATCATTTATAAGAGCGTTCGTGCGGGTAACATGTCCATGATAATAATAATAATAATAATAATAATAATAATAATAAATAATAATAATAATAATAATAATAACATTAATAACTTCCATCTAAAGGACTGCTTGGCTTCTACAATTCCCATATTTAGAAGCAAATAACTAATGAGCTATCGATGGATGAACAGATTCAAAAATAGGAGGTTTCATATAAATCTCACAAGCTCAAGAGATGAACTGTTTCACTTTGCTAATTAAATGCTTTTTTTTTGGTTGAGGGTTCACTGTTATGTTAATTGACGAAAAAGGACCACAAAGTTTACAATATTGATTGTTTATAAGAGCATTCGTGCAGGTAACATGACCATAATAATAATAATAATAATAATAATAATAATAATAATAATAATAATAATAACTTCTAAGGAAATGCTTGAGCTTCTACAATTCTTATATTTGGAGGCAAATAACTAATGAGCTATCGTTGGCGTATAGTTTAACGTAACATTTAATACGTAAAAATAATTATTTCATTCCATGCTCATTTTATGGATTGGGGCATTTCGATATTTATTTGTAAAAAAAAATATTAAAATAATAATTTTATTTCATGTCTCATTTCATAAAATTAAAAATAGAACATGAAATTTATTTTCTCTTAGAGAAGTGGGATTAGAATTTCATGTTCTAAGAAATAGGATTAAAATTATTTATTCCTAATATATACTTAAAAATTTATAAAATTATACCTATTGTCCTTTTTATATTTTTTTAATAAAATATGATCCTTCTTACATTTCAGTTTGTGGTGTATTTTTTTAGGTCAAATTTTATGTATTTGATTACTTATCAAACTTGATGGTATTTTAGTTTATCAATATAATTTTTAGTCTCGATATAGATGGTCTGTTTTTTATTTGAAAACTTATTTATATATACAAATAAATGTGAAATATTTACTTAACGTGATAGCGTCCTTTTAAAAGATGACAATATTTATTCTAATCGAATTATAAAAAAAATAAAATCAAACATTATTATTAATGTTTAAAAGTTTTTTTCTTATAAGGAGTATTTATGTCATTTATATCAACTTTAATTTCATTCTATAGTGATTCTATATACCAAACAGTAAAGTGACTTAAAAAAATATTACATTTCAAAAGTTACCAAACTGTATATTAGAAATGACTATTCTATTCTATTTTATTTCATTCTGTTCTTATTTCATTCTGATTTTATGAAATTATCATTTTGTATACCAAACGTTACATAAAGTCTTACGCTTAATTGGTCAGCCACAAATGCAGATATTCACTTGACAATACATACATTTCTGAAGTCCAACCTAAGTTGTGCACCAATCATATAGTTAGGTTGGGAGAGGAACGTGAGATTTTTACACATTTTGCATGCTTGATATATGTTGTTTGGGTTGCGTGATGCACGTCGTACTTGGGCTTACACACCATCCCAAAGTTAGGTTTGAGACGGCCATTTATTAGCCCCAACATGAGCTTCCCCTCCTTATGGTTGTGGATCGGTGTACCTTCCTCTTCGCCTTTTGGCTGAGATCAAGTGTTAGGAAAGGACTAGAAATTTCACTTTCTATTGTTCTTGGAACGCTTTTAAAATTATGCTTCATTTAATTATATCTTGATATTTTAATATTAAATGATTAAAAAATACATTAACTAAGGAAAAAATACATACTTTATATTCGAAATAATTAATGTTGCATAAATAAATAATTTTCTAATCATTTAAATCTAAAATGTTAAAATATTATTGGATGAGAACATAATTCTAGAAACATTTAAGGAGCATGTAATAATTTTTCTTATTAGGGACCTAATTATTAGTAAAGTTTATTCATGTCATCCCTTGGTGATGGATGGTTCAAAAGACATATGAAATGTTGAACACTGATAAACATGCTTTTATAGGAACTCCCTATGCCCTATTATATAATGATACTTTATTTTTGGCATTCAGCCATTCATAAGCTACATTTTTTCTATACGTATTTACATATTATGTGAAGTGTTATTTTTGCTTTCTATCAAGCATTTTTCTCAAATATAGTATTTTTTATACGATAAGGATATTCTTGATGAGGGAGAAATAAGAGTTTAGGAAGAATTTTAAAGAAATGCTAAATTCCACTTCACAAGTTGAGATTAAAGAGAGAAATAGATAACTTCTATTCTCAAATTTTATTAGAAATGATCAAATACTCAAGTATGTCATTTTCTTTCAACATACAAATTATTTATAGGCTAGCAACATTAGGAACATAAATGAAAAATTAAATTCAAAATACTAAAAACTATAGGTCACACACTTCTAAAATATAATTTCCAAGGTATACCACTTTAAAACTCTATATAGTATATACCCAAATGGTTGGAATTTGAATTTAAGCATAAGTTATAACTTGTTTGAAACATAAATGAGTGTGGTCTCCAACGTCACAAACCATGAGAGAAATTATTGAATGTTCCTGAAACGCTATTAAAATTATGTTCTCATCCAATTATGTCGTGACATTCAACATTAAATTATTAGAAAACATACTTATCAATGTAATATTAAATATTTCTACCTTGAAGTGTGTTTTTTTTCTTTGGTAAGTGTGATTTTTAATCATTTCCTATTGACAAGATATAATTAAATGGAGTATAAATTATAGTGACACTCTAGGAGCATATGATAGTTGTTCTAGGATAAGTTATGATAGAAGCACTGAACATTTGCCCAATTCAATGAATTTAAAGTCACTTTTGTGGTAGTCTCTTTAGATGCACACACTATCTACATCAACCAAATACATATACGAGAATTACTTTTTATAAGTATAACATAAAACTTGAATTGGAGTAGTCTTACGTCCTTAATCACTAGCCCATTAATCTCTTAGGTTAATTGATGAGTCGGATTGAATTCATAGGTTGGGTTGAGTTTAAAAATTCTCAATCCGATGATGATAGATTGGGTTATAAGTTGAAAAAATTCTAATTCACTCAACCCAACCTAACCCATTTTTTTAAATAAAAAATGATATCATTTTTTGATATTCAACATACTAAATATAATGTTTATTCTTTTCCCCTCTCTCAGAACTTATTTGATTTATTGTATTTAATTTTTGAAACTTCTATCCGTACTTCTTATATTTAAGATTAAAACTTGTTATGTTATGTTCATGACACGTGACTCGTTATATTTGTTTTTGTTTGAAACTGTATATATCATCTTTTATTGAGATTTATTAAGTTATTTATTATGATATGTAATGAATGAAATTTCATATTAATTTTGGTATTTATTTTCGTAGATAAATTTTTTTTAAAATTTAATGTCGAACCCATGTGTTTAATCCAACTCAACACACTCATGTACGGGTTGGGTTTGTTTAAGTTTAAGAAAAAAAATCTCCCAACCCAACTTACTACTTTGATGAGCGAGACCCAACCTAACCCATAGACACCCCTAAATATGACAATAAATAATAAAGACATAATGGCAACTAGGAATGGTAATAGGTTATCGGCTTTAGTAGACCTAAACCTATTTAGTATACAAGTCAGACTTAAACTTTTATAAAAGTCTATTTAGTTAGATATGTCCAGCTTAAGTTGTTAAAAATATATATTTGGCTTAATAAGCCAGTCTATTTATTATATATATATAATTAAAAAATTATAATATTTATGCCATTTATCATTATATATTTATATAATTTATTAATTTTAAACAAAATTTAACCATTTTAATTAAAGACATGTGATATTTGAGATTTTTAAAGTATAGACTTGTTAATTTAATTTAAGTTTTTCATGTAATTTAAGCTTTTAAATAGGCTTAAAAAAAGTTTATGTCAAGTAATAGGCCAAGTTCAGGTCTAATATTTTATAAAACAGGTCAGACCTATTTAAAGAAAGTCTAGCCTAACTTAACATATTTCTACCCATAATAACAACAAATAAACACATATATTAGCACTAATTCAAAATTTTTAAGATAGTTTTAAAATGATTTGGATCCTCTCTTGTCACAGGAGCATCCTGTTAGAGAAAGATAGACATAAAATTTATTATGTAAGGACCTATTCTAATGGGTTATAAGATTCACTAGTTATAATTTAAATTTCATTGTATCTTTCTCTCTCTAAAAGAACCTCTCTTGTTACTTAAGGAGATTCAGATCTGCTTTAAAATACATTTTCTTAAAAACTTTTTTTAGCGTATCTACTCTTTTTTTGTTGTAATGTATCGTCACCATAATAGTAAAATTTCAAGACCTATTGTTATTACAGTAATAATGAATAAATTACAACAACAATTTGGCGTTGCGTTGAAATTTTATTTTTGTTTTGAAAATTCTTTTTGGTAGACACTTTTTATCGTTTAATACTAATAAAAATTATTATAAATTCTAAAATATGATTAAGCTGATAAAATCACTTTGTGAGGTTGATTTCCTTTAATTTTCATAGCACTGTGTTTTTTCCCTAAATTTTTATCAACAAATCCTCTTGTGCTTAAATAATATTAATTTGCAACCGAGATTTAGTGTGATTCGTCAAATACTTCGACAATGACTTGTATTAGTAGTTAATAATTTTAGTAATAAAGTATGAAAATGAGAAACATGGGCATTGGTTTAAGTTGATTTTAAGTTGTAGTAAAAAAAAATGAATTAAAGATAACGATACCATTGTAATCAGATGCTACTGTCAAAAACTAATTAACAATGATGTTTTATATTTGTCAAGATATTAATTTTATTAAGCCATTAGGTGTGCAATACTCATTAAAATTTTGGGTAATTTGAAAGAGATTATAAAGTCAAAGCTCCGCAATATTATTGTAAAAAAAAAAAAAGAGCTGTTTTATCAAATTTTATTATTTTCTTGCGGACAAGGATAATTACCAATTGTAGTAAACTAGAAAAGCTTCCGTAAATATGTTATATATGATCGATTATTTGTGGAAAAAAAATGAATGGGGTTGATTAGGCAGACTGCCTTTATGGAATATTTAGGCACAGATTAAGTCCTAACAAGTGGATAAACAGACCCATAAATGAATGTACTCACGAGGTGTTAATACAGTAAAAGTGAATTATATTCTAAACATGAATATTGCAATTTAATTCTTAAAAATAGAGATATTCCTCATTCATACAGTCTCAAAAGCTTGAGAGATGATCATGAACTATTTCATTTATCTAATGAAATGTGTTTTTGTTTTTTTCTGACAGAGGGTTCAGCTGTATGTTAATTGACGAAAAAGGACCACAAGGGCCACAAGCATTCATGCTAATAACATGGCAATAATAATAATAATAACTTCTATCTAAGGGAATGCTTGAGCTTCTAAAATTTTCATATTTGGAGGCAAATAACTAATGAATTATCTTTGGCGTGTGTAGTTTAAAGTCTTAGGCTTAATTGCTCAGCCACAAATGCAGATATTCACTTTACAATACATACGGTTCTGAAGTCCAACCTAAATTGTGCACCAATCGTACTGTTAGGTTGGAAGAGAAATTTGAGACTTTTACACATTTGCATGCTTGATAAATGTTGTTTGCGTTGCGTGATGCACGTCGTACTTGGATTTGCACACCATCCCAAGGTTAGGTGTGAGACGGCCATTTATTAACCTCAGCATGAGCTTCCCCCTCCTTATGGTTATGGATCGGTTTACCTTCCTTTTCGGCCTTTTGGCTGAGATCTACTATTAGGAAAGGGATTAGAAATTACTACCTATATCTTAATATTTTAATATTAAATAATTAAAAAAAATACATTGACTAAGAAAAAAAATACATATTCCATGATCGAAATAATTAATGTTACATAAATAAATATATTTTTTTAATTATTTAATGTTCAAATATTAAGATAATGTTGAACACAGATAAACCTGCATTTGTAGGAACTCCCTAGTCCCTATTATATAATGATACTTTATTTTTGGCATTCAGCGATTCATCAACTACATTTTTTCTATACGTATATAAATATTATGTGAAGCTTTATTTTTGTTTCCTATCAAGCATTTTTCTCAAATATAATATTTATTTATACGATAAGGATGTTCATGATGAGGGAGAAATAAGAGTTTAGGAAGAATTTTAAAGAAATTCTAAATTCCACTTCACAAGTTGAGATTAAAGAGAGAAATAGATAACTTCTGTTCTCAAATTTTATTAGAAATGAGCAAATACTCAAGTCTGTCATTTTCTTTCAACATACAAATTATTTATAGGCTAGCAACATTAGAAACATAAATGAAAATTTTAATTCAAAATGCTAAAAACTATAAGTTACAAACTTCTAAAATATAATTTCCAAGGTATAGCACTTTAAAACTCTATATAGTATATACCCAATTGTTTGAAATTTGAATTTGAGCATAAGTTAGAACTTGTTGGAAACATAAATGAGTGTAGTCTCTAATGTCATAAACCATGAGAAAAATTATTGCTTGCTCTTAAAACATTATTAAGATTATGCTATCATCTAATTATATCTTGACATTCAACTTTAAATGATTAGAAAACACATTTATCAATGTAGCATTAAAGATTTCTACTTAGGAATGTGTTTTTTTTTCTTGATAAATATATTTTATAATCATTTAATGTTAAAATATCAAGATATAATTAGATGAAACATAAATTCTAATGGCGCTTCATGAACATATAATAATTTCTCTTTGGACGTTATAGGATAAGTTATGATAGAAGTATTGAACATTGCCCAAGTCAATGAATTTAAAGTCTAATCACCTTGAAACACTAAATCAGTTTTCAATTCTGTTTTTGCGTCTCTTTAGATGCATACACTATTTATATCAATCTAATCTATTGAAGAGAATTAATTTTTTTAAGTATTAGCATAAAACTTGAATTGGAGTAGTCTAGCTAAGAATGATACCTCCTTAGTCACTAGCCCATTAATCTATTGGGTTAGTATTTATCTAAATCGTTAGTGTGAAAAGAAAGGATAATTAAGTTTGTTTGGCCTTTAACAAATGGGTAATGGCCTCTTGACGTTGTTCACATCAAGATGTGAGAGAATATTATGGATATGTATAAATGAAGAGAATTTACCGACAAAGTAGGTGCAGCTATAAGGGTAGGGTCATGTGCATATACTTCTAGAGGATCTATATACATATGCACAAAAATGCATGCACCCATAAGAGGCCGTAATAACAGCTGCGCGCGCAAGCTCCATTACCGATGTTGACAAATTTGATGTCTAAGGACGAAAACCCTAAATACACGACCGAATTCACGGATGGAGAAGGAACAATAATTTTATAATTTGGTACATAAAAGTTATGCCACTAAAGCTTTTCCAAGTTCTACTATAAATCGGTAGGATTTGTAATTCGTTCTGTTTGAATCCATAAAAAAAATTAACGTTTAGGACAACATAGGTACTTTAAATGCTCACATGCTTATGGTTAATTAGTCCAAAAAACCTGTTGGTTCTTACAAAATGTAATCTTATTTGAAATACTAAAGTTATTCTTTTTTATGAAATATTTTTTATTAGGATTCCAACATCTAATCTTATGAGTAAAACTTATTTTACTAAGATTCCAGTCTGTGAGCTACAATCTTGTGGGTACTGGAATTTGAGTAAACCAGTTCTTTTATTTATTAATTAATTATTACTGTTATAAGCGATTTCCTTTACTTTAACCAATCCCTAACCAATCTTAATTTTCACTTTCTAGTAGTTCGTTGTACTAACCCAATCTAAAACCATGACCGCATTGACCTAAACTCAATTTCTTGATTCACAATGTTGGACTCATCAATTCTTCTGACTTAGTGGACTTGTGATTTTATGTTGAGATTGTCTCTCATCTTTTTGACTTCTCCCTTGAGATTGAGATACTTTTGTTGTATAAAGTTTCAACCGATTAATTATTTTATCCTCCATATTAAATTTACGCTGTTCAAGATTGGTATATTGTGGAACTAGATGATTAAGACAATTTTTTACAAGCTTTTATTGAATATAGGCCTATAGCAAATAAATCATAATTAGTATGAAATAAAAAAGAAGAAGCGAATATAAACTAACCAACGTTTTTTTATTTTCTAATTTTGAATTACGAAGTACACTTAATTATTCCATCATGTACGATAGCAAAACACGATGAAGTCGAACATCTCTTGCCTACTACGTTGGTTCTTGCTATGTTTCCTTTGTTTATCTATTTTTCTTACAAAGGAAGAAATTAAAAATAAAACTGAAATTTTTTTTTAAAAAAAGATTAAAAAAAAAGCCTTACGTCTTTAACCATGAAAAGGGGGAAAAAATTAGACACAGAATAATAAGTTGGTAGATTCGTGAAGACATTATCAATCAACATTGAATAGAAGTGCACATGCTTGCTGAAAAATAATAATTTATTGTGGTTCGAGGCATAATCTTATTTCTTAATTGATTGATTTTATATCCTTTTAGTTCATTTTTAAATTATTAATTAAAAAATAAATATATTTTAAGTTTTTAAAATAATAAATATTTTTATTTTTTATTTAATATTTTTTAATTATATTTTAAACAAATTATTAAGAAAATGAATTAAGAGATATAACATTACTCTTCCTAACCACGTTGATGAAACTTACCACTATGACTTTAGTATATAGTATTCGTTGATTTCATTCATTGATTCTGTTTAACTTTTTTATATAATCTTTTTATAATTTTTTTGGTAAATATATGTCTTTCTTTTAACTTGTTAAACTGTCTGTGGAGTTGTTAATGTTCTGAGGTTAACAGTTTCTTGTGGACGAGAGCGAAAGAGAAACAAACGAAGAGAGAGAGAGAGAGAAAGAGAGAGAGAGAGAGAGAGAGAGTTGGTTGACGCTGATATCTACCTGTGGAAAACTTTTCGAGGAAGTGATTTATAAAGTCTTTTTTGATAATTAATAATACAAATCTAAAATCGACAAGTAATTAGAGTGAGAGAAGCAAATTAATTCTTGTCGGAGTTTAGGGTTTTGACTTTGACACCTTCGAAACAAACAGAAATAAAGCGCCACCTTAGTTAGCTTGCAATGCATTCATTAAATCAAGCTTGCATTTATTGACTCGGCTATCAGCTTTGCTTTAAGCCACACTATTTGGTAGCTGTTAATATCAGTTATAATTTTATAAAAAAAACGTTGTATCTTCTTAAATAATTTTTTCAATAGTAAAATATTAAATAAGAAATAAAAATATATAATTAAATTTTTTAAATAAATTTAATATTTTCTTCATTTAATAATTGAGAAAATTATTATACTAATTTTTTGAAGAAGATATAAAATAATTTCTTTTGTTTAGGTGTTAATGATTAGTAATATGCTCAGTAACTAAGAGATATAAGTTAGGGATTTAAATCTTTTGTTTCCAATCTCAATTAAAAAGAGATTATTAATAATTAAGAGAAAAATAATGTAATTTTTTATTTAGTTATGGAGAGAGACAAAAATAGAATAGAAAATTCAAATCCATATAATTAGGTATGAAAAATAATAATACATACAATAAATACTTTTTTAGTCTTTAGAAAACTAGTATTTGTTAATTATGAGAAAAGAATTTGAATATCAATCCCTCATTTTTAGTGAGGAATGAAGTTACACACTTACACACAATACATAATTTGAGTCTAACCAGAATTAAATCCCCAGTAAATACTTTTTCTCCCTAAAAAACATAATAATTTGAGTCTACATGTTCGTAGCCCATGTTCCCAGTTATAGATAAAACTTATTCCTTATTTGTAGATAGTGTCTTTAAATTGTTTCTATTAAATTGGTATGTTGACATGATTTTATAATGTTTTGATCTAAGTGATGAAAATATTTAAGACAACGTAGTGTGTATGCTTGCATACTTTGTCTATATCACATATATACGTATACCTAATAATTTAAAATATAAAATTAAATAAATTCATTTCATGTTATCAGAATTTGATTTTTGTGTCATTTATAAAACGTAAAATCAAATTCCTTTTTCTCTTAGTTCATTAATTTGGGTAATGCAACTCTTTTTATTTTTAAACAAATTATTTTTTTTTTAAGTTTATAGAGAGTTAACATTTGGTAGTTAAAGAAATGAGAAATGTCTTGATATATATAAAACATTACCTAATTTCTTTCTTTTCAATGGTTTAGTTTTTCACTCTTTATTATATCTCTTATGAAAGCAATATGTGCATTTTCACTTGATTGAACTTTTTGAAACCGAAAATTACAATTGGTGTGCTGTAACAAAAAAAAAAAATTACAATTCGTGTGGATTTGGCTCAAAGTGCCAATTAATGGGTGTTTGCCGAAAGGGACAAATGATTTTCTGTGAAAGCGCGTTTGCTTTTGGTTACAGGTAGACCAAACATCCTCTTGAACACCACAAAAAAAAAAACAAAAACAAAATCCTGTAATTCATTTTAATTTTTTGCTATGATTTTTAATCTACTAAATCAATTACTTTTTAAACGATTTTATTGATTTCACGTTAGTGTCCTGACAGATTATTTTATTATTTAAATTAATTTTTATTTAAAAATTAATATGATTAATTTTTAAATTTTTTAAGTATTAATTTAAATAACAGAATGATCGGTTAAGGATTACGAATAGAATTAAAATATTTTAAAGACTATATGAAGTCAATAAAATTTTTCAGATACCAATTTAGTGATTTAATTTTTTTTAATCCATATTTATACGTGCTACAATATAGTATCATGTATTAGGTATGGCAATTGAGCGAGTTTTCTCTCACCCTAACCCCGCTCCTGCATCATCTATTTCTTATGCGAATTTATCTCTATCTGTTCTTGCGAATTTTGAATGAAAAATCTGAAGTACTTATGATCATTTTAGTTATAAATTTATAAAATAATCGAATTAAAATATAAAAAATAGTTATAATATGATATAAACTAAAGTATATGTTTCCAAGAAGTAATATAAACTCTAACAAGTTAAAAATTAAACAAGTTAATAACATGATTATTTCTTTTTTTGGTACAATATCATGAATCAATTCTAAATATAATAAAGTTATAGAAATTAAAATATTGAATATGAAGTTAACAAAAAAAATAAAGTCCAGCATACATTTGCTCTTGCATAGCTCTTTCCATTATGCTAATCAACTTCTTTATCCATTATTCCTCTTTTTCATTATTAATTATAATATAATTTATAAAAATAAAAAAATTAAAATAAATTAAAATATTAAAAATGGAAAATAAGATAGAACAGATCATTTCAAACGAATCTGCTTTATCTCGCAAGTGAAATAAAACCGCGCGTTAGAGAATTTAAAACCCGCCCCACGCGGGACGGGACGGGTTAAATACTCATGAATCGGAAGTATTTATCATGCCTATCATGTATGATGCATTGAAGTGCTGGGACCCAGTCAAGAAGATCGCAGCATGTTCTGTGCAATTTTATTTTTCTTATAACATTTCTTTATTTTACGAAAACAGAGAAGAGACCAAAAGTAAGACATGATGACTGAGGGGGACACACAAAATTTAATGAAATATTTACTTTTGCACGGAAATATTGAACAAAGAAGTTGTTTTTCAGTGTGCCAGCTTCGTCATGTCTTTTGAGTTGTCACTGTTCATTCTTCAACTTTTTTGATCACTTCCAAGCAAGCCAGTATTAAGGTGCGTATAAAGCAAGCCAATATTAAGGTTAATTTTTCCTCTTTTTTATAATTTTAAGTGAAAACAGAAAGAAAAACATTATTAAAAACCTACTTTTCATATTTTCTTTCTGAAACTTTTATGCAGACATTATATATGATGCTTCTCTTTTTCTGTTAATTAGAGTATTAATCTATATATGGACTTTTCTTTCATTGGGAAAAGATTTTTTTTTAAATTTAATGCACTGTGCACAACCTCTCAATGGGCAGGCATCACGCTTTTTTATTAACTGAGGTAACATTTATTGGTTATAAATTATATAACTTATAGTACAATACTTTATTCAATTTATTACTACAAAGTGATTAAAAAATTATAAAAATATAAAAATTCGAATATAAACTTGTGCAATGCAAGTAAATCTATAGCTAGTTTAATTAATTTAGAGTGAATTAACAAGATCATAGAGCATGAGCCCACCAGCATGCTAAAATCCAATTTGAGTACTTGGTGTCTGTGGTCAAAGGGGCTATATATGAAATTCTGTAGAGACAACTAATTAATAACATGGAGACACTATTTAAAAAGCTGGTATTTGATTAATTATGCCAATTGTTAGTTGTAAGTACATGTACTCTGCTTAGGTGAAAATGGTTTCATGTTATTATGTTAAGGAGACATTCGTTCTAAAATGCTCATCACTTATTAAAAAAAAAAAAGTCTTTCAGAAACGATTGACAAGAGGAGCAAATTTTCAGTTCTAGTCGCCTCCCTCTTCCCCATCTCCCACCCAACTTGTAACATTATCAAAATAATAAATAAATAAAACCATTATAATTTATTCTTCAATAATCAAGTAGTACTTCTACACCAACTAGCTAGGTACCTTAATTTTTTTTGTTCTTGGTTTGTAATTGTTCTTGAAAATATGTTTAAGACTAGCTTGCATGCTTTGACTATAGTTGTAAAAATCAGATTGGCCCAGCTAGTTGAATTGAAAAGTCAATGCTCGACTATTTGGTCAGTTGGATTAAAAATTTAACTGCCTTTCGATCAAATCCGATGAATCTAATCGAATCAATCATGTTGAATTGGGTAAAAATTTATTTTTATGATTTTTTTAATTTAACTAATTTCTTTAATTGGATAACTGATCGAACCGGTGACCCGACCATGAACGTGTCAATTTCCATTCTAATTCTTACAACTACAATTTTTACCTAACACTAAACGAAGAAAAAAAAACTTGAACACATTTCTCCAAAATATAATCTTACCATCCATCACCAAAAGAAGAAACTAATGTTGCATTGCCAGAGAAAATTTTTAATATACCATTAATTCTTAAACTTTTGAGATCGATTGTGAATTTTGCAAGTGAATAAGTGTGAGTTTGAAAACTTATTTTATATTTAAAATAATTTATAATTAAAATTTTATTAAAAAAACTAAACGAAGAAAAAAAAACTTGAACACATTTCTTCAAAATATAATCTTACCATTCATCACCAAAAGAACAAACTAATGTTGCATTGCCAGAGAAATTTTTTGATATACCATTCATTCTTAACTTTTGAGATCAATTATGAATTTTGCAAGTGAATAAGTGTGAGTTTAAAAACTTATTTTATATTTAAAATAGTTTATAATTAAAATTTTATTAAAAGAATTTTTAAAAAAATTAAGTTTTTTTAAATATAATCTTTTCCAAGGATGTGCTTAAGTCTTTTGAACCCATTCCTTGATTTTAGCCATTATAATGAGGGCCTTTGTTATCTTTCCATTTAAAGTAGGAACCTATAATAGGGAATAGGGCAACAAGGGTCTCTCATAGGGGGACAAAGAAAAAAAAATCACATGACAATCTGGTTGAGCGATAAAGAAATGGGGATCTCTCCAAAAAGAAGGGGAACAGAGGAAGAACGGAAAAAATCACATGAGACTATGACAGGGATTGTGATAATAGGTGAATAGCTAGAGTTCTCTCCTTGAAGTAGAGAGAAGAATCGCATGTCATGTACAATTCAAAACTAAAAAAAAGCTGGAATCTCCATAAAAAAAAAATACAGAAACTAAAAAAAAGTATAATAGGGATTTATCTAATGGGAAAGAGAAAAATCACATGAAGTGTTAGTAGAAATATTTAAACTTAAAAAAAAAAGAAAAAAGCATATAAATTCCTTATATCTTGGGTCATTTATAAATAATTTCATTAACTTTAAAATTATTTTAATTAATACCTAAACTATAATAATTACATAAATCAATTTTTTCATCTACTTTCTATTTATGTTAAATTTTTTTTTATTTAAGTTGAAGTGAATAAAATATAGATAAAATGATTAATTTATATAATTATTAAAATTTAGGTATAATTAATTTTTTAAAAATTTAAGGAATTATTTACAAATGACTAAAAGTTTTAAAAATTTGTATACTTTTTTTTCAAAAAAAATATATAACAGTATTTCATTTTATGCCGTTAACCTTTATTTTTACGTACTATCTTCAAGCTCTTTTAGTCTTGCAAATAGTACAAATTTACAAATTTAAATTTTGGAGTTAAGGAATGTAATACACTTTTATTTAGCAGTACATACACTAAACAAAATATCAATTTGATCATGCAAAAGAAATTATCAACTTATTTTAATATTATGAAATGAATGATTTGTCAAGAAAATGAGAAGGGGTCTACATGAGAAAAACAGTTGCGGGTTGTTTTTATAAACACCAATCAAACACTTCACCACCAAAGTCTTGCCGATTTGATCTGAATTTCTGAAATTGGTGGGATTTAATACGTATTTCTTTAGCAGTGCACACGCCAAACAAATATATGGATTCGCAAAAACAAATTATTACTATATTCTTGTTTCATAAAATGAACTATTTGTCAATAAATTAACATGGAGTGTGCAAGAGGAATTTAAATTTTCTGTCTTCTTTTTTTTTTATTTCTGTCCTTTCAATTAAATTTTTAACAATTCATTCAAATAATATTTAAATTTAAAAAAAATTAATGTTAATTAAAAGAGAAATATTTTTTTATTAAATTATTAGAATTTAATTAAAAAGACATGGTTAGAGATAAGAAAAAAAAACACAGGATTTGAATCCGTGCAAGAGAACACAAATAGTGAAATGCCTAAATTTATTTATTCCCTTCTATTATACAATTTTGAATGTATGCATATATAGATATATCATGTAGGATGCATGTTAATTAGGATTACATCCGTTAATTTTGACCCTAAATTAGGATTCTAATTAATTAGAGGGAAATAATTAGTCAATGAATCAAAATGACAAAATGGCTCAACTTTATAAATAAATAATAAAAAGAGGCACCACAATTAATCCCAATATTAAAATGAGAAAGTACGATTGAGCTAATAATTATGTTGTCGAAGATTTCCACTTAATAATTTTATATAATTAAGTAAGCAAAAGTAAAAGGGTTAGCCAAATAAAACACATAAACACAAGCCGAGCCATGCTTTTTGTTAGGCAGCTAAGGGCGGCGTCAATAAACTAAAAAGTAGGCTAATTGAATGAGACGCAGCTGTTGGCATCGACCTCCAACCACTCGGACGACCCCTCTTCACAACTGCCCTAATTTGCACGCCAAAAACAACACCCTCTTACCCCTTCTTCTTTTAACCCTTTTACACGAATATTATTGCCATACTCATATTTTTTTATATATCAATATTTAATTAAATTATTTAATATTTATTAATTGTAGATTATATTTTGTGAAGTTTAAATATTTAATTTTAAAATAATAATCGATAAATATTTCACAATTCATTAAAAATATTGTTACCTTTGAAAAAAAAAATTAAAGTTTAGTAACAACTACTCCATTGTCCTTGTAACGTATAATTAGCTTTAAAATTAAAATTTAAACTTTTAAATAAGCACTTATTAAAAAGATGATCGAAAACCAATCACAACTATATTCAAAATATTAGTCTTACAATGTGAAGATATACTGATTAATGACAAAAAAAAAAAAAAACTCCACGTTGTAAACTCTAGTATATCTCTCTCTTTCAAAAAAGAGTTATAGTCTCTCTGTATCGCATATATTACATTGAATTATATTTCATGCTGAAAATTGTTCACCGACGACGCAACGACATCGACATCTTCTCCCGTCTCCTTTTAAAACCCCACCTTCACCCTTTCTCTCTCTTCATAACATTCCAAGCCCATCTTCCCCCACAACACACCCCAACCCAGCCTCTCTCCATTTTCTTTGGCTTCTCCTTTCTCTCTTTCTTTCTCTGTGTCATGGTCATGGGAGCCTTTCGTCGTTCCCAACCAATCTCGAAATGCAGCACGGAAGAGCGATCGAACCAGACGGTGGCTTCAGACTTGGATGGCACCCTCCTCGTGTCTCGAAGTGCTTTCCCTTACTACATGCTCGTTGCTCTCGAAGCTGGCAGCATCCTAAGAGCACTAGTCCTTCTGGCTTCCGTGCCCTTCGTATACTTCACGTATCTATTCGTCTCTGAAACCATGGCAATCAAGACCTTGATCTTCATCACCTTCGCGGGGTTGAAGATCAGGGACGTTGAGCTCGTGTCAAGGTCTGTGTTGCCCAAGTTCTATGCAGAGGACGTGCATCCTGAGACCTGGAGAGTGTTCAATTCCTTCGGCAAGCGATACATTGTTACCGCTAGCCCCAGGTTGATGGTGGAGCCATTTGTTAAGACCCTTCTGGGAGCTGATAAGGTGCTTGGGACAGAGCTAGAGGCAACACAATCAGGGAGGGCAACTGGGTTTGTCAAGAAACCTGGAGTACTGGTTGGTGAACACAAGAAAGCAGCTGTTGTCAAGGAATTTGGGACTAACTTGCCAGATTTGGGACTGGGAGATAGTGAAACTGACCATGACTTCATGTCAATTTGCAAGGTTGGTAATTGGTATATATAATCGTATTTCATATATAATCATAAATCCAATGTTGTTTTCTTTTACTTTTGTTCAACTTTCTGTTTTGAATGTGGGGGAGCTAGTCTCGAGCTTTGTGGGCTGTTTGTTTCTTTGCTCAATAGAGCTTCTACGTACAAATGAAAACGCCATGATTAGTCATTAGATTGTTCAAAAGTTCAATTCGTGTTTGGTGAAAGCGTTAATGACCATGACACATATTGTTTTCATCTATAATAATGAGCCTCTCTTCCCATGTCTGTTTTCTGTGTATCTATTCTCTCGTGGCATTAAGAGAATAACCCTCCCCCTTGTTTGTTCTGAACCTTCTTTAGTTTTTGACATTTACTACCTTCAACGTTTAAGTGGTCCCCCCACGTTCTATGGTCCATTTGTGGATAAACCTTGTAGCAGCTTCAGTTTTGAGCTGGCTATGCCTCTGCTTTTCACTTCTCTCTCATAAGTCATAAACCTTAACTAATTTGTTTTATGACTAATAAAGAAAAGATGCCTAATTTGTAATTTTTCAACCAGAAACCAAATTCAAATTCCAAATTGAGGACTACTGACACTTTCCATAAGTTCCTCATGTCCAACCAACTTTGAATGCTCAATCCAATTGTACCTCATGTAAAAGATATGAAAAGTGTAATTCACATCCCCTTGCATAATTTCTCATCATTAATGAGGAAGCACAATCTTTATGACATCCCCTATTGACTTACTCCGTAAAATTTTATTTGTCCTTGCTGATTTTTTAAAGAAAATCACGGATTCATGGGCTTAATTTTATTCCTTCAGTAATTTAGCAAACAGCTATCATGCAAACTTGTAAGCACATAACTATCTAGTACAATATTATTATCCTAGATCAATTTAGTGATGTTTTCCATCAGTAAGTGAACCAGCAGCCGAGACTTCATCACCCCACCTTCCAGTAAGGCTTCCTAGGGGCTAACAAGATTTGTGTCTATGGAAGATAAGTGAATTCAATGAAAATGTCACTCATATTCACTTTTCATATATGTATCTATCATGAATTAACTATTTTAAAAGTTTAAGTTATTAGGTAAAAGCATGTGCATAGACAATGTATTGGTCCATCTCACTTATGTTAAAATTTAATTTAATTATAAAAAATAGGTGACGACAAGGATTAAACTCTGTTTCTATGTCATGAACCAATTATCACAACCGCTTAAGTTATTAAGTGAAAGTATTTGAATAATTTTATATCTCTAACGGTATCTAACCAAGTCATTAACTGTATTTTCCCCTGCAGGAAGCATATATGGTGCCAAGGATAAAGTGTGAGCCATTACCAAGAAACAAGCTTCTAAGCCCAATAATTTTTCATGAGGGCCGGTTAGTTCAGAGGCCAACCCCTCTAGTTGCCCTCTTGAGCTTCCTGTGGCTGCCAATTGGTATTATACTCTCTATCCTGAGGGTCTACACTAACATCCCTTTGCCTGAAAGAATTGCTTGGTACAACTATAAGCTGCTGGGAATCAAAGTTACTGTGAAGGGTACCCCTCCACCACCACCAAAGAAAGGTCAAAGTGGAGTCCTATTTGTGTGTAACCACCGCACAGTTTTAGACCCTGTGGTTACAGCAGTTGCACTAGGAAGAAAAATTAGCTGTGTCACATATAGTATAAGCAAGTTCACTGAAATAATTTCACCAATCAAAGCTGTGGCCCTCTCAAGGGAAAGAGAGAAAGATGCAGCCAACATCAGGAGATTGCTTGAAGAAGGGGACTTGGTGATTTGCCCTGAAGGCACCACTTGCAGAAGAGCCATTTCTTTTGAGGTTCAGTGCTCTTTTTGCTGAGCTATCTGATAGGATTGTCCCAGTTGCTATCAACACAAAACAGAGTGTGTTTTTATGGGACAACATCTCGAGGGCATAAATTGTTGGACCCTTATTTTTGTGTTCATGAATCCCATGCCCACATATGAGATCACTTTCTTGAACCAGTTGCCCACAGAGCTCACCTGCAAGGGAGGGAAATCTTCAATTGAAGTTGCAAATTACATCCAAAGGGTTCTGGCAGGGACCCTGGGGTTTGAGTGCACCAATTTAACAAGGAAGGACAAGTATGCCATGCTTGCAGGAACAGATGGAAAAGTTCCTTCTAAGAAGGAGAGGTCTTGAAATGGAGAGGACAAAGTTGATCCCTTCTGATTCTCTATTGGTTGCCCATGTGTTTCCAAAATCCTTAGAATTATCATAGCAATAAAAACTGATTGTGTTTATGCCCGTAAAAACCACAATTTATGTATACTTTGTTGTTCTGATATATACAAATTATAGTTTCTGTTATTGGGTTATTGGGTCAGTCCTCAAATCTAGTACATTTTTGTTCCGAAAAGGTTCTGCATAAGTAGTTTTTGCTAGTATGTCTGTAGTTATGGCAGAAATAGGATTGATGGAGATGTGGCATGTGGGATCATAAGGTACATCGATTTTCATGAAGCAGTAATGGCATAGCAGAAGTGCCATTAACTTGCGGGTAAGTCCAGCTAGAAGACTGACAAGCATGTCTAAATACAAATAAATAACTTGTTCTGGAAATCTATGTACGTATGCTAAGTTAATATGATTCTTATGTTAATGTCAGGAGTCTAGTTCTTATTCAGATAGCAAATTTCTATTGTATGAAACCATCAACTGAGGCAACATAACGCACGCACCCAATTCACTTGAAAATGAGACAAACTTTCTAACAACTGAGCTAACTTTCATGCACCATGATGTGTTTATAAATGTGCTTAACTTCGTCAGAGAACAAAGAAGAGAGAAGAATAGAGGGAGTGATGTGGATAGGATAACTACCTTCAACTTAACTCTTGCAGTTAAAACAATCTGCAAAAAATGCAGGCAAAGTGATATGTTAGGTGTTAATTTGCTTACAAATATATGATTTGCCACTTTAAAGGAACCACCAGCTCCATGAAGCACTAGCATATCTACAATGGATAATAAGAGAGAAAATGAAGACACTGAAAGGGGAAAGACTGAACTAAGGGCGGCAATGTACCAACGCATGCATCATGTTTGCTTATAATGTGTCAAATTTTTTCACTTGCACTCTTACTACTGAGATTCTTAGTGGCTGACTGCAGTAACTGTGAAAAGATGCAAAAAAGAATTGTCAGTGTGGATTGAAATAACTGCAAGGTTAATGCGGTAACAATCAATAAATATTAAGAACACACTGCCACAGCAAATTTAAATCTCTAGGTTCTATTGAACCTATAAAATAGGAAAAATTGCAATTATCTCCTTTTTAAGGTATGATGAAATATTAAATACCTCCCTCTTAGTTTTGAATATTACAGTTGTATCTTTAATTGTTTATTTTCACATTACAAAACCCTCCACTATTGCCAGACAGCATTATTAATTTTACTATTCAATTACTGTTTTGTTTTTACAATCTCCTTCAGGGCATGGTCAAATGATAGGAATATTTTTTCTTATTCTTTATTTAAAGAATATTTAACTATAGAATGAATTCAAATAAGATCATTTATACCAAGAAACTTTTTTTTTCTTATAAAATTTTTCATCAACACTTACAATTTTTTAATATAAAACAATGTAACACCTTAGGTTCTGACTTTGACAAAAAAAATATTCAAAAGCAATAATACTTATACCCGAACATAGAAGTTTTTATAATTTGCAATTAGTAATTAAGGCCATCAATTATAATATTTTTTTGGTCTTTCATCTCAGTATTAAGAGTGTAATTCACTTATCACCACGTCTAATTCTTACTAGTTATCGTTGCCGATGATCATACTGAAGAGACCTCAATGTAATTACCTCTACAAAATACAAAACATAAACCGTGAAAATTCATTCCAAATTCAATGTGAGAGACAGTGAAAATCCGAAACTGCAAGCCAGTTAACAAGTTGACCCTAACTTGCTGGGGGGCTATTTATTGAAGAGACAATGCTTAACTAAATAAGAGACAGTGGTCCAAATTCTTCATAAAAAGCTGGAAAATTAGGGACCAGTACTGGCCTCTCTGCGCAATTAAACTTGTATGAGGTAATTCAATACGCACGTGGAAGTGCCGGACGGTGAACTATGTGAGTTACTTCGTGTCTGGTTCTGGTGTACCTTGCCAAAGGAGGGCCTCAAAATTCTGGAACCATCAAGTTTCCATGTTGAGTTTCCTTACTTACATGCAGTAACCTGGTAATGATTCCCTTGTGTTAAGATCTCACACACAGAATTTGGAGGCTAATAAATGCTTATTTTGACAGTATTATTTCTCAACCCTTTGCTTGGAAAAGGGCAAAAAAGAGAAAAAAAAAAAAGAAAGAGGAATAAAAATTTGTATTGTTTATATCATATCTAAGATTTATTTACAACTTTTATTTTCTTTACTTTCTGTTTCTTCTCTTTTTGTTTCCGAAACAAGAAGATATCTAAACCGATAGGTTGAGTTGGACCAAAATCAACTCAATTCATCCAGCTTAATCTATATTTTATGAGTTGGTTCGAATTAAGTTAACATGCCTAGTCTTATTTATCTTTCATTATTCACTACTCTCTAATCTCAATTTTAAATGTCTAAATTATTAATTTATTTTTTATTTTATGAGTAAAGTAAGAGTGGGTTTGATAAAACTAAAAGTTTAATTATGAAAAACTTGTAATATTTAAAATTATTTGTATTTTTAGAGTGTTAAAATTATGTTAAAAGATATTATAAACATTTAAAAGAATACATTGGAATCACAATTAAAAGATATTATTTTCATTTAATGATTTATATAATAAAAAAGTTCCTGCTGAATCTATTTTTTCATAGGATTAAAATCTTCTGCCTTTTTTTACCTGTTTCTAATTCCGTACTCTTAATAAAATATAAATAATTAAGAACAAAATACAACTCATTTTATTTTGTAATTAATAGCCTTTCTCTTAATTAATATTTAAGAATGTTTTTCTTAACTGATATGATATTTTTATAAACAAGATTAATGTACCATATGGCACAGAAGATTCGAATTATTTCTCATATGCTAAATGTTTTGATCATTTTTCACTTAATTATTAAAAAATATCAGTGATAACAAAATTCTTCTTTATTCATCATCCCATAATTTTTTTGGCAAACATTCATTAATCCATAATAACATAATAGATAGATTTCCATAATTTTCCCACAAATGTTATTGGGTTTCAATTGGGTGGAGCAGAGGATAGGGCTAAAAGCCCAACTGCAGAAGCAGCACCAAGAACGAAGGAGGCGAACACCAGAAACGCGGAGAGAGAGAGAGACAGAGAGAGAGAGAGAGAGAGGTGACTCAGAAGAGCATCACCGGGGGGAGCTTCCACACTGCTCACTCCAACTTGCAAAGCAACACCTGGATTCGCAACCCTATAACTGAGGTTCTCAGAGAACTTTATTTGTACGGTTTGTGTTCTTATGCTCACAAGGTGTTTGAGGAAATGTCTTAACTCAAAAAAACGTTTTTTTTTTTTTAAATTTTTTACACGCATCGGCTGATTTGGTTTCGGCGATTTTGTTTCAGAATTTCTAGCACGCAATTAAGCGATAAACCATGGGCAAAGCTTCAAGGGATAAGAGAGTATGATTGATTTTTCTTTTAGACTGGACTTTCTTCCCCCCATTTTTGTTTTGCCTTTATGTATAGCTGGAATCGTTTGCAGGATATCTATTACCGGAAAGCAAAAGAAGAAGGTTGGCGTGCTCGAAGTGCCTTTAAACTCCTACAGATAGATGAGGAATTCAACATATTTGATGGTGCGTGCCTTTTCCAGGAAAACCCGAATGTCCTATTACAAAGACTTTTTGGTTAATTGGTCATTGAAGACATGAATAAGTTTATTGGTTTTGTTGGTTTTTTCTTTTTTTTTTTAAACTTATGGTATTGCCCTCTATCCTGTATTTGAGTTTAATAATGTATTTGACCATTAGATATGAACCCAGTAAATAGAAATAGAAATCAAGCAACGGAAATTAGCTTACCATCTTTTTGCATTCATTTTGTACTGAGAAAGCTTTGGCATTTACCATGTCTTAGAAATAATGATTGGTTTGATCAAGCCTCTTGTTCTACAGTCTTGAGTCTACACATGCAGACTTGCGTGCATATCTACCTATTTATATATACAGAAGTGCACAAATTCTTGCTTTCAGCTTCTAGACTACAATTTCTTTTGCAGGAGTGAAACGTGTTGTAGATCTATGTGCTGCCCCAGGTAGCTGGAGTCAGGTACAAGTGATTGAAATTATTATTCACTTGGCATATGAATTGTTGACTTGAAAACATGCATTTAAGCTGATGTAATCCTTTATTACTATTATCTTTTTGCTTTCCGTATCTTCTTGTTCATATGGCAAAAATGCTCTGCCAAGGTAAGCTTCCTAATTTTTATTACTGCAAAAATTCACACTATTATAGGTTGCATACTACCTTTCTGGCTGATGCTATCAAACAAATCTCCAAGATTTAGGAAACCAAAACTACATTTGGGAATGTTGTTGCTTTTTGAAAGCTGCTGTGCTGTACCTGTAACTGCTACAAGAGAGCTTAAGTGGAAGAACATTGAATATATTGTTTCGTAAAAATGTGGTAGAAGTTATTGTGAGTCTGGGAATTGCACATTGGTTAAATGAATTATTGAGCAAAAATTATCATAAGATTGATGTGAGTATCTAAAATTACAAAAAAGAAAACATTATAAAGTTAAATGGATATAGGCTTAAATTAGGAAAGGATAATGTTTTGGATTTTAGAGAAGTTGAAGGTCTTTTAGTATTTCATATTTTACACAACCACACAGTTCTGAAAAGCATCCCTTATGGTGCTTCTCAAAAGCATTAGAAGAAACACCTTCAAGAAATGTTACCAAACACAATTTCAGTGGCTTTTGTTGTTGAAAAGCACCATAATTAAAACCATAGTATTCCTAAATGGAGCCCTTGGCAACTGTAGCCATGTATCCAAATGCTGTGGGACCCATGGCCTCACCTTCTATGCCTTATTCTTGAAAGGGGATGGTGCAAGATCTTTGTATGTCAGTACTGATCAATTAATGAGAGATGCTATTCTAAGTCTGTCAACATTAACTCTAGGATTAATGAAAATTAGGGAATACATGTGAAAAGATGGTTTAAGGTTCGTGAAAGAGCATTGACAGACCTGGGAACATGATGTGGTACGCAGCAAAAAACGATTTGCTAAATATCTTTAAAATCATTGAGAATGGGAACCAAGGTCCATATTGGACATGAAGATAAATTATCAATACTAGAACAATGATCCAAAAGATTCATGTTATGGCCATGCATTTACAGATCTCATTTGGAAGCCATCTTGATAATTTTATAATACTTGGTTCTTATATGTAGGTATTGAGTCGTAAATTGTATCTCCCAGCCAAGCTTGCACCTGTTGCAAAGTAAGTTGACTTTCTTTGAAAGTTTTCTGCCTCCTTAAGGATTCCCATGATTCAGGAAACCTGTAAATTCATGCTAGGACTAAGGATTGAAATTAAGCTCCATTAAACTTAAGGTTTTCATTTTTGTTGGTTGTAGTTATGTACATTGATAACTGAACATGTTTTTACTTTCACAATAATGAGCTTTTATATGACTGGGTCACCTTTGCGCTCGTCGGAATACGACTATGATCTGTGATATTTTCAGGAAGCATTCATGCATTGAAAGTTTAATAAACTTTATATTTGTTCTTTTAATAGAACAAAACAGATTTCAATAAAAAAAAGAGTTAGATTACAAGATTGATGATAAGCAATACTCAACTGCTTTATATGTATCTTATTATTTGCTTTTGTTTCATGATACTTTGTGTGTTTGTTTTGTAATTTTATTTTTAAGATATTGGGCAAAATACACTTTAGCTCCTTCTAGTTAAGCCATTTAACAAAATTACTACATCAAATTTAATAGGGTAAATTTCAGTATACCTCCCTAAAGTTATCGTACAAATTAACTTCACTATTCAAGTTTAAAACCTCACACATTGTCATATAATTATGTTTGGCATTGATTTTTTCTTT
Source organism: Castanospermum australe (assembly GCA_019955255.1). NCBI lineage: Eukaryota > Viridiplantae > Streptophyta > Magnoliopsida > Fabales > Fabaceae > Castanospermum > Castanospermum australe. The sequence goes on along the minus strand of NSJW01001011.1, from coordinate 493,561 downwards.
TATAGTAAAACAAAATTTATTAGAAAAAAAAAAAGAGGAATAGTACATCTATGAGGAGGATAATATATCCTCCTAAATAAAAAAAAAAAAGCAAACTACATCAGAGAACAAGAAAAGTCAAACGTGCAGCAAAGTTGCACAATCTATACGCATATATGATATGGTAACTCACTTGACAGTTGACATAGCTATTAGCAGAACACCTCACAATCTTATCCTATAGCATGTTGAGGTGCAGAGAGTCACGCTTAAATATGTGAGCATTTTGTTGATTTGCTTCAACCAAATGCACCAAAGGACTATATAAACTGCATATTGCCATAAAATTTTACCTTCTTGTTTTTGCCAAAGCCTTAATTCCTAGTCATCAACTTCCAAAGTAGTAGGACACAACCAATGCTCAGCAAACACCCCAAACAAAATTTTCAGAAATCAATATAGTGCAAGGACAAGTGTCCAATTGTTTCTGCACTAAAACTACACATAACAAGTCATTTGTATTAATCCTATTATAAGTACTGCTGTCTGGTCAAAAGACTTGACTTTCTTGGGAGCTTTGGACTTCCAAATTGGTTTGTCAAGAAGGAATAATTATTGATTATGAGAACGTGTTAGAAATTGGAAGCATTTATAAGAAAACACTCCAGGGGAGTCTGAATTTCAAACTCTTCTATCTGGATTGGGATAGAACTGAAAAGAATCAAGTAAAACTAGAAGGGATGCTAGCTCATTGGCTTCCTTGTCATTCAAGTCTCTACGAAAATGAAAATCCCTATATAAATGAGAACCTTGAAAAGAAAGAAAGCTTTTAATGGGCAAATTAATGAAATTATGCAGGGTAAAGAAATGGTATATACAAGGAAAAGCCTCTAAAGAAAGGAACATTTCCCACCCAAACATCCTCCTAGATTCTGACACAACGACCATCATCCAAATTTGAAGAAACCAATGTTCTAAAAGAAGTGTTACTTTGAGACTAAGGGATGTAGGAAGATACAACATTGTCTGATATTTTCCATCCCAGCTGGCAAATAGCCTGATGCCATGGTTCTGCTCTGCCATTGCTATTATTAAGTGCTGAAATTGAGATGTAACAACTGAGGTCACATATTTATCACGTGTCTGTAAGACTCAACAGTAAATTTGTTACATAATTATCAGTAATTATGAAAAACTATGATTTTGGAAGTGATAGTTAAAAATTGAATCAATACTTGACAGGTTCTCAGTTAGTTGTCCCTCACTCCCTCTTACTTGCCACAAATTGTTGTTTATTTCATTATAATGCATATCATCAAAATCATCTATTGCTTACATCTTAGGTATCACTCATATTATCTCTCTCTCTGTCAAGAACATCAATTTCTTGCTGCATCATAATATGCAGGGATGAAGATCTTCCACTTATTGTAGCTATTGATTTGCAGCCAATGGCTCCAATTGAAGGTGTTATCCAGGTGCAGGGTGACATAACTAATGCTCGGACTGCTGAAGTGGTATATACAGCAGTATTACCTTAATTCTTTTCAGATATATCTTTCATTTTATTAGGAAGACAAGTTGAATATGGTGTGCATGTCTTCTTAGAATTCGAAATGATATCAACTCCCTTGCTTACTAAAATTTGCTCCTCTAATTTCATTACAAGTTGATTTTTTTCTTGTCTCTTGTCCATTTCCTTCGTCATGGGTGAATGCAAGGCATTGGAAAGACAAAACATGCGTATATATTACGAGTTTCATTTTATTCATTTAACATAATTTGTTGCTCCTCTATCATTTTAATTCCAACTACATATTTGCTGCTTTCTTATGCTTTACTTGTTTTGTTTGTTTTTTGGCCAATTGCTTTTTGGTCAATTATACATGTTTCATGTTTGAGATTAAAAGAGAGAGAAAAGAAAAATAACCCTGAAGATGGTATAAATAATGGAAAGACATGGAAGTGCATTCAGACAGAGAAAATGTAATAAAATGTGTGCGTTATTCTAAAATTATCATTGTTGGTTTTTTAGTGTGGTCTTGTGGGGAGTTATAATTTTTAGGATTATCAAAATAAACTCAATTTACATGCTCGGATTTGACATGCACAAGTTTGTCTTCTAATGCTCTTAAGATGATCCTTTTCTGGAGTCTTGTTCTCCAAGGGATTGTTGGAACTTGGAAGTACTAAATAGGACTTGCTCTTTGGAGGCTGATTTGTTCCCATCAAATAAATTGCCTCAATTGATTATTGTAATAAAGTTTGTGAAACTGTTGTTTGTCTTGTTTTATTCAGGTCATTAGACATTTTGAGGGTTGCAAGGCTGACCTAGTTGTGTGTGATGGTGCCCCTGATGGTAAAGAAAATGTGTAATTTAACTTCATAATCTTTTGATACATAATATTTATGTTTATTTGTAGTTAGGAAACTTAGTTTCATTCTATGTTGTTTTGCAGTTACTGGCCTTCATGACATGGATGAATTTGTTCAGTCCCAACTCATACTTGCAGTAAGTACTTAACTTCTGTTCCAATAACCTTTTTTCTTTCTGTCCTTCAATTTTGTTTGTGCTTTTTATCTTTTAGGTTTTGCCATCTTGATAGTACATTTTCACCTTATTTGCATCTCAAATTTGGGATGAAAAAAATTTTGAGGGAGAAAAACAGTGACCACTATTTTGTTATCTACTTCTCTTTATTCTCTTGCCATGTCAAGGATGTCTTGATTTTTGCTCCTCATTTTCATTCAGTCTACTTCCATACCTTATAAGCACATACTAGTGCAAGGTATATGATCCACTTCAAATGGGTTATTCCTTGATTTTGTAAGAAATTCATGATTATGTTTGATTATCTTGTTGGATTTTGTTGCAGATTAATGCTAACTAGGTTTATCCATGCAGGGGTTAACAATTGTTACTCATGTACTTAAGGAAGGAGGGAAGTTTATTGCAAAGATATTTAGAGGAAAAGACACAAGCCTTCTATACTGTCAGGTATTTGTAGTTTCCCCTTAATATGAAGGATTTTAGGTAGTGGAGACTTGGGCATGGTTTGACATTGGCAAAAGTAGTATATTTTACTTCTTCCAGGCTTCCACTTTTCAGTTAGCTTTTGCAGCATCTGTAGAAAAGTGACAATAAATGTTCTTCTCTGGGACTTATGGTTAGCATGAAATGAAGATTGCAAACCTTTGAAAAAAATGAAGTAATCCAAATACCACAAGATTTGTGACTTTGAATGAAAAGGAAAACCATTGAGTTACTTTCTTGAGAAAAAAAAAGTGCACCTCAAAAAGTAGATGGAAATTTTTAAATTGATTACGTCACTTATAGCAGGCCTTTTATATAGTTAGAACTTCGAACCTACTCATGTGAGTATCTGAAATTTTAGTTGTACATGTGGAATTGTTGTGCAGTTCTACTTTCTGCTAAATACTCATAATGGGAAAAGTGGCAAAGGTGTATCATTTGCCTTTGGAAGTGCCCCGGATCTTCTTTCATTACATATTTTTTAGTCTTTGCGGCAGTTTTTATAAATTTTAATTTTTAATATAAGCCTAGAATCATGATTACATATGCTATGTTGCTTTTTGTTTGCAGCTAAAATTATTTTTCCCTGTAGTGACTTTTGCAAAACCAAAAAGCAGCCGTAATTCCAGCATAGGTAAGAATTAGAGTTTCCCCTTTTCGTACTAATTTATCGACGTGCATACTTATTCTGCTCTTTGCAGTTTCGTTATGATTTTTTAGGAGGATTTGTCATTGCTTAGGATTTGAGAGCCATGCCATTCTTTATGTCAGTTTGACAGAAGCTTATCTGTTATCTATCAAATGTGTATGAACTTTGATTATACCATTTGTTGAATTTAGCAGCCGCCCCTGTTCCTCCAAACACCTGGCAATTATAGTTGTCTAAGCTAGTTTTGATCTCACAAACTGCCGAGGAGGTGGTTTAACACAGTAGGAAGATGGTTGTTACTATTGTGCTCATTCATAGTGTTTCACCCCTGCAGAGGCATTTGCAGTTTGTGAAAACTATTCCCCTCCCGAAGGATTCAATCCAAAAGATCTTTATCGCCTTCTTGAGAAGGTTGGAAGTCCCTCGGGTGTAGATGATAAAGGTATATTCTCCTTATAGTAAATCCTATGTGCATTCGTAAAATCAAATTCATCTTCTAAAACTTATTCGTGAATACAATTCAATATGCTTATCATCGTACTGAGAAATACTGTTCTGCTGAATTTCATTGTATCATGCATTCTTATTTTCATGGCTTTAGTCTCAAGTATTATCATGTTGCTATAATAACGCATGTATGTGGGTTTGCAGATTGTTGTAGTGGGTGGTTGGAAGGCCCTAATAAGGTGTATATCCCATTTCTAGCTTGCGGCGACCTCAGTGGGTATGATTCTGATCGCTCATATCCACTACCTAAAGTTGCTGGGGGGACATATCAGAGCTTGGATCCTGTACAGCCCCCTATTGCTCCTCCTTACAAGAGAGCTCTGGAGTTGAAAAAAGCCTCTAATCAAGGAATCCGAGAACTTGAAAATCTCTCATTGGATTCTTGATCCTGCTATAAACTGTTTATTCATCATGCCATTTAGAATTTGTTTTTTCTTACCATGATATGATTAGTGGATTGACAATTGTTAGTGTACGTGTGAACTTTAACGCTTTCTATTATGCTTGTACCATCATTGCATGCCTGGCTAGTCTTTTATTGTCACAATTTTTTTAGATGGAATACAAATTATTTTACAGATAACCGTCCATGCTTGAAACTGTTCCACTGGATGATGTTAGACTGTTGCTTTAGTGATGTTCTTTCAACAAAAACAAGGCAAAAAGACAAGATGAACAAGGTGTCCCTGGGAAACCATTGTTGGGTCAATTCTTTTGTGTTCTTTTGCATAGGGGTTCGGAACCATTACGCTGAGCAGTATGACTTGTATTGCATAGTTGTTGGATTCCCCGGGCAATGGGCAATTTGGGATGAAATTTCTCATGCTCTGGTCAAAGGACTGTTTAAAGTGAATATCAATAGGGATATTCTCTTTTTTTCAGATGCAGTTGACGGTGGCTTTTTGAATGTTGGACAGAGAAGAGGCCTAGATGCGCGAGATTGCTCCTGTCTATGAGCTGTGGGGGGTAGCGATGTATCATAAGAATTTTCAGCATCAATCTAGAGTGGTTAAATTCATCTGAGACCCACCCTTTAAAATTGCTGGTGGCCTAATTAAATTGCAGTTCGTCATGCAACTATCAAAACTTATTTCATTTAGAAATTGTTTTAAGACCAATAATTGGTAGTCTGTTTTTTTCGGTCAACTAATGATTTGTAGTTTTAGTGGTACTCGCCACACTCGTTAAAGAGAGATTTTTAGGTGTAACGAGGACTGTCAATATATTTCACTTTAACAGTTACATTATTTCTTGTTTGTACTAATCATTGTTAGTGTAGGAGAATTGTTTTAGGATCAACGTACTTACGAATCTGTTATCTTTTATACTCTAGTGTGGTGCATTTGGAGTTACATTCTTTATTAGTAGCCTACTTATCTTTTTCTCCAACACAGGAAGTTTCGTTCTTTATTAGGCTACTTATCTGTTTGTCCTTCGTTGTAACTCCTTTGCACCAAAAGAAAAGGAGATAATCTTACCAAAATGAACAATTCCTGTTTTCAGTACAAGGAAAATGAGAAATTCAGACATTTGACCAAGGTTCTGAAAACCGGACCGGACCAGCCGGTTCAACCGGTCGGACCGGGAACCGGTTTCCATCGCCGGTCCGGTTGATTATCAAAAACCGGCGAGTTTAAAACCGGTCAAAACCGGTGAATCGGTTCAAACCGGTCAAACCCAGCACCGGGCCGTACGGGTTGCTGGTTTCTTTTTTTTTTTTTTTAGCCTATCAGTTGAAACGACGTCGTTTCGTTCCATAGTTTACAAAAAAAAAATTGCTCGACGACGTCGTATTGAAGTGGTCGAAATTTGAAACCCTCGGCATTCGTTCGTTCGATCGTTCCACCACAGCATCGCAGCCTCGCAGCACCACAGCATCGCAGACGCAGCATCGCAGCCTCCGGCTCTCAGCATCGTAGCCTCTAACTCTCAGCATCGCAGCCAGCGAGCACTGCAGCCAGCATCGCAGCCAGCGAGCACTGTAGCCAGCATCGCAACCAGCGAGCACCGCAGTCAGCTCCGCCTCCCCACCGCAGATCCGACGTACCCAGCCAGCAGTGCCAGCGTTCGCAACCTCCGGCTCTCAGCATCGCAGCCTGCGAGCACTGTAGCCAGCGAGTACTGTAGCCAGCATCGCAGCCAGCGAGCACCGCAGTCAGCTCCGCCTCCCCATCGCAGATCCGGCGTACCCCAGCCAGCAGTACCAGCGTTTGCAACCTCCGGCTCTCAGCATCGCAGCCAGCGAGCACTGCAGCTAGCACCGCAGTCAGCTCCGCCTCCCTACTGCAGCTCCGGCGTACCCCAGCCAACATTATTTTTTTTATGTTTTAAATAATTTTTATTATTAATTTATTATTATATTTTATAATTTTTATTTATTTATTAGGATATAAATAATTATATATATATTTAATTATATTCCAGTTCGACCTCGGTTCAACCACGGTTCAACCATTGACCCTTGAATCAGTATCTCGACCGGTTCAGTGACCGGTCCGGTTTTCAGTGCATTTGACAATGATTTTTATTTTGAATGTAACCCATTTATTAATTATAGATATAAAAATATACAATCACGTTGGTCCACGATCTGCGAAGAAATGGAATTGATTGTTGCATAATTTAAGCTTATGTAGGTCCTTTTAGACCGGGTCACATATCGATTTCTTTTTTTTTTTTTCCGAAGTATGATAAAATGATTTGTATAATTAATATTATTGGGGAAAAAAAAGAGAGGGGACAGTTGGGAACAAATCAAATTTGGATAATAATAATGGCCAAGAAATAAATGAAAACGGATAACCATAGCAATAATATGGCGAGTTAGAACCACATACAATGTATTCCAATGAATGAGAAGACTGCAGTCTGCAGTTCAAACTATGATTGGAGCCAAATGTTTATATGAGAATCTCTACTCAAACTCCATTAACAAAGTGGCATGGTGCACAAAAGATTAACCTCTATTTCCTACTAATGAACATGTCTATTAAAACGAACAAAGCATACCCTGTTCTCTGATATATTGCAAGTAGCAACCTTAGAAAACTTTCCACAACGAAAATTTGCAGAGAAACTCAACTGGGTCTCTCCCTAGAGGAAGCAGAATGTAAGAACTCGATGCAATCTTCTACAGCTTTATCACGGTGTGAATCAGTGGGGTCTGATAATGAACGTGACCTGACCAAGGTGGCTGAGGAAACCTTCCTGGAGGATCTCCTTCTCATGGAAACAACGCTTATAGCACTTGCCACCTTTTCTCCTAGTCGCAGTAGGAGTTTCACCGGTAACGTTCCGGGGTCTTTGGGCAATCTGAAAGTCCAAGTTTCCAATGATCCTCTTCCTGTTTCCTAATACTCTGCCACCGCCACGGCCGCCGCCGCCGCAGCCACCATGCTTAAGAAAGATTGTTGGTTTCTCATTGACATCAGGACTAAAGCACACCCTTTTGCTTTTTCTTGACATTTGAACAACTATATGAGACTTCCAATTGCAGTAAAGAAAACCCAATTATTTCAATTTTCCTATGTGTTTAACAGAGAGACAGAGAGAAACAGAGGAGGGCCAGAGAGGGAGTAGTAGTAATTATAAGACTACAAGAGCCTGAGAGGGGACAGTTGAATATGTTAGTAAAAGGAGTACATATAGATAAACTAATTTAAGGAAACAACATACAAGCTATAGCTAGTAAAAATGAAAAGAGGGTATGGTAGGATCAAAGTTACAGCCTAAAGAGAGTTATGTTTCAAGAAAATTTAAAGACACAGTGATTTTTCAGACTCAGACTCAACTTGACCCTGAGAACAAGCAAGCATCTTCCCGAGGTTGAGGGTACTCTCAAACATTCATATGCGTGCATGACACATGCAAACATGGGCCTATTGTGGGGTTAACAGTTACCATTAATGGGGAGGCCTACAGCTACCATTATTAAGCTAATTGTGGGTATAGTTGAGGCAAAAGCGTGAACAACAGAGATATATGGTGTGGATTTCTCAGAGATCAAGAAGAAAGAAAAAAAAGGGGTTTTGGTCAAAAGACAGAGTGGTGGAGCCATGAAGACTTGAGAGGGAGACAAGAAGAAACAGTTTTGAGGTTAACAAAAGGAGGTAACAGAGACACAGAGGAGGGAACCGATGGATACTCTTCTAATCAGCGTTGCTTTTGAGGTGGTGTTTCGAGGCCTATCCTCGCTTTTGGGTGCCCCTTTGGCTCTGTTTCTGAAATCTGAAATCTTTATATCATGGCTCCCATATGTCGTGCAGTGAGAGAAAGAGGGGAAGAGAGAATCTGTTTGAAATATGGGGTTGGCGTGAAAATTAGGGAATTCGTTTATCATATTTTTCTACGCTGCTGGATGTGGAAGGAAATTCATAGAGAGAAAAATGTGCCTCCATTATGGCGTCTGCAGTTTGTTGTTTTTTTTTTCTAGGCCATACTTTTTGACCTCTCTGATGCACTCATATTCTGTCAGATCATGACTAGCCATGCTGGTTTCATTATAACTTCAAGGAAAATTCTATATAACAATTTTTTTAAAAAAAAAAAAAGAACGAGTGAGGGATTTTTTTTTTTTGAAAAACAAAAGTCTTGCTTACATGTCATATAAATGACAAAAGAAATTGAAGTAAAAAGAAATTTGTAAACTATAAATTATCTATAACTTTTTATTAAAATGATATTTTGATAGGGGTAATTGTGTGATTTTGGAGACTTTTCTCTCTATGGTTGTTTCTTTTAGTAGAAAATTATAACATATCTTCATGAAATTTTTTTTTATTGTACTATAAAAGTATTATTAAGTTGTGAGACTTTATTATTTTTTGAATGATTTTAAGAACGCACTCCTTACATTACCTTATTGTATTTAAAAAAATTAATTTTTTTATATGCTAACTAGGACTTTGAACTTAAGTAACTGAGTATTTAAAATAAAAAATAATTTTCTTAACTACCATGTCAATGTCTTGAGTTATTATAAATGCAGTTAAGATTTAAGATAAAAAATTATATATATATATATATATATATATATATATATATATATAGAGAGAGAGAGAGAGAGAGAGAGAGAGAGAGAAAACTTTATTGATTGTTATTGGACCAAATAACTGGAAAAAAAAAAAGCAATTTTTCAAAGTCTCTTTTGTTTTGGGTCTGAACACAATGTTTCATGGTGCTTTTTTTTGGTCCACTAACGTTCCATGGTTCAAATTGGTCACTCTCACTTTTTTTTTTTTAGGGTCAGAAAATTAGTGACTTTTTTAAGTATACCATATTGTAGACAATGGGCTTTGAAAGCCTCCATATATAGGACACAACGGACAGACTGCAGCCCATTAAATAGCGTACTGTATGAATGTTTCATTAACCAAAAGAAATGAGTGCAAAAGCTCCTTTACTTGAGAAAAAACCTCAAAACAGAGAGCCAATCACATAAGCCGAAGAAATGACGCGAAACACAACAAAAGTTATTCCGTGGGGAGACTTCTGAGTCTAAAGGATCATAGACACTGTGTCTATATAAGTATATCTCAAATTCAATAATTATTACATGAAAATTAATTATTTTCCACAACTCCATTATTAGCACTGGCGTGTGCCTCTTAATCTGCCTTTTATAATTAATTATGTTATATTATAATTATAAATTAATTAGTCAAATAAAAATAATTTTTTAAAAAAGTAGAATATGTTTGAAATTTATTATAATAGTATGATTAATGTGAAAAGATAATAACTCTTTTAAAAAAAATAACTCTCTGTATTTGATAAAAGTTGTAATTGTAAAGTGTGGTTATAAAGAAAAAAGTGTTTATGTTTATAATTTTATCCCTTTCTATTTGTATTTAACTAGTAACTATTTTTTGAAGAGCTTAAAACTTTAAACTAAATAGGATAATTTCTTTTATAATAGTATAGATTAAGACTTTATATATAAAAATTTTATTGTAGTATATTGTATTTTTTGTGACTATTTCTTTTTAAATTTTTTCAAGAATTTAATTTTGACATATTATTAATATAAAAAATTTTACACAATTATTCAGTCATAAGTCGTTAAATCATTTTAAAAATTTAATTAAGATAATAACTATATAAAAAATTAAATATGTAATAACATATAATTGGATGTTAATGTCAAAAAATTTTTTATTGATAATGGATATCAAAATTAAATCCTTTTGCAAGTCAAAAAAAATTAAATCCTTTTGCAACCATACTTATTTAAAGAATTATGTATACAAAATATAGAAAATGACTTTATGAGAGCTCTACTGCCCCAGCCCATCGCATTAATCTCATACTGGGGGATAAATTTTCTATAAGATGATTTAAATTTATGATAACTTTCTTCTTTAGTTCTTTCAAGTTTCATCGTGATATGTCTGGATATCTTGTAAATGTCCACATCTCTAATTCAGAGCCAATTTTAAATGATAAGAGGAAGAGTGAGATTTGCACAACTTTCAGCTTATTGATGCCCACCAATTATTTTACTAAACACAAATTTCAAGTGCTTTTGTTTACGAAAGCGAGTTGACAAATACAAAGATACTGACTTCATTGCAAGCGAAGGTTTTGTCTTATCTTGTTCCATAAAAGCTAAGGGATGCCAAACAGGACAAGTTGATCTCTATTTTATGATCATCCTCACAACATATTTAATGAATTAACTTGTCCCTTCTACAAGGTAATCCATTGCCAAATCTTCAAGGCCAATATAATAATAATAATAATAATAATAATAATAGTATAAGTTATGCAAAACAGTGTAAGAAGTAGTATCACATAAAAATAATGTACTATTATTATTTCCGAATCCTTAATGCCTAATCAAACAAGTTTCTAAGTAATTTTACTAAAAGTTCTAAATTTGGCATGCGAAGAGAGAAAATAGACAATAGTGCAAACAGGGATTTATTGCAGCAGAAGTGCATTGTTAAGAAGGACAATTTTAATTATTTTTTTTTTAAAAGAAGACTGTAGTGCAAAGTAAAAACAAAATATACTCTGAATGAACTCAACCTAAAAATTAAAAAATTCCAAAAATACTTGATGCCACCTAATTATATATTACTGATTGTTCAAATACCCCATAAGCATAACAAATATAGACAATATAGCTTTTTATGTTGGATAAGTAATGAATTATTGCCCTTGTAACCCGCATCTTGCAATTATCCTATTAATGACATATCTTAAACATGTGGTGAATCGAATATCCAATGGAATATGATCCTCAGATTTTTTCTTGATGATCGATCTCCAACTTCTAATCAACTTAGGATCTTTAATCGGCCCACGTTTTCTTTTATTTATTAATATTTTATCTAAATATATATAAATATTACAATTATAGTTTAATATATAAAGTAATAAATGAAAGGAAGAAAGAAAGGAAAAAAAGAAAAAGAAAAAAGAATCCTGCCATTGCTATCGCACTATATATATTCTTGTTATAGCTAGCTAGCAATGAGACAACGAAATGAAATAAGTTAAAGAGAGAAGATTGAAATGAAAAGAAGGAAAAGACGACAAAAAGATCAAGTTGATACTGAATTTTCACATACAAAAGTTGTGCTCATGGCCAGCTTCGTCTCTGTCTCACCAATTATAGCAGTTAATTAATTGCGGTAACTTACGTTACATTGCCCCCATTCCCATGTGCTTTGTAAAATATAAAATGGAAATGAATTAATCAAACGTGCAATTTAAATTGTTGAAAAGAAATACATGCAGGCCCTCTAGGATATACAAAACAAGGAAAGAAAAAAAAGAAGACTAAAACGATGAAGAAGAAGACACAGGCCTCCCCTATGGCCTCGATGGAGCACCATTGCCATGGTGACAAATCCGTTTATCACCATTATTGAACAGTGACAAAGGGTGTGCGAACGTTTTTCTTTAAATTTGTGGATCAAATTGTTCATCGACTGGGACTTGTTAGAAAGTGGCCAATTAGTAGTGCAACTAGTTGTCGTCTGCTTGCAAAATTTTCAAGAGTCCAATTGAAGGACAAGCAGTGAGTTGATGAACTAGGTAGTATATATTAATGTTCTTAAAATCGGATTTAGATAATCAACTGTCAAGATTTTCAGTTTAAATTTAATCTATTTAACTATTTAAATTGGTCGAATCAGGTGATATTATAAAAATAATATACATATAATAATATAAAATTTATGAAAAAAATTATAAAATAAAAAAAATAGATTTTTTTAAAATATAAAATCAATAACTGACTAGTTTAGTAAATTTGACTCATTTAAATTAATCTGACCATAAATTCTATTATAAAACTAAATCATAATCAATGAAGTGTCTAATTCACAATCAAACTGATCAGATCTTCCAATCTAATCCGATTATAAATAAAACTTGTTATTGTTGCATCATGAATGCAGAAATAGAATGCAATCACATTGTCACGTGCTGGAGATGAAAGGGATGTGACCTACTGGACTGAACTAAGTTAATCACATGGAACTTAATATATCTTCTTTTATTATGTAAGAGTAGACTTTGGTCTCAGGTGTTGTGATGTTGACATTCTTTGGCTATTGAGTCAAATTTTCACGTATTTACATGTAATCAGAGAAAAAATATGTGCATTGCCCCTGTTGTGTATGTGGCCATGTACAAAATATGAGGCATGCATGCCCCTTATCAAGTAGCCTATCGATTCTTTCATTTTCTTTTTCATAAAAAAATGTTGCATTTTCTTTTCTTTTGTTAACAAAGATATAAATTTTATTATTTTAAAATAAGTCTATAGGATAAGACCGAATATAAATATAATAAAATTTACAAATAGGGTATAGCTTGTGAAAGGGAGCTGGTTCAATTGATACAATTGATAGTATTGAGTTATATCCACGCAAAAGTCTTGTATTTTGTAATATCCCTATAAATTCTAAGTGAAGCTTATGACAAGTAATGATACTGATACTTAAATGAAAAAAATCTTGGAATAAGATATAGGAGATAATTATTGTCTTAAAATTGACCAGAGTCTGCTTCTTGTTGTAGGCTTATAGCTTGTTCCATCCATGGACGGATGTTTGTTGGTCAGGAAACGTGTTTTTTATATACAAAACCTTCCCAAAGGTCAAAACCGTAGTTATTTATTACATCATACAAGAAATAGATTATTTATATTTAAATAATATATTAAATAATAATTTTTTTAATCAAAATAAATTTATTTAATTTTAATTATATAAAATTAAATAAAATAATTTAATTTAACTTATATATCATAAAAAATTAAATAAAATTATTTTAATAAAATATTATACTATCTAATATATTATTTAAATATTATATAAAAATTAATAATATTAATTATATTATATTATATTATTTATTTTTTTATATGATCCATAATACCAGCCAAAATGATAGTTATTGTGTAAGAAAGGGAGTGACCCAAGTAATAGCATATACTCGCAGTCCCCTTTTTGATCCTTCGCTGTCCCGCCATCAAGAAGAATATCCATGCCAGTGTGTAGGATTCCTTGACTCTCTCTGTATTCCTTACACAACCAATACAACTGTGCTAGTACGATATTAATCTTTCTAAATTCAAAGGTTGTTCCTTTTATATTATTCTCGCATCTTTGCCGTCATGAACTGTAATTCTCTCTCTATAAATCCATCTCTCTCTCTTCCTTTTCTCTCACCTGCCGCCACTTCTTCTCCTTCTTCATCTTCTTCATACTCTCCGAATTCTTCTAGATTTCATCGTTTTCAATCATTAGGAGCAAAACCCGTTACCCCCTTTTGCTGGGGAGCACGATTGTGCCCTTTACAGGGATCGAAGAGTGTGAAGGGTAGAAAAAGTTTAGTGCTCGAAGCTGGTAATATGACTATTTCAGAGGTTAATTTGCTCGAGGAGCAGGAGGAGGAAGAGGGTCCTCCCGCTGCTTTGCTTGACCTCGAGAACAATTCGAGGCCTCGTCGAATTGCTCTCTTCGTTGAGCCTTCTCCTTTCGCGTGAGTCCCTTTGCTGTTGCCTTCTTGATTTGCTCTTCAATGTGCACGATTTATAGCATCCAATCCTCACTGAATGTGGGATTTTTGAAACGCCTTTGCATCTTTCTTTTTCTTTGCTAAAAAAGAGAACAGCATTGAGTTTCAATTTTACCACAGTTGACTTGCCTTATTGTTCTCATTCAATATTGACCAATGGCGTTTGATGAAATGACTGTGATTGCGTGAGGTTTTGTATCAAAAGTCATATACTTTTGTCTGCTTTTTTAAGCTGTCGGAGTTCAACATTTGGCTCATCTGAACTTATATTTTCTTAACTGTGTCGATAAGATCTACTTTCTAGTTCTTCAATGAGAAACAATTTCGGGGTTCTCTGTGTTTCTAAAAACCGTTGCTATTCTGCTCTGCCTTTTCAGATGCTATTGTTGTGAAGTTGGATTTGATTGGTTGTCTCTAGAAATTTTTTATATCAGATGGATTTCTTTTTTTTTTTTTTCTGGAGTGCTTGCTGTATTATGCAATTGAGCTGGCTTTCTCTTCATCTGTCTTGGAATATCCCTTCTGTTAGCTTGAAATTTGTTGTGTAGTCTCACCATCAGAAAGGCGGCATCTTAGCTATTGTAATCTGCTGCTCCTCAGACTTGTGACTATTTGGGTGTAAAATCTAGGGTTAAATCCAGTATGAATGTGTGACCAGGAATTAATTCTAGGAAACGTTTTTGAGAAATTAATCTGCCTAGTTTTCTAGTTCCTGTCTGCATTACAATCCCAATGAGATTGCATTACTCTTGGCATTATTCATGTGTGATCCTTCATAAGAAGACGCATGGTGTCCGCTGTGGAAGAAAAAACCTGCGTCTTCAATTTAATGGAATATTTATTCAGAGCTATATATATTTTGCAGATATGTATCAGGATACAAAAATCGGTTTCAGAATTTTATTAAATACCTTCGTGAAATGGGAGATGAGGTAACTTTTCTACTTCTTTTGTTTCTATGTATGCACATGTTTATTTTCCTCTATATTTGGTGCTTTTATATGGTATTCCCAATATCCTGTATTGTTTTAACATTGCAAACTAACTAGTTGGCTTTATTTGTGCATGTTATGTTATAGGTAATGGTTGTGACAACGCATGAAGGAGTGCCCCAGGAATTTTATGGAGCCAAATTAATCGGATCCCGGAGGTTGCTAATGTTGACCTGTTTAGTTGCTTGGCTCATTTTTCTCTTCATCCTGTCCTCTACTTGTGTTCCAAATTTGTTGTTTTCAAATCTTAAACTTACTGTCTTAGTCATGAGGAGCTTAATTTTTGTTTCTTAGTTGGATTCATTGCTTATATTTGTCAACTATCAATATCATTATTGCTTACCTCGTATTCTGCCCATATTTGTTGTACACTTATATTTTAAAATTTCACTAGTAAGTATTTATGGCATTCTTATTATCATCATTGTATGATATTTGACTTTTTTTATATCAATTTAGAATCTTCTCATTTGATAATATATTTTCTAAAGATACGGTTGGTACCACAGCCATTTCTTTATACTAACAATTTTCATTTAAAACCCCCTCCCCCCAAAAAAAAAAAAAATTGAAAAATGCAGCTTCCCTTGTCCCTGGTATCAGAAGGTACCCCTCTCCTTGGCACTTAGTCCAAGAATAATTTCAGCGGTTGCCCAGTTTAAGCCTGACATTATACATGCATCATCACCAGGCATAATGGTTGGTCTGCAATTCCTGTATCTCCTCATTTATTAAGTTCGGGTAATATAGTTGTAAAGACTTATTTATCGCATATCTAACACTGGCTGAACTTCAGGTTTTTGGTGCTCTTATCATTGCAAAACTTCTGTGTGTGCCCATTGTCATGTCCTATCACACCCACGTACCAGTGTAAGTTACATCTTTATTATATTTCACATTTGAGACTGTGGCACTTCTGCTTACGATTATTCTGTTATGATGCTATGATGTCAGAACTGCTCTACATTAAATCAAATAGTGCTTATGGCTGATCTTATTTTGTCGTCTTCAGGTACATTCCAAGATACACCTTTAGCTGGCTGGTGAAACCTATGTGGTTGATCATAAGTATGTATGCTTTCTTGCTGCCTTTGTCCAATTTGGACTCAAATTGTTGTGAGAATAACGTAAATTTTTCTATTTTATATAGAATTTCTCCATAGAGCAGCTGATCTGACTCTGGTGCCATCAGCTGCCATTGGGAGGGATCTCCAAGAAGCTAGAGTGACAGCAGGTGAACATAAACACCCCTTATCTAGAGGTCTTTCAGCTAAGCTCAATTGATAACAGCAGCTGAGTATAAGCATTTCTCAGTCCTTTCTCAATGCAGCAAAAGTTTGACTGACTTGTTTCTCCTGTTGATGTCCAGCTAACAAGATTCGTCTTTGGAACAAGGGTGTTGATTCTGAAAGTTTCCATCCCCGATACCGCTCACATGAAATGCGATTAAGACTGAGGTGAGGACCTTTTGTCAATTCTTTCATATTCACAAATTTTGATATAATGGGATTTCATCTTATTCTTAAACATGTGTCATACAGCAATGGTGAACCCGAGAAACCCTTGATAGTTCATGTTGGACGGCTTGGAGTTGAGAAGAGTTTAGATTTTCTCAAAAGGTAGCAAGCATATTGAAATTTTCCTAACTTAAAGTTGTAATTGTATACAAGCTTTTCCCGTCAAATAGTTGATCTTAGAATCCAGAATATAGACTGGAAGAGCAGTGAAAACTGCTTAGTTGGTTATTGATGTACTGAAAGCTGAAAGATTGTTATAACTTTGAAACTGTTTCAAGATATGCTTTCTAGCAATTCACTTTGGCATGCCCGTAGCATTCTCTGATACTTCTTCATACCAGACCATAAAATATATCTAGCATGGGAATATTTGAATATCTGTATCCTGCCTTTGACATTTTGAACACATGATTTGGCAGTCTCATGGATAGGCTTCCTGAAGCACGAATTGCTTTTATTGGAGATGGACCGTACAGGTGAATCACTCTGACATGTCTTTGCTTTCTGTTTCTGTTCAAGTGGTATCCTGTGACTTTTAACAAAAGGCTTCCTAGGAGTGGATGTTTGTATACTCAGTACTCTTACCCATGAAAAGAGTTTTCTCTTTTTCCATTTCATTCCCTAAGTTTTTTAGGATTAGGGGGAGGTTGTACCATTGTCTTTAACTAAGCTGTATTGCATGTGATACTTTATTTCAAATATTACTCCCCTCCATCGTTACATAAAGCAATGTTAAATATAAAAATCTTTGGCACCTTTTAGTAATTTGGTTTCTTAACCGCCAGGGAGGAGCTGGAGAAAATGTTTCAAGGTATGCCTGCAGTATTCACAGGAATGTTAGGAGGGGAAGAACTGTCTCAGGCATATGCCAGTGGAGATGTTTTCGTCATGCCTTCAGAGTCAGAGACACTTGGGCTTGTTGTTTTGGAGGCCATGTCTTCAGGGATTCCTGTGGTGGGAGCACGTGCTGGCGGAATTCCAGATATAATCCCTGCGGACCAAGACGGCAAAATCGGCTATCTCTACAATCCAGGCGATCTCAAAGACTGCTTGAGCAAATTAAAGCCTCTGTTGCACGACAGAGAGCTGAGAGAAACCATGGGCAAAGCTGCGCGCGAAGAGATGGAGAAGTATGATTGGAGGGCAGCCACTCAGAAGATTCGAAATGAACAATACAATGCTGCCATTTGGTTCTGGCGCAAGAAAAGAGCTCAACTGTTGAGACCCTTGCAATGGCTAGCTAAACGTATTTTCCCATCACCAGAAGTTGACTCATAGCTGATGCAAATGCACCTTGTAGGCTTTGGCTGGTTCCTTGCAAGCTTGCTTTGGCTTCAAAGAAGCCTTGTATGGGATAAATGTGTGGTTGATGATTGAGTGTAGTGCATTCATTTGCTGTATATAATGGAACAAACAATATGGTGGCTTGCGCCGTATTCTGTGCCATTATAAAGACAAAACAATATGGTGTTCTCTGGTCCCCCCGCCCACAACCCCTTTATAAAGACAAAACTAGATTTGTTTGGTTCTTTGTCCTAGTATAAAGAGCATCATGCTCATTCTCAATTGCCAATAAATAAGGAGGAATTTATGAGCATCCACATGTAACTAGTTAAAACTAAAATAATATAAAAATCACAAGAAAAAACTTGAAAAAAATTTGTGTACAACACACTTGGTGCATATTTTGATTAATTTATTTTGTGTTTAAAATAGTTTATTATTAAAATTTTGTTGAAAGAGTTTTAAAAATAATTTTTTCTTAAAAATTAAGTTGAATCAAATGTGTTTATTTTTTAGTAGACAAAAATTTGTCCTTTTTTAATTAACTTTATTTATAATATTTATTTTAATTATTGTCAATTTCATAATTTTTAAAATATTAAAAAAAATTAATAATTAAATAAGTAAATCTTTTTCTCTCCTAATAACTACTAACTTTGTAACCCTTTTATTTAAACTAACTTCATAAATTTTATTAATTAACACAAATTATTGAATGAAATACTATAATAAAATGTTAAAGTAAACTACACGATGTTAACCTAATCTTTTTTTTTTTCATGTACAGGCTAACATCTTACATATTTTTAGTTTGACCAAAAAAAAAAAAACTCTATTGTTTTTTACTTAACTTAATTGACAATATCTATTTTATTTCATTATCATATATTTGCACTTTTCACGGAAAATCATGATCCCATCCTATCCCATCTATTGAAAAAGACAAATTTCTCATTTCCTGATTCCTACGGGGAAGAAATTCCTCAACTGCACCTTGTCACCGGAAAATTACTGAATATTCGCTTAGACAGGGATTCTTGCCGTCATTAGATAGAGAAGTGTTACTTTCATCACCTATGCATGACAGAAGCATAGATCCTTTCTCTGGAAAGTTTGTCTTCATCAACTGCCTAAAAAATCCATGGCTGAAACTTCCCTAATTTTCATTTAAGTATGCTGCCTCAAAGTGTAAAACTCAGGGAAGCCAAAAAATGGCAACTGTTTGTGGCTAGAAGGTGCCCCATTTGGAAGAAAGGTTTCTGTGGGTCTGGCCACAACCCTTAACAGGATTGGGATTGAGAATCACTTTGGGAAGGCTTGGACACATTTGGGCCTTAAGCCCATTTGTTTAATAAACTTTTTCGTTCATTCTATATGCATCAACGTGTCAAGTTTCTGACTAAAAAAAAAAAGTGTCAACCAAAAAACATTACATTGCTAATTAAGGTTGGCTTAACAGATAAGATCGGATTGTATCTACTGGTCTTGGATTTGGTTTTTGTTGATGATCTTCATTAGTAAATAAGTTGTAAAAATTAAGGATTTAGAAATGAGATTTCTATGATGCTTTTTTGCTTTTTTTTTTTGGGGTACATAAAAGTTTAAGAGTACTATCAATTGAATCAACCCTGGTTCATGTGCATGCTATACATATTGCAAATCTGATTGGTGAGCGTCACGAACAATTCCTCATGGCAGGGGATTTAAATGATTGGGATGAATCTTCTTCAGCTTGCCTTTGCAATAACCTTATTCAAGGTTTGGAATCGCATGGAATTCAATTGTCTTGGGCATCCACTTCCACGGACAATACCTCAAATAATATAAGCTTAGATATAATCAGACAAAATTGACAAGAAAAATTTGCATATTACTATGTGCCCTAATATCTATGTTTCTTAAAGGTTGTATTGACTTCTCACCCACTCACATCCAGTAAATTAGATAAAATCCACACATACTGCTTGTTTTTGCACACAGTCATATAGTATGGTTATGTAGAAGATATTAGGCGCATGAGTATCACATTTTGAACGTCAATTTTATGGCTAACTTCAAATTTAAATGATAAGCTTTTTGTTTGGTAGGGAGGATATTGCAAACAACACATTACGGGTAATCGTGCTCAAATCAAAAGTAAGGAGGAAAATACAATGAGTTGGATAGATCTAGGAGAGGACGCAGCTGTTGAAACGGGCCAACCTGAAAATCTAGGTGAGGTATTCTGGAAACTAGAACAAATTCTTAAGAAATAAATGAAACTAGTAAATTTGTCATTAAAAATATATAATATTTATTAAACTTTCAACTTATATTCTTGTATGCTTCAGTTTGATCCTTCTATAGTATATAGAGTAGCATTCAGAGTATACAGAATGACTAAATTCAAACAAATTAAAATATAGTAGAATTAATTCAATGGGGAAGGGGAAATTAGAAGTGAATAGGAAAGCATTGTCTTTATAAGACTGTATAAAATATTAGTTTCTTCTAAGAAAATACTCTAAAAAAGAAAAAATTTCATGAAAAACTTTGAAATTTAGCCAATTTGTTTTGATACATAAAATGATAATAGGATAAATTATTTCAAGACTTGTCAGCATGTTAATGACATGCTTGACATTCTTTGCTCATCCAGAAATTACATTCAAGGATTTAATTTTTCTTTAAAATGGGCAACTCAATTTACAATGTATAAATAATTTTATTCAGAAAAAAAATTAGAGTTGTATAAATATCCTATCTGTTATAGCCTATAGGTTTAGGTGGGTTAAAAAAATTAAACAATTTATTTGAAACGTGATGGAGACATTGCAATCCACAAATATAGATATGGGGAGACATGGTCAAATCAAAAGATAAGAAGAGAAGTACACTTCCACCAGCATATTAAGGTAGGAAAGTAGAACAGAACTGATCCTCAAATAAAAAAAAATATTTTAGTCTCTGAAATAAATAATATTTATTTAATATGATTAAAATTTTAACTTTAAATTCTTTCTACCTTATAGAGTTCAAAGCAATTAGATATAGAACAAGTGAATACAAACAAAACAAAAGATACAACAATTCTATTGGAGAAAAGTGAATATGATAGGAATTGTAAAATGTAATTAGTTAATACCATAGTTAGTATTTAGGTGGTTAACTAATAGTATAAACAAGACCAAATGGGTGAATTTAGAGATTAGTTAACTGTTTTAAAAATTAATTATTATGATTATTGGAGTTTCCCTTTACTCGAATAAAGAAAGGTTACTTGTATTTCATTGGTGTAATTTTTGATCGTTTTGTTTCTTTGCTTTGTTTTTTCTGTTTTTGGGCTTTGCACCCCGTTTTCACACCAAAAAAAGTTCTATCATAGTACAACAAATTAATTAAAGGAATCTCTTTTGAGTAAAACAACTTTAGGTATTTCAAAGCGACCCTAAAAAATAGCAGTGTCAGGTTTTATATTAAACAAGTTAGGCATGTTTTATGAAAATTTAACCTGAGTTTGATCTGTTATTTAGTATAAGTTTATTTTTGAGTTTGACTTAACTTTTTTATCAAAAAATAAAAGTTTTACCTAACTTAAAAAAGCCTTACATAAATGCCTATTTTGCATTAAGAGTTTTAAGTCAATAGACCTAGGCCCTTAGATAGGCTAATGGGCGAAGGCTCCATGAGCTTGTCCCTGAGGATAAACATATCAGTAAAGATTAACCGAACATATAAAGAAGAAGCTCCGTCAAGGCCAAGGCCAACAAATGCTATAGAACTGCAACAAACTGAGTGGTTATGGCTGTGTGAGGAATACTAGTGGCTGCAGGTTGCGATTTGAACGGTGGGAGCGTGCGTGACTTGGTGGGGATGAAGCCTAGAGTTCTTTGATTTTTGTTTTGGTCAACGAAGCCTAGCGTTCTTTTTTTTTTTTTCTGGGTCTTGAAAGCCTGTTGTTCTAAACAACAGAAGCGTGATCTGGTGGCGACCAAGCCTAGTGGCGTGGCCGTGGGTGACTGGGCTAGTGATGAAGCCTGGTAGTGTGGCCTTGGGCACCTGGGCTTGCGACGGTTGACGAGAGAGAGGGAGAAAGGGGGGAAAATGGGAGTGGGAGACAACATTCCATAAATGAAAGAATGAGAAAGGGAAAGGGAGTAGGGGATGGCGGTTGATTGGGAGAGAGATGGGTAAAGATTAGGATTTTAGTTTTTGAGACATGTTTTGTTAAAATAAATATTATATTTATTTTATGAAACTAATACATTATATAAAGGTTGAATATTTTAAACATGTCCACCAATCAAGTTCGACAGATTCTTTTAAAAGCGTGCAACCTGACGTAATACATGCAACTTTGTATTAAATCTAAGAGTAACATTGGAATTGTGATATTATACTCAAAATATAAAGAGGTGTGATATAACAAACGACATAAGCCATGCCAATTAGAGTTGGCTTAACAAGATCAAATTGCATCGACCAAGTTTTGAATTCGGTTGTTACTGATAATTTTTTATAAGTGAAAACTCTATAAATATTATTACAAATTCTCATTCAAAAATGTGATATGTTTTAATTTTAGAATAAAACAGCCGGTCTTGTCCTATTTTTCTTTTCTTAAAAAAAAAAGAAAAAAGAAAAGATGTGAAAAGTTGCACATACATGCATGTAGTGTCGTAGGGTAGTAGAGAGGGTAGGGACAGCTCTGAAGTCCAAAACATGCATTTGTTAAATGCATCTCGTCTCTCCACGGACGGGCAGTTAATTATAAAGGCAATTGGATTCATTCGTCCGTTTTGTGTCATTTTCTTTGGGTCCATTTGGCCCGATTGCATCACCTCAGGCGCATTGAATCCTGCCCTGCGTCTCCATCACACCCCCACAAGTTACGTCCTACCATACCAATTTCTACTCTATTTTAAATAATAATAATAATAATAATAATAATAATTCTTATCAAATAATAACAATAATAATAATAATAATAATTATTATTATAATTATTATTATTATTATTGCATTTATAGTGACACTCATATTTAAACTTATTAAATACATTTTAAATTTTGTGATTAACTTGTGTAAATTATCTATTCAGTACGCAAATTTTGGTTTAATATTATGTTCAATTATTATTTTTTTTAATAAAAAAAGACACCAACGACTTGTTAAATGGATCGCCTGCTCTGGTAAAAAAGATGCATTGGTCCGAAGAAACTAGCAGATCAAATAGGTCGGCCCACTAAATTGCTACAGCCTGTTCAGACCCATTTACTTTTTTCAGTAAAAAATTTTACAAAATTTAATCCAAATCAAACATCACTAAAAGACTGCTCTCCCAGGAAGGTAATCCAAGAAGGAAAGGAGACCCACTTTTACTAATAATACAAGAAGGAGATCCACTGTATATAAATAGTTAAGTTAGGTTCCACAAATAACAGTGATCAAACTCTTAAGTCAACTCGTAAAATTGACTAGTCACTTGATGATTTTCTGTTCATGTTGCTCTTGAAAATATTGCATATTTTTAATTTCATGTATGTCCTAAAAAAAATCAAGATTGAATTTTTATTTCAGTGTTGTTATATTATACGAAATTATTTTACCAAACCTTCTTACAAATGAAGTGGCACGTGTAGTTGGTGGAAATCACAGGATGGGTTAATGATAAAATGCATCCCTATAATAACAATGTTTCTGTTTTGTGAGTCGTTTCATGAATTCTCTTGGTAAAAATTAGCATTTTTCTTTTTATTTATTAACTATGCTATTTGTCACAAAAAAGCATGATTCACGAATTCAATTATTTGCCTATATCCTCTCATTTAGCCGTAATAAATTGATTAAAAAAATAAACAATCATTGGACAAAATGCAATTAAACTTTTCATTCATGAGTCGTTTCATGAAATCACTTTCGCAGGAAAACAGTATTTTCCTTTATTTATATAGAAAAATGAAGAGGTGAATATTCATGGAGGGGTCCATACACAATGCAATTAAATGGATGTTTATTAAGGAAGGATCTTCGAGATTTGAATTCAAAATTTTTCCGTATCAAAACAACTCGATCCTGCCAATTATGCAAACCTTGATTGAAATAAATGATTAAAAGTTTAATATCTGCTCCAATATGCTGGATACATCATTCATGTTGGAAATTATTATAACAAACAATTAACACATCACGGGACATGTTTAAAGAAAACGTGGCATCTCAAACTATTGTTGTCCGTTTAAATTCGTAGCCCATTCTTATAATCTATACCATGCACAAACATCTATCTTACATTCTTTATCCACAACTTCATCCTCACAATTTCAATTATCACGCTATCTTCAGTTCTCCACTCAAATTTTAAAAAGAAAAAATATATATAAGAAAAAGGGACGGGAGCACTGGCTCACAAAATAGTACTTGAAAACCTCCAAACAAGCATTTTTGGCTGGAAGATATTTTTCCCTTTTATTTTTATTATTTTCTCCCCCCCTGTTCTTCGTCACGTGGAAAGTGAAAACTGCCTTCACATGGACACAAAATCACGACTTGGTTATGCCCAAAGAGCCAAACACGGCCAAAGGGACTTGACCCCACCACGTGAACGTTGACCAACATAAAACGACGGCAAATACCGTCGTATTATTATCGCGTGACCATTCATTTCCATCGTTCCCATCGTTGCATCATCGAGTTTCACCGAGTCCTCCTGAGATCAACTGCGGTGTTAGCCACTCACACGGCTGGCGTTACGTACTGCATAAACTCCATGTCGTTTTCTAGCCCCGCCATCGTTTCGGGCGCCAAAACGACCTCAAGATCAACGCTGCCGTTCCCTTCTCTGCCGGGAAACGCCGAGATCTTGCCGTCAAACTTGTTGGCCTTCCCGCTCCGAACCGCCAAGGGCCTGCCCCACCCGAAATCGTTGTCGTACATTGGGAAACGCGGGGAGCTACCCATGGTGATCGATGCGCCGTCGAAGTTCCCTAGCGGGAACAATCTCGGCGCCTTCTCCCAATACTCTACTCCGCGCCGCACCGTGGCATCGTCGTGTGAGACGACGTTTTTGTGAAGCAGATCAGCACACCAGCGCAGATCCCGGGAGAGAATCTCACCGACTTCGGCGACGGTTGGGATGCTCTGAATCGCATTGCCGAAGTAAAACGGGTCCATCTTCGGCTGCAGCCTGTGGCGGCAGTTCACAGCCATGCGAAACGTCGACGTTTTGGCCGGGTCCAACTTTCTGGCACGTGTCACCGAACGCCACAGCTGAGCAGATAACGATTGAAACGACGAGATTACTTCGCTCCTGTTTCTCCCGTTAACGAGTGTTATCTTGCCGTTAGTGGGTTTCCAACTGTCATTCACCTGTTTCCCCATTACCTCCGAGAAATCCGTGAATCCGTTGCTGTTGCCATTGGCTGTCTGTTTAAGTCTCTGAATTGCCTCGCGGCTGAAGTGGAAGACCCTCTCCCGAAGCGGCTCGTCGGCTGCGAAGGTCACTTTGGGCCCGCCGGCGGGGACGGTGAGCACGGCGGCGGAGTTGAAAACGGTGTCGCGGGTGAAGTCGGGCAACCTTGATATCTTCTTCTCACCTTTGGTGATCGCGGCGAACGTGTTGAAGAAGTGCCAGAAGGAAGTGCCATCGGTGACGGCGTGGTTGACGGTACATCCGATGAACACGCCGTCGGAGAGCTCGGTGACCTGCACTGCGGCGAGGGGGTTGACGTGGCCGGAGTAAGAGATGGTCATGTCATAGGCGAAGAACTCCTTGAAGGAATTGGGGACGTCAAGGAGGGTGGGAGAGTAGACGTTGTTGATTGCGAGGTGTTTGGCCTTGGCGTGGACGAAATCGACGCCGGCGTCGTTGCAGAGGATGTAGACGTAGCCGTCGGAGTCGGTGGTGAGGCGGCCGGCGACGGCGGGGAAGTGGGAAAGGGCGACGGAGAGAGAGAGCTTGAGGGAGACGACGAGGTCGTCGAAAGAGTAGGGTGGGGCAGTGAGCAAGACACCCTTTTGGATGTAATGGCACGAGAGCATGGGGAGGTCGGAAACAGAGAGCTTGAGGGTTTCCCTGGTGGATTTCTGATCAGGGTAGACAGTGCATTTGGACACAATGGTTGTGGAAGAGGAAGGCATTTTTGCTAGCTATTGGTTCTGCTGCTGCTTTAGCTCTTCTCAATGCCTTTGGTATTGAAGAACTAATTGGAATGCTTGGTTCCCAAGAGAAGGGGGCGCAGTGGCTTTTATAGTGGAGCTGGAGGTGAAAATCATGTCTCGGCTTTTGGTTTTCTATGGATTTTTCTACTATTTGTTTCTTTCGATTTTTTTTTTATTTTTTTATTTTGAATTATTTTTTTAAAGCAGTGATTACTGAATAGATTAGGAGAAGCAAGCATGTGGTGACGTGGCCGAAGACTGATGTCGAAGGTGGACACGTGGACTAAAAGACCGAAGGTCATTGTTCATTCGGGTTTAGGCTTTCTCTTCTTTTTCTTTTCCAGTAATCAGTAGTATTCAAGATGATGAAGCTGCAGGAGATTCACAGCAGACGAGAGATAGGAATTCCTTCCACCTTCCACCCAAGTAAGTTCGGAGTTGATGGGTATTTTAATGATTGTTAATTTTTTTAAATAAATATTTGAGTTTTATTAAATATAGCCAATCAATAATAATACTTGTTTAACAATTAATTAATATATAAATATTAAAAAAACTAAGCATTGAAATTATCCTCTAAATATTCTTTTCTTTTATAGAAACTTACATTTTTTTCTGAACAGTAAAATTCATGTAAATTTGTATTAATATTTTGGTTAAATGATAAATTATCCACTTTAATTTTAATTTTTTGTCAATAGTCTTGTGCAATTTCAATTTTAACAATTAATCTTGTTAAACTTCAAACATACATCAAATTATTTCATTAAATTTTGATTTTGATAATTAATCTCATTATTTATTGAAAATGATATGAGGTATTTTGTTTAGTGGAAGCATGTAATTTTTTGGTACAATCTCATTTTTTTGTTTTTATATTTATATAAAATTTATCAAACAAGTTGTAAAGTGGAAGTGGATGTAAGCCACACGCCCTAAGAGGAGACGTGTAGTTAGTAGTTACACAGAATCGACCATGAATTTTTTGTACGAAACCAATCCCAAGTCTGAGCTCCAAAATTCTCGTGACCTGCTTCCCTCTTGATTTTTGGAATTTTTCTTTTAAAATAAATTATTACTGTAAAGCCACGTGCAAATCATGATGTTGGGATTCAAGAAATGGAAATCAGTTTACGGGAACTACTCAGCTAATTTTTTTTTTAAGATACTAGTATTCTTAGTTGTAAAATATTTATTTGTTATTAATCATATTTTATGAATTTAAAATATTTATTGTAATAATTAATAATTAAATATTTGACATAAAAAAATCACAACACTGTATAGCACCACCGTGTGTTTATTTATGTTAGAAGCGGGATCTATATGAATCTTGTAACTTCAAAAAATTGTTGGTGAAAAATTATCCAACCAAAAGGATAATTTCTGATCCCTTTGACTTAATTTTTTATTTTTTTGTCTTGCCCCCTAATTTTATTTTCCTTAAGAAGAACTGTCAACAAATACTGCCAAGTAAAAAGAAAGATATTACAATCAACTAAAAGAAAAATTTTTTTAGTTGACAGTATTTTAGTATAGGACATGATTGAAATCAAAAATAAGTAAACCAAGAACTTGGTTAATTTGCTTGCAAATTTACCTTCGCGATGGCTGACCTATCCAAATTTACCTTCAAGATAGTTGACATGAGTTTCTTAAAGAGAAAAGTAATGAGATCATCAAAACTTTTTCAAGGATATATTTGAAATAAAGGAGAATGAATGAAAAAAAATATTTATTTTAAAATTTTACGTTTAAACTTTTTAAAATAAGCTATCCCATTTTCTTTCTTTTCTTCTATTTTCCTTAATTCAAATATAGATAGCATAAAAGAAAATGAGTTTAAAAGAACTACTATATTGAACTATTAGCAAAAAGCCTTCACTAATTACTCTTTCAATTATAATCAATTGATTAGTGTTCACTAACAAAGTTTTAAACACTTATAAGGGTACTTATAATTAACCTACTAATCAAAAAATCTAAATAATGACAAAGCATGAATAGAAAGCTAACTAGGTGAGTCAATCTCATTGGCTATGACCTAGATAATTTATTAGGTACTAACCTCTCTCAATTTGTATTTTTTATTTTAATTTATATAATTATTTATTGATTAATTATTATAATTATAAATTAATTTGTCAAATAAAAATAATTTTAATTAAAAATTTACTATAATTATAAAGATAATTAGTTAAATAAAAATTATTTTATAAAAGATAAAATCTATTAAAAAATTAATATAAAAAGAAGATAACTCCTATATACTATATAAGTTAAGTGTATTTAAAAACAATTATAATTACAAATTATGGTTTTAAAAAAGAAATTTCAAGTTTTATTTCTTTTTCTTGTGCTTAATTAATTATTAATAACTTTTCATAAATATAAAATTTGAATATCAATGAGAAAATTTCCTTTATAATAATATAGATGAATTAACAAGTAGCCGGGTAACAATCTAGTAGAGGGAGGTTGTAAAAAATATTATAAAAAAAATCAAAATTACTTAATCTCAATATTTTTGGATTTTTTGACACCCGTCTTTTAGAGCAGGACTGGCGTTTTTTTTTTTTTTTTTCGTTGGAAGGTTTTCCTGTAGTTTGTTTACGTATGGGACAAGAGTATCTGTACTTATTGAACATCTTAATTCGGCTTTTGTCTTTGAATATCTTGTTTTTTTTCTTCTTAAAAGCACTTTGTTTTAAATAGTGGTCTAATGGTATATTTTAGTTTATGCAAGGTCTTCAACGTTCTTGTATATTGTGAGTAAACACACCCAACTATTTAAATTTTATTTCAAAATTATTATTTCTGTATCACATATGACATGTTAAATGATTTACACATTTTTTTAAAAAAGGTAAAATAGATTTTCCTCCTTTAAAATATAATCCCTTCTCGTCTTATTCTCTAAAAAAACTCTATTATCATTTAACCTTCTTAAAATTCAATTTTAAGTGAAAACATAAAATTATAGCTCCATTGAAGGTCCTCCAAATTAAATTATAAGACCCAAAATATGAAACTTCTTGTGTCCAAATTGATGACGATACACTAACCCAACCTTTCGAAGCAAAAATGCGAAGAAAGAAAAAATAAAGAGAGAAAATGAGTTGACTTGGCTATTTTCTCCTGTTTGAGTGTGGACAAAAGAGAGGGGAAAGAAAAAAAAATATCCATTCTACCAAATTTTTTTGTCTTCCAACTTATATATGCAATGAAAAGAGAAGCAGAGATTTAGTACATATTTGATAACAAATTAGTTTTTAAATTTTTTTAATAAAATTCTAATTATAAGTTATTTTAATTATAAAATAAATTAATTTACATACATATTTAATTTAAAAACTATTATTTTATCCCTCATAAACTTCCGAAAATGAAGCAGAGGGAAGAAAGAGGAATCAAAAATTTACCTTGCTTTCTGTAGAGAGAGACCCATTAAAAAGAGAGATGGGATTAGTGCATGTTTCGTAACTTATTAGTTTTAAGAAAAAATTACTTTAAAAATATCTTTTAGTAAGATTTTTATTATATGTGATTTTAAATATAAAATAAATTAATTTAAATATACACTAATTAAAAAAATTGGAAGCTAGGACACGTATGTTCTATTGTTTGTTTATATTAATATATATTTTAAAATTAATTTATTTTTGTGTGAGAGATATTTGAAGTTGTATAATTTTTTCACCCCAAAATAATTTTTTTATAAGTAAATCATGTTTTAAATTAATTTGGGCATAAAAATTAAATTTTTTTATTAATATTTGTTGTAAAATTAGTTGGTTCTTTTGTGAGGGATATTTGAAGTTACATAAATTTCTCATTTCAAAATAAAAATTTTTATAAATAATTTTTTACTTAATTTGAGTATCAGAAAATAAATTTTTTTAATATTAATATTTGTTGTAAAATTAGTTTATTTATTTAATTTATAAAAAATGTGTTAGATATGTATAAAATAGAGAATAACAAATATTTACATTTCATTACATTACAAGGACATATAAGTTATTTGATATAATTAATTTTTTTCTATATACAATCAAGTAAAAGAAAAAATCATGTCTCATTTTCTTTATCTTTATTTTTTTCTTTATCTAAATATGAGGAAAGAAAATATAATTTTTTCATTACTTTCTCTTTTTCTTAATTTTTTTCTATTTTCCATCTTTTCATTTTCCCTTCCCATCCAAATCTAAACAAAGGGTAAGTTTTATATAAACAGTGATTAACTGGGGTACTTCATAGAAACTAATCAATCCCTACTCTGATTAAAAATATCATGTGAAAAATTATATAAACCCAAAAAATGCTATTTGAGATTAATCATTGCCAATTTAAATATCACAGCCAAGTAAATTGTATATTAAAGTCAAGATAACTTGATTTGACACGTACATACTTGTATCTTTCTGAAAGGCACGAGGATAGAAAACACCAATAGACCTTCACAATAGAAAGATGCATGTGACATGTGATGATTTATTAAGGACGTTTGTGATTCTTCATAATTTAAATTTTATTTTCAAATATTTTGTTAGTAATTATTTATACATATTTTTGTAAATGTTAATTTTGATAATCAAGTATTTTTTTAAATATTTAATAAATTTAAAACATGTCCTAACTCCATATTAAGATGTGTATTTTTTATAACTTAATTTTTTTTAAAAAAAGGAGGTGAATATTTATTTAATTTTTTAAAAATATAAATGATATTAATTTAATTTTTTAACAAAAATTAATATTAATTTACTCCACAAAAAATAAAAAATAATATTAATTTAGTATTTAAAAAACTTAACATTAATTTAAAATTTTAACTATAAAAATTATATTAAATTAATTTTTTAATTATAAAAGATTAAATTAATTTAATCTTTTAATTAAAGATTTTATTAATAATATTCATATAATTTTTAATAAAATATTATTTTAATATTACTTTTTTATTATTAAAAAATTAAATTAATATTAACCTTATTTTAAAAGACCTTATATGTTCAGTGCACTCATTTATGAAGCTGCTTCCCAGAAAGTAGAAAGCGAGCTTTTTGAAAGACACAGCTTCTTGCCTCTTCTAATTGATGACGTGCCACAAACCGGCTCAGTTTACTTTTGACTCGGAACAGTAAGGCCTGTTATAAGGTTAGATAATAAGGTTAGATAATATAAACTTATATTATACGGTTATTTTTATTATATATTTAATATAATATATAATATAAAAAAATTATTTTATATATTTATTTTTATTTAATAATTATAAAATAAATTAATGATATTTTAAATAATTTAATAAAATTTGATAAGATTATTTTATATTAAATTAAATAAAAATATAATATTTTAATAATAAATAAATATTAATCTTTCTTTTTGTATTAGTCAAATTTTATACAATCAGATTTTATATTATTTTATATTATATTATTATATTTTATATTATTAAATTTTATATTATCAAATTTTATCTTATGTGATATACTAGCATATGTTAAACGTGAAAGAAATGTTGATGTTGAGATAAGAACTTCACAAGCAAATATATGTTTTTAATTATTTTAGCTGTAATTTTTTTTTTCACTACCATAATTATTAAAATCTCATTTCAAAATTTAAAAATTTATGTTTTTACGTGTTTAAAATTAATTTTCTTAAATATTAAAAATATTTAAAATTTATAAAATCTTTATGACTTACGTTTTAAAATTTTAAAATCTTTAAAATTTTAATTTTATTTCACGATTTTATAATTTTATATTTATAATATAAATGTATTAAGAATTTTTTTTTATTAATTTTAAGTATTTTAACATTCAATTTTCTTGATTCTTTTATTATTTTAAATTCTTCAATCAATCAAGTTCTAACTTATTTGTCTATCTTTTTTTATATTTACATATTTTATTTTAGATTTTTTATTATCATAAGTTTCAACTCATTTAAATTTATCTTTTTTATTCTTTCTTAGTTTTAAGGAAGACTTAGATAAGTAAAGTATTAATATATTTAAATTTATTAAATTTTTTTTGTATATTTTATGATATATTAAATATTAAGTTAAAAAATTTGTTATTTTAATATGTAAATTTGAATTATAATATTAATATATAATTATTTATGTGTATATATATTATTATTAAATAATATTTTACTTAAGATATAAAATCTATACTTTTAGGTTTTACTTTTATACTTCTTTTTTGTTAGACCTTTTAATTTTTTTTAATAAAAATTCGCTTTTAACAACCTTATTGGCTACACGTTTCAGCTGCAATTTAATGCCCAGTAACAGTCTCATCACTTTCGTCCCATTCGGAAAAGCATCGAGCAAGCAAACCCGTTCGTTTTTCCAACTTGCTTGGTGCGAAGGTCTCTTTCAGCTGAATTATATTTGTATTTGCATCACGGTGTGACATTGTAAACCCATGGGCAAAGATATATAAAACAGTGGATGGTATAACAAAACTAAGAAAATTCCAACACGTGAAGAACCTGTGCTGGAAAGATTAAACTTTCCTTACTGGGTCTTTTTCAGAGTATTCAAAGAGATACCTTCTATCAGTGGTTCAGTTTACCAGATGAAATCTATTACTTCTGAACTAGAGCTTTTGAGATATGCTTTGGTTTTATATATGTGCACTAAAAGCATGTTAATATTTTTCTAAACTAATAGATTCCATCACTGCTCAAGCCCGTTAGATTTGAACTTGTCACAGTACATGGACAAGGCCGAAGGATATCTCACAATTGAAAGTGTCCAACTATAACATAATGTTGCTAGGTTTAGCTCATAGCGAAAAATATAAAACAAAACGAAACATGAAACAAAATTGTGAAAAGAAATTATGAAATATAACATATATATTCTTTTAAAATGTAAGGTACACTTTAAACAGTAGAATATTTATTTATACATGAATTATATATTAACTTTGAAGAATGAGAAAATTATAATCTGAATCTTCTAAAATGTAGAATGTATTTTCGAGGGTAAATTATAAATGTCAATTATTAATGAAAAAATTAATAGAGTTAATTAGTTTTCATATATCTACAAACTGTTACATGAGTGTTTCTATTTATAAAATTTAAATTGTTTAATACTTTTTATTACTACTTTTTAGTTTTTGGAAAATAAGATAGTAGGTGCGAGCTTCTGGCTAAGGGAGAAGGATCAGTGGTTTAATAGAAAATAAAACCTTTGAAAACATCACATTCTAATTTTAAAAATTGAGACAAGTGTCAATTGAGTTACAAGCCCAATTGGCTAGGTTTTTTTTTTTTTTTTAATTACTAGTTGTCGACTCTATATAGTTTTTCTTTTACTCTTCGAATTACATCCTCTATTATGAAACAAAAATAATCCGAATTCCATAAATTAGACCCATCTAGTTGTCTAGAATTAAATAGTTGGGATAGATATAAATAGAAGTAATTTTTCAATGTAGCAAACTAAGAGAATCAATCTTATTATTTCTTAAAGGCTCTACACTAGTATATGGTACCTAAACCATGGATTGTCTAATGTCACGTAGCTAGAAAATTGTTTCTGATTGTTGAGGATCAAGGATTTTTATTTTTTTTAAATATTAAATGTAAAATTTTTTAAACAAATAATTTTAGAGGACCATCACTCCTCATATATATATATATATATACAGTAGAAGCCGCCCCTAGGTATTCTCTTTCTCACGGAGATATGGTACTTTCAAAGGATATTAATTAATATGGAATATTCTTTGCCATAAATGCCAAATTATCAAGGTATTTGTAATTTGGTTATAAAATCGTTTTGAATAATTTAAAATTAAATCTCATTTTCATCCCAAAAAAAAAGAGAAAGATATTTCTTTAAAAAATAATTAGTTTTCATTATATAATAATAAATGATAGATATCATCAATAACTCAGGTTTAACGTCAACTTATAATTTAGCTTACAATCAATTATAAAAATATAAAGAGTTAAATCGTTAGGTGTAACTCAGAAAATGATTTCATATCTTTAATAATAATAGTTTCAATATACAACTATATCATTTGATTAAATTAAAACAATATAAAACTAAATATTATATCCACACAAATTGGAATATATGCTGGTATTGTAACCCCAAGATACTGTAGAATGTGCATGCATCTGCCAAAGGTTACCCGTTGACAATAATCTTTTTAAAACACGAGATGGACCACACTTATGTTTAGATTTTGTACTCACCAATTACTAACGTCATCATGATATTTATTGTTAAATCAAGCACTTGCCATTATTTTTTAGCCGCATTATGTAGTTCTCGACAACAAAGATTAGTGAATCTATTCATTATCTCTCAGCAGAGAGAAGAATCTATTCATTCTTAACAAATCATGTACACAGTCCTTTTTGGGTCAAAAAGACAAGAATTGTTTACTAGTTGATTATTTAACCTAATCTCAATTATCTCTCTCATTCTCCCCTTGCGCTCATAGCGTTATAGTTATCATCAATAACATTATTTTGATTAAAAAAAGTTTGTAGTTTATTTCACATCGTGATGCTAGCACTAGCCGCGAATATATACATTTCATTAAATAACTCAATCAATGTAGAAACACTGCATTACACGTAGCAAGCTCCATTGACGTAGAAACACAAAAGCCAAATAGAATAATAATTAAAATAACTCAAGAAATTGGCTAAATAAAGCATTTCAGTTTACCTATAACTGCTGAAAGTAAGTTCAAAAGTGGGAGTGGGGATAAGAAGCCATTGACTTTGAATGACCAGATTAAAACCCATTCAGCGTGGTTTATAATTTTTTTTTGGTAATAACAAGTAAATAATTGGAACGCTCATCATTAATCGTCCACAGTGCATGAATGTAATCATTCACCAAAAGAGGTAGAAAATGCGAATCCGATAGTTGCAACGTTGCTCTCTCTGATACTAGATTTAAGGTTTAAATAAATACATGATCCACTTAATGGTCGGTTTGTTGGATGAGCTTATTTGACCACACCCCTTTTTTGTCGTTTTGTTGGATGAGCTTATTTGACCACACCCCTTTTTTGTCGTTACTTTGTTGCTTCGGAACTCGAAGAGTTCCGTTGTTTGTGATTTGCACCTATAGATGGCTTAGGATCTCAATCACAAAATTTATCAAGATGTCAAACTTTGTTGAATTTGGTTAGTGAGTGGTGTACTTTAAAAAATATATTATAAGTAGATAATGAAAAAATTAATGGTTATAAACATTATATTTTATACTGTAAAGTATATCTTTATTTTAGAAAAACTAAATGCTTAATGAATAATTGTTACTTGATCCAAAAATCAGTATCTAAAAAGAACTATACTTGCCTCTTTAACAAAGTAAACATTTTATTGTTTTTGGAGAGATAAAACCATTGTCTCTTAGTTAATATAAGTAATTAACATTCTCATCTTCTAGAGGGTCAGCATCCTGTCTAATTGTATAGACATAAAACTAATTGTTCCGTTTCTATCATTAAAGTTTATAAATGAGAAAACTAATTAGATTTACTCAACTTAGAGTGTGTTTGGTTTAGCGGTAGGAAAGCCAAAGGTCCGTTTGTAGATATTAAAAGCAAGTTTAGAGACATAATTTGTTATTTGGCAAAATTCACTTCTATTCTTTGTTCACTATAATTTTCTCTTAAACCATGGTTTGAGTTGAAACAACTTTTTGTTGCTTTTACATTGAATAAAAGTCAATTGAAGCATGGTTTGAGTTGAAGCAACTTTTTGTTGCTTTTGCATTGAATAAAAATCAATTGAAAGAAATTTTGATATTTTTAACTTTATATTTCTTTCTTACAATTTTTATTTTGTCTTTTTTTACTACACCATAACTAATATTCTTTTTGGTAATTATATATTTAAAAGTAATTTTGATCAATACTATCCAAACAATATTTATTTTGTCAAAATTAATTTTTAAATAAAGTTTTTTAAATATATATTACTTTACTACAGACTTATTTTTAATCAAAATTAAATTTATAAAATCAAGTTCATTTAAAATTAAGTTTGTAAAATCTAATCTAATTATATTTTCTCGACAATTACAAAGTTTATTGCATTCTTTATCCTGAACTTTATCCTCAAAGTTTCAATCACTCATAATTCTCTTATGTTTAGAGACATGAAGTTGTCCCACCTTCGACTATTACTAGGTAGGGCAGATAATGAGCCGAGTTAACTCAAAAACTACTTATGACTTATTTTGTTAGTAACTGAATAAATTAGGCTTACAAATTAATTAACCGAGCATGAACTAGAAATTTGGATCATTTGTTAAATGAGTCAAATTTGAGATTTCACATTTTTAGCTTATTAGCTTATATAAACTGGCTTGATATATATAAAAGTGGTGTCATTTATAAATTATTATTATTTACGTAATTTTTAAAAAATAAACTTTATTGATCACAAATCTAAGCCTAGCTCATTGAGGTTGGATAGCTTGTGAGCTTAGAGTGAGTTAAGCTCAAGTTAAGAAAATAGGCTCACCTTTTTATTGAGTCGAGCTGGGCCAGATTACTCAGCTTGGCTCATTACCATCCCTGCTACAAAGCTTACCAGAGATCATATTGACTTTGCTCCCTCTCCACCTACATCTGCATCTCAATGTTCAGAGCATCCATTGTCCTCATCAATATCTCCTTAATTAAGTTGTTGCTGCACGTATATGAGGGCGACGAAGTGGAAGACTGGCCGAAAGAAGATTGTCCATGAGTATACCTAGGATCGCATACCATAAATGTGCCCCTTCCTTCTTGCCAACTTTTTGCACCTAAAGCTTATTGTGGTATAAGAATTGGCTAACAGAAGAGCTCTCAACCTTGGCAATAGAATGACACTAGGTCTAATCTGTCTTCAATAAATAAAACATGCATATACATTATGTATGAGTGATAATTGAAAATACCCAAAAACCAACACTATAGGAAAATTGTGAAATAAGAGAGAGAGAGAGTTTGATACTCTTTCTTTTAATAAATAATTACTTAAAGAACAATATATTAAATGTTTTTTCGATTCTAAATTGTTAAATACTTCTACTTTTTATTCAATATTTTCAGGATACCTGTTAACAAAAGCTTTATAAGGCACTACAATTTCAAACCTTGTTCTTAGTTAATTTTTTGGTCTATGTATGTCTCTAGTTGTTTGAACTTGCCTATATACATGATCTATTTTATAGTGGTTAACTGGTGACAAAAAATGATCAGGTGAGAGAAGGAAGGGATATTGCATATCATGATCATGGTTTTAGAATCCCATGTTTTATCTCCAACTCGGAAGGGCAAAGATAGAGGGAGACAAAAGAAAATGGCACCCTTAGAAGAAAAAAGTGATAATGCTTTTTGTATTTTAAAATCTACATTCGTGTCGTTGGTATATGCGGGCATTGAAAAGGTGCTGAAACCCACTAAGTGTGGTCTTTGTGGTTTCTATTTTTTTGGTAATAACAACTTAATAATTGGAATACTCATCATTAATTGTCCACGGTGCGTGAATGTAATCATTCACCAAAAGAGGTAGAAAATGCGAATCCGATAGCTGCAATGTCTCTTTCTCTGTTAGTACTAAATTTGAGGTTTAAATATAAAGACGTGGTCCTCTTTAACAATGGTGGGTTTGTTGATGAGCTCATTCAACCACAACCCTACCCTTTTTGTCCTTGTTTTTGTTTCTTTTGAACTTTAACAGTGATATAGCTTGTGTTAGCACCTATAGATGTCTAAGCATCTTAATCACAAAACTGGTCCAAATTAATATCATTATCTAAAAGGAACTATCGTGCCATTTTCGGTATATTAAGCTTTTTAACTTTTTGTGAGAGAGATTAAACAATTATCTGTCAGCTGGCAAAATAAATAAAAATTATCGGTCAGTTGGAAATAGTAATTAGTTGTTGATTCAATGCCCAATGTGGTTTTTCAAAGCTTCGAAAAGGACAAGAATTGAAATTTTAATACAATCTCAAAAGGATCTCTTTGAAAGGATAAATCTTAATGAAGTTATCATAATCATATACTTTAGTTAACGGATAAGATGAGCCTTAAACTATAAGTGTTATCCTGATTTTGCAAAGTAGTTATTTGAGTATAACTAAAACTCTACTGTATTTAAGGATTGTTTCTAATGATAAAATTTTCACAAAGAAATAAAAAGTAAAACAAAAAAATATTAGTGAATGTTCCTTAAATGAACAAGTTACCAACTTGGTTGAGTTATATGATAATGAAATACTAAAAAAAAAAAATACGTTAATAAAAGTAATCAAAATGCTCATATTGATCCTCGTATTCATAAAAATTGATAGTGTTATACTCCAGAAAAATTGTGTCAGATCAAACGACTGAGATTGTATGATGGTTCTATGTCAGCAAGGATTGGGATGGACGAAACGTTATGTTTAAAGGATGAATGAAGCAGTAAGCCATACTCCGCGATCAAGGAGAGGCTGAAACCGAGTAGATGTCATCAGCCATTAGGATTTGCGTTGGGAAGCACATTGGCGTTTTGGTAAAAACGAATAACCAAGAGCGTGCAAATATTAGATATGACAAAAGCGATTCATCCCTTCGAAATGTGCAAGTGTGAAGTCTGATGGCACACCATGGTTGGAGGATTACCTGGAACAAGACCTGCGTTAGAGATTCTAAACGATTCTTAAATTATAATCATGACAAGGGTACACGGTGACACTAATGTGGAGCGTGCAGCCAGGGAAGTCATCTCCAGGTAACGCATTAGGTCATACTGCCATAGGATTATGTCCACGTGTTAGATACTAGGGCAACCTTGTCTGTAAATTGGTCCCTTTGTGTATTTGGAGCATATATATATATATATATATATATATATATATATATATATATATATATATATATATATATATATATATATATATATTATATATATATATATATATATATATATATTTATATATATAGAGTTGTATAACTCATACAAGAGATTGATTAGGTCGAAAGTTTGGGTCATTGAGTTATTAGTCTGACCGCATATTAATTGATCGAACAGAAAAACTTAAATAAAGAAGAAAATAATTTTAAAACAAATTATTATATAAAATAATATTTTATATTTTTAATATAACATAATTTATTTATAATATTTTAAAAGTAAATAATTAACATTACAATCCAATATAATAGATAAACATGTTTTTAATTAACAAATAACATAAATCAAATCATTTTATATGTATTTTTAAAGAACAACATAAATTCATTAATCATATTTAAGTTTAGTTATTTCTTACTTCTTTTATTAGCATAAGATAAAGAATAAATATTAAAAACATAAAAAGAAACTTTATAATAATACATACAATGTGGTAGGGTCAGTTAGGCAAGTCGAGCGAGTTAGAACGGTTGAACTGGACTAATCAACCTGGTCGAATGGATCTATTTAAATTGATGTAAAAAACGACTTAAATTCTCAACCAAACTAATTCAGTGGCCGGTACACGAGTTTTCCAGTTGAGTCAGCTAATCAAGTCTAATTCATACAACTATAATTTGGAGAGGACCACAATCAAATCAACATATCAATATCTTTTATCCCTTTTTATTTTTTATTTATTATATATATTTATTGCTTTCACTCACTTTATCTTCATGTCTTTGATTTCTCCGTTAATTACCTTACATGATTATCCTTCCTCACTCGTAGAACTCCTTTTGGGTGAGTCGTTCCATAAATACCACCCAGAACTTTATTAGCACAAAAATCGCATAAGTTGATCATGCCCGTAGATGCGGAAACCTGACCAACAAATACAAGCTTGAAATATTTATTAGAAGAAAGGAGGACGATTTCAGTTATTGATATTGATCTTCCTATATGGATAAAGTCTCAAGACAATTTTTATACTACACATTACATATATATATATATATATATATATATATATATATTCACAAGTTGACAAATAGAGATAAGCATGAAAGGTGTGGCTAGTAGATTCTAAGGATTTCGATAGAGGAATTTTTTATTTTTTTTGTGCAAATTGTTTAATTTTGTACCTAATACAAGGAAACTAGCTAATGAAGGTAGTAGATGTTGGAGAAGTCTTAAGTGCTAAGCATAAAAGTCCAGAGATAAGTAATAAGCTTATTACTAATATGAGTTCATGGATTGATTGGTAAATGTGAGATTGTCGAAAATAAAACAATCGACAAAGATGTTCAAGAACGTTCTTAATATGTGTGTATATAGTTCCTGGTCAGTGAATAAAGAAAAATAAAGAACATTATATTAGAAAAAAAAATATCATCAATAGTTAATGCTGCAGTGAAAACTAATATCTGTGTGTGTGGTTGCTGGGCAGTGAATAAAAGAGCACTAGGCCATAGCTAGCATATCATATTACAAAAAATCTGGCTTTTTGGAGGTGTTGAGTGCTGCTCGAATGCTTAGCATCCCCCACCAGTGACCACACCTGGTAGCCCTTCAGCTAAGGATAGGATTGTGATATGGATGAGTGTAATCACAGCATCTAAATAAAATTTATGGTCAACATTTGTCGAACTGTTTAGCGATGAAAAAGATGTGATATTCTGTGCATGAATGAGCAGCAATTTATTTAATTTTGTTAATTAGACTTTTATGGTTAGGTGTTAATTAAATTAAATGCGTATATTTGGTTTGATGTATAATTTAAACACGTCACATTTTTCTAAAAGCCATTATCTTAATAATCGTTTATCAGAACATAATAATCATAACAAAATGTATAATATTCTATTATAAAGATTATTTTTTCTATTGATATTTATTAGCTCAAATTTTAAATTACGCTTTATAATGAAATAATCAGACATTTTACTTATAATTATTAAGTTGTCTGGACTGATTATTTTATTATAAAATTTTGAAAAAAAAATATAACTATGACCTTAAAGTAAAAATAATAATAATGAAACGAGACTAAACAATAATTAATTTCCCCTCTTTAATCTTTTCTATTATTCTCTGGAGAAAAAAGGACTTGGAATCACCAAGGGAAATTGTTCATGGTTTAGTATTCTTTAGCTCTCAAACCAAATTATACTGGTCTGTTCTTGAATTTTACAAATCGAACCAAACCCCGACTTGTTAAAGCAAACCAAATGAAATCACAACTCACAGTTTGGTACAGTTCCAAATCAAGGTTGATTAATGTTTTAATGTGGCTAATACATTATTAATACTTAGTACCTTCAACAGTTATTGTTCAATGGCAATATTATAGTAAAATAAAAGCAATTATAATAACAGTAGTACATAATTTAATCTTAAACACTTAAATTAATTAGAGTAAAACCTCTTCTTAATCTTTGAAATATATTTCATTTATCAATTTATCTCTTCATAGAATAATTTTATTAATTTGATCGCTTATACTTTAAATTACTAACAAATTTAGTCTCTTTGTACATAAAATTAAGAGGTATAAAAAAATAAAATTTATTATTGACTTGAAGTTTGAGTATCAAATTGATAAAATTAATTGCTAACTAACTAAATTAGTAAATGAAATATTTTTCACCGCCTAAGAAGAGCATTTATTTTATTAATTATTTGATAGTATCAATAAAATAAAATACATTAAAAAAATGCAATAATTCAACAAGAAAAATGTCAAATAACAAGTCAACTAGTTCAAATAGTGCTGATCTAATTTCCTTTTTATAAATCAAATCACATAATAAAGAAACTAAACCAAACTGCAGTTAATCTAATTTATTTACCTAGTTTAATTTAAAATTTTGGACACGCTCGCCTACACCAATTAATGGCATGAACTACTTTCCCTGCTTTTGTATTAATTTTTTTTTCTTTTGGAAAAGATCCTTTCGTACTAGACCTTATATTCTTTTAACAAATTACAAAAAGATTGATTTTGTTA
This sequence comes from Castanospermum australe, assembly GCA_019955255.1. NCBI lineage: Eukaryota > Viridiplantae > Streptophyta > Magnoliopsida > Fabales > Fabaceae > Castanospermum > Castanospermum australe. The sequence goes on along the minus strand of NSJW01001011.1, from coordinate 451,482 downwards.
ACTTTAATATTATAGTGATACAAAAAGCTTATAGCTTTATCTTATAAGTTAGAATAACACAAAAATTATTATTGTTGCACGTTTTTATCATAAAATACAAGAAACACAATGATGCATGCTGTAATAGTTAGCCAACATAAAATTTGGTCGTTGTGATTCGGTTAGGGAGCAACAGGGCCCTTTTGATTATAATGCATCACTTGAAAAAAAAAAACTATGTATTATTATTGTAGTTGCAACTGCTTGCTTTTCTAGCCTCTTTTTGATCTGTATTCTGTACAATGATAATATTATATTGTATCCTTCTGATGATCAAATTTCTCAGTGTGACAGAAAGAGAAGAGAATGATGGATACGAAAAAAAAAAAAAAAACAAAGCAATAAATTTTAGTTTTATTGAGAAAACGTTTATATGTATATATAGGGCTGCCAGCTATGCTCATCATAATTCTGGTTCTGTATATTTTTCTTGTTCAATCATTATCACCAAATCACAGTTGTTATATAGACTCTAGAATGGAGGAATCGTTATAGGCATATGTGATAGTCTATATATAGAGTTTGCATTTCTTCTTATATATTTTTTGATTTCTCATAGTATTATCTCATTTATTAAATAAAAAATTAATATTTTAGTACGATCAAGTATTGAAACAGTAATCTCTTTTAAAGATATTTATTTTATATAAAATTAAATCTTTATTATTAAAATCAATTTTAAAGATAATATGAACTCATTTCATTTGGACTAACATTTGTCGGTTCCTTTTATATATTTATATAGCTTCCAATTTTTCAAACCTATATATATATATATATAGTTTTGAAATTTGTGGGAGATATGGATGTCTTCCTGACATTCATCGAGTACATGCATGAAGATTGGAATGACAGCCATATTGTATCACCTACCAGTTAGGTTCAACGGCTTGGAAGAAAAGACAGTGAGTAGAGCACAACTCATTGTTTCCCATATTTTGGTGCAAAGACAAGAGCAGACACATCCTCATGGTGATCTGAATTCCTCTATATAGCTAGGTGACTGATGAGACAAGTTGTACAGCCCCATATATCCCTCAATATGTCTCTGTTGTCTCGTGATATAAAATCCATTTATGTGTGATTTTAATTTAAATGAGCTGAGGCAATTGTTTTTTTCTTCAAATGAATTAATTAATTAATTGATATTCTTGCAGTATTTAAAGATTTGATATTACTTTTCTATATATTTTTGTGAATAAAAACTTTATTTCTAATTTATTCATAATTTTTAAAGTAAAATAATATTTTATATTATAAAAACAATATATTATAATTTTTAAAAAATTGCATGTCAAAATTTAGATAAAAACAATATTAGTTAGTAATATTTGAGCTTTGACCTCCATCAAGACCCAATTAGTGCATGCTTGATAAAGGTAAAATGGGAGTCGTGGAAGAGACATTTTATAAAAGCTAGCGACTTAAATAGTATTGTTATGTCTTTCAATTTGAATTTTTTTATTTTTTGTTAATATAATTATTTTGTAAATTAATTAATTATAATTATAAATTAATTAGTTAAATAAAATTAATTTTGAAAAAAAAGTTAAAAAATAACTCTTTATATTTTAAAGTAATTATAACTATAAAATATAATTATAAAAAATTATTTATATTTATAAGTTTACCTCTTTTTTATTTGTGTTCAATTAGTTATTAATAAATTTTTAAAAAATTAAAAAGTTAAAACCAAAGAGGAGAATCCTTTTATAATAGTATAGATAAATAATTAAAACAATAATAATTGATATATTTCACAATATTGTGATTGTTTAATTAATTTTTTTCTGATTGTTTACACTGCCAAAAAGAAATTAATTGTTCAAGAAAGTTAAGTTATTTCGATAAATAATCAATTTTCACATATTTTAAAATAATAAATAATTATTGTCATTTTGGAGTGTACTTTTTTTTAATAAATAATACGTTTCAGGACAACCTTTTATTCTAATTGAGTTTTTTTTTTTTTTGACAAATCTCAAGAAACTATCGTCAGCTTAATCATCGGAGTATATATATATTTGAGGGCCTCTGGCATCCGTGTAGTTACAAAAAAAGTTTCCATGTCTCTATAAAGTCTTCATCCCTTCGCAACCATTTCATAATCGTACATCAAAATTGAATGATGTATGTTAAAAAATAAAAAATAATAATAATTATTAATGAAAAAATTAACCAAATAAGATTTAACAAAATTTATAGTTATTATTTATATATTTATATTTTATCAAAATCTAAATTACAAATTTCTTAATCGATAATTATATGTCAAAAATATATTTTATGTACCAAAAAAACAACATACTTTACTTTTAAAAATATATCGTGCACTTCAAAAGATTTTGATACGACTTTTTATGACATGAATATATTCTTGTAAACAATAACTTTGTTGCAATGTTATTTCTCAAATAATTTCCAGTATACAATTAAGTAACTTACAATTTAATAATTTTACACATTGATCATCTCTTAATATAACATTATCCCTCAATAAGTTAACCTTCCATGTTGAATTCGAACCCCATTTAATTGCTTTGAAATTAATTTTCTTATCATATGTATAATTACAAATATTTTTGAAACAACCATATATAACACGAAAGTTTCATCTTACAACCTCCTATAAATTATCGAAATCCTTCTTCATCTTAAGACACTCCAAATAGTTTGTATATATTTCAAAAATATAACGTCTCAATCACAAAATATGTTTATTGCACACGATGTTTTGGGGCAATGGACGGTGCAGGAGAAAAGAAGTTGAAGAGAAATAGCTCAGGCAATGCACCAACATATACTCATTGCTTTCATGGAACAATATGTCACATCCTTTAGGTACGAGAACGACAAATTTTCAAAGCCTCAAGGAGCTAACTAGCTAGCTAGGCAGCTATAGTAGTGGCAATGTCACGGATACCTAACCCAATTCTCTAACACCCATCCCATTTTGGAAAAAAAGCCCCGTTTCCAATCTAAAAAGTAAAATATCATGTGCGATTTGATGATTCCAAAATCATTTTGTTTGCAAAGGACGAGTACGTTTGTCCTCTCTCTCTCTCTCTAATTATGTGTATGTTTTTTGTGTTTTACCCTTTTAGGGTACATTGTTAGGTCATAAACCATCTTAATTATCATAGCCACCCTCATCATTGGAGTTCCAGATGGACACACAAATTTTTTGAGCAGCCAAGAAAGAAAAAGCAGACATTTTAGTAAAATTATATTAAACTTAACAAATAATTAAAGAAAAAAATGTCAATAAACATAATACCCAAAAAAAAAAAAGAAAAGAATGAAAATACAATTGTTCTATGAATATTTGTGTAGTGTTTGAGAGACTAGAGAAAGAGTTATAGTGATCAACTTATATTCAAATTACACCACGTTTTATCTTGCTCATGTCTCCAGTTTTTCATAACAAAGATTTATTTACTTTTTCTATATTATCAAATTTTTTGAATCTCCCAATAAGTGTTTTCTTTAATGTTTGAATTTTGATCTTTTCTCTAAGAATGTAGTTTGTTTATCATTATACCCAACAAGTATTGGTGATTTTATATTGAATTATGTTAAAAAAAATTATACAAATTTATATACAATTGAAGGGTTTTGCACATATAAAAACACACACATTTATAAGATTATCATATCTTAAGTCAATTTTTTATTTGAAGGATGTTAATTGAATACTTCCTTTATTTTCACAAATTTTATATTTACACGCATGATAATATTTTAAAATTTACAATAAACTTACTTAAATTCACATAAACTTGTAAGATTCTTAATTTGTACATGGAAAGGGAGTAGGATCAGAGAAAAAGAAACCCTATCTGGGTGGAGGGAGGGATGAAATCCTATTTCTACAATGAACAAAGAACGACTTTTAAGCTGTGTTTGGATGAGGCATTTTAAGGAGGGAATGTAATTTTTGAGATAATTTAAAATCATCCCTTATTATAAAATATCATACTCAACACCAGAATTTTTAAAATTGTGAAATACTTTTATAGGACATTTTGTTTAATCGAAATAGATGAATTGAACCAGAATTCTCCAAAGATTTAATGAGAGAAAGTGATGATATCAGACAACTTCCCATGAGAGCCTACTTGCACAGATTTGACAACAAAAGCTGATAATTCACTTTACGACACTTTTTAGAGATTTTTCTGATGAGGTGAATTTAATATACAAAACTTATTTATAAAAATTTTCTTCTATTTTTACTCCACACAAAACAGATCTGAGGGTGAATGCATTGGCCTAGTGTGATTGCGATTGCAGACCGATAGTGGAGAAGGAAATGCTCAGTGTGAGCTTTCACGCTCTAGTATGGTGTTCAACACTCTTTTGCCATAAGAAAATGAGAATTCTGACTGTGGAGAAATTGTTGCCACAATCCTTATTGTTGGTGAGTTCCAATATTGTTGTTGATTTGCTATTTGTTGAATTTCACCAGGGATAGTATTACCACACCTAGAAGAAATAAAGAAAGGGTAAACGAAGGTGAAATGTCAATTTTAATATCTCAAACAGATAATTTTAAAATCGAGAGTGGTTGAATTTGCTGCAATTGAATTTCTTAGCATTTTAAATTCACTAAAGTTTTAAAATACTTTATTCAAAATACAGCATTAGGTAAGAAAAAAAGAATACTTTGCTTTGTGTCTAAATGGAGTGGTTATTATTACAAACTCAAACATGAACTTAAGATGAGCTTAGCTCCTTTAAAGTGAGATGTGCGTTTTAGAAAGTAGAGTATAATATTAATAATCTTGAATAAAAACATAATTGTTTAAGATTTAAAAAACTACAAACGCATAAATAACAAATTATACATGAATTTATTAAAATCTTCATTCTTAATATAACTCTCGCTGGGTCCCATAGTCAACTCCGAGTTGATAATAACACGACTACTCCGAATGTCATTTCTTGGTTTGTTTCTCCCACAGTCCCATGTGTTACAGAAAATTGTTTGGTCCATGGATAGCGGCGTCAGGTACAGTGAGAAGTGAGAAAAAAAGAAAGGGATCGAAAGTGAGCGCTAACCTGCAACCCTAAGGCGGCTTGCTGAGTCATGGTTGGTGGGTGGGTGCAATCCATCACCATGCAAAAACGCAGGAATAGGTGGTGGTGAACTATTTTGCGTTGACTAGGTCTTCAGTCTTCGCTAGCTAGCTCGTGCATCACAGCCATGATGAAGTCTCTGTCATCTCATGGCCAACATGTTCGTTCATGGTCCTGAGCTAAAAACAACATATACCTTGTACCCAATAAAGCAAAAGTGCAGAAATATTGGACAAATCTATGTGTATTAATCAACCAATAGTTGACTAGTTTGTCTAAATGCAGGTCCTGATGATGATCACTTTACCTTGTCTGGTTGTCTGCATCTGAAAGAAGAGTGGAAAGAGAAATTGGATTATTAGAGGAGAAGGGAAAAAAAAAGATGAATTTTTTTTTTTAACTCCTTACTTAATTTGGCAAGCAAAAATGAACAACAAAGAAAAATTCAAATAAAATAACTTTTCCTACCTCGTACTCCATCTATGTAATTTTCATATATATATATATATATATATATATATATGAAAATTGACTCAGTATTTTAAGTTCAGAGTTCAATATACAATGTTTTGAAGAGTCAATTTCATGTCATTGTATTAGGACATATAAGTTGATACTGACGCTATAGTTGCTCGATTAATTGTATTCAAACTTGTAAATACGACCAGTATTCTCAATTAAGACTTGGAACTTGGCAAATAATGGGATAGAAAAAATGAATTTAAGTGCAAAATATTCAGACTAGGAAAATTGAACTTGTACTAAAAGTCTAGAACATGTGTTACAAAAAGCGAATAAGGAAGAAAGTGAAGAAACATCGGACTCTCCTCTCTCACACCCTTTTTGACTAAGAGAACTTATTTGTATGTTTCACATTCTCCACAAACTTTCTATCCACGTGCATGCGAGTATTTGATGTCTTACTCATGTATTTTAAATATTTTGTCTTGTTCGATACACTACATAAAAGGCAGATATACTATAATATAATTAATGTAATTCATCTTTATAGGATATTTGACAAAATATTAGATAGTATAATATCTAATCAAAATAATTTTATGTAATCTTAGACCATATAATAGATAAGAATCAATTTATTTTATATTATACAATCTTAATTATACAATCAATGATAAATAAAATTATTTTGACTAAATAAGTTATTATCCAGTATCTAATATAAACATTATATAAAAGTATATAGTATTAATTATATTATATTATGCATCAATTATACATGTACCAAATGGGATCTAAAAGTCCTTTATATACTATTTAGTGAGTATTAATCTATTAATTGAATGCCAAACTTTGTAACTTCCACTCACTCTTATAACTCTTACATTCAAATTTGAATGGATGTTATTTTTATTAACATACCTAACAATTAAACATCAAGTACTTTTTATGAGAGCTAGATACTACCAGATTACAAGGTTATTAGCTAATATATTACTTGGTTATTAGGTAATTGCTGAGAAACTATCAATTTAACTCAATTATTAGGGTAAATTACAACATTCGAACTTATGTGTTCGATTCGAATTCACTTTGATTATGGTACAATTGATATTTTCCTCCCTCTCCCTTGATTGGTTCATAATCACATGACCACCCTAAGTTTTTTACATCTATTTTGTAACAGAAAGCATGTGAGTGACGTGCACATTAAATTGCAATTTCTTATAAACAAAGTAAATCATAAGGTGACAAAGTGTCAATTTTTATAGGACAACAGATAGCAAAATAAATTTGGATCAAGTAATGAATATCACATGATAAATAGTAATACAAAAAGCTAAGAAACAAAGGCAAAATTTAGCAGTCTTCATGTGATTACAGACAAACAAGAAAGAAAGGTACAAAACCATTGATCTTAAAATAAAAGTGATTTCGGAATAGGATAGAATATAACACAGATATGCTTCTTTTCTTGAGGAAAATATGCAGCATATATAGTTTTTTTTCGATGGGACACAAATAAGCATTCTTGGAATAAATAGAACCCTGGCAACCTCATGCTCGTCCTGCACAGCATATTGCCGGACCCGCCACCAATTTGTGCCCCCATATTTTACCAGCTGCATTAAAATTGGTTGGTTTTAAGATTATTCCTTTTATTTCTAGAGAGAGAAAAAAAGGTTTAATTAAAATGTGAGCATCTATATTTAAAAAAAAGTAAAGGAAATTGTATGGAGTTAATGACAATAATTGAGAATGAGTGCCAGAGATTAAAATATTTCAAAACATTTGTTCTTTAATTTAAATAATCTACCTCCATTGCCACCTATCTCCTCTCCTATGTAAGTGCTTGCATCTCCTATGAAAAATAATAATAATAATAATAATCTTTAATTAAAATAATCTACCTCCATAAGGGCAAGCTATTTCCTCTCTTATTTTGGTGCTTGCACCTCTAATATATAATAATAATAATAATAATAATAATAATAACAATAATAATAATAATAATAATAATAAGTCTCTTTCTTTCTTTGATTACTAATTTTCTACAAAGGAATAACTACAAGGAGCAGAATTTTCTCACCTTAAAACAATTATAATTGATAATTTTCTATACCTTTTTTGGAAGAAATGTTACAAACACTTGAAATGGATTTTTTTTTACACAATTATTAATTTTATTGATAAAATATAAAAAAAAATTGTTTTGGTACGTGAAAAATTAAATATGGTCTAATGCTAAAGGTTTTAACATTCTTTTTTTTTTTTTTGGTCTTCAAGTTTTTAACATTCTGAAAAAACAAAAAATAAAAATATAAAAAACGCCATGCACAACCCCATAGTAAACGAAGCCCAAAGGTCAACTCCGAAACAGAAAACCACAAACGAAAAAGATACAGAAAAGTAGCAAAGCCCAAAGGTAACAGCAACATCTATTTCTGCTATTAATTAAACAATGGGTCCGCAATTGAGGCCAGTGTAGACGTGGCAAAAGGCTAAACCTTGATAAAACTACATTTGGATTGAATCTCCTCCACCCCCCTCCCCCAACCAAAAGAGAAAAAAACATTGGGTCCATAAGGTTTTGTTTTTTTGTTTTTCCTCTTGTTTTTCGTGGTAGGTTAATAGGTCTATAAAAGAAATATAATTAAGCTGGTTACGGTGAGATAGCAAGCCCAAATAGAAGAAAAAAATAGAAAAGAAAAGAATGATAGGCGAACCTATATTTATGTTAATGGATACTACTTAAAACACATAAGCAACCACTTAAAATTGTGAAATCTTTATCCATAGTAAGGCCCAAAAAAGATAAAAACAGGTCCATATCTCTATGATAAATATTTAATCTTTTACTCTTTTTTCTCTGATTTTCTTGGTAAATTTTCTTTTAAAAGGAAAGAAATGTAACATTTTCATTTAAGTAAAAATAAATTTTTAATTTTTTAATAATTTTATTTATGTTATTATTTAATATTAATAAATATATAATTTAATTATTAATATTTTTATTTTAACATTTAAATAAAAAATAACAATAAGAATTATTTAAAGAGAATTAAAAAAATAGTTGAAATACCTAAAAGAATAATAAAAATTATATAATGATAATTTAATAATTATGAAATTTCATTTGAGGACATTTTTGTCTCTTTATTAAAATTTTTATATATAAAAAACAATTAAACATAAATGTGTCATCCAGCCCAATAAATAGTTTTTTTTATTTACAATGTACGTAATAATTTCAGATCTAATTCTCCCTTAATCAGGGAGGGAGGGTTTTATGTATAAGTTTGTGACACGCTCATTAAAAAAAAAATAAACCAATTAGACAAGTCTCACCTTGTATAAAAAGGAAAACATTTGGACAAATTAGATAAGAAAAATAATAATAGTGTGGTGTAACGTTACAGAATCAACAGTTAATCTGAATATTAACAGCACTGCATGCACGTAGAGTTTAATTAAGAAGAATTGAATAGTCCATAATACACCATTGCTAAGGCATAACTTTCTTGCCCGTACTCAAATTCGTTTTACTTTTGAAATGTGTGGGGTCTGATAGAAATTATTTAAAATACTTCAAAACCAAAACTCCTTATTATGTATGGCAAATCAATCTCTAATTTTTATTCATTGTTTGGTTAGTGTGTGGACAAATTAATTTACTAGGATTGGTTGAAAAAAAAAATCAATTACCCACTGTTATTGATTGCAGTTTGTCTCTCTAATTGCCTCTAAGTTGTGTCTGATTGATTATTGAACTTTCCTTCCTTACCCATAAATAGAGAGATTCTCTAGCCTTCAAGACACAGAAAACCATTGCTCACTTTTTCTTATCTCTCTTCTCTAGTTTCCCTATTCTGTTTTGGCTTTTTGAGTTCGAGCAAAGTTATTTATTCAACTTTTTCATTGTGAGTTCACGCTCGGCGAAGTTTAGACTATTGAATCCTAGAGAGTAGATCGGTTTGAATATGTTGCACCGAGATATTATTCTCCAAGTGGCAAAAATTACTCTCAAGTACCTTGTTTAATAAAAAAAATCAGAAAGAGAATACTCATTCCTTAATAATGTTATTCCTTTTATTTTTAAAATATTTATTTTATTTTAATTTTCACTTTTATTTTTATTTTTATTTTATTTTTTTTCTTTTCATAATACTAAACGTACATATAAATAAGTATGGTTTCCACATGCCTCGGCCCTCTAATAAGGTTTGCAACAAGTATAAACATTTCACAACAAAATCACAAGCATGTGTGTCCATTTAAAAATAGGGTTTTCAGAAACAAGTGGCCAATGATTATTGATTAATTAATAAAAGTGTGTATCGTCGTTCTGGTTCAATGTAACAATGATGAGTTTTATTACGAAGCCACCACCTCGTTGTGTTTTGTAATACGAAGTCGTTTTTTACTCAAATACGTTTGTTTATTTTGGTATTGTTAGAAGCATTTCAGGAGAAAGCAATGAGATACCCGAGCACCCCCCGTTTTGGTTACTCTTTTGGCACCGTTCTCTAAATGATTGAGAGTTAGAAGGAAAATTTCATGTGTACCAAAAAAAACAAAAAAAACAAAAAAAAAGAAAGAAAACTTCATTTGTTTTATGCGTAGAATATTAGGTCGTCAGTTTTCTTGTTTTATTGCTAGGTAGGCCTTGTGCATCTTTATTAGTCACAATGATGAAGACTTGGACAAGTATCTGTAGAGCATAGCTAGATTAAAAAAATAAAAAACAATCATTGAAGGCTCTGCAAACTTTTACTCTCCTCTCTGTATTCATATGTCACAGTGCTGTACTGAATTTTGAGCAAAGTTTGACATGAATAACCACAATGCTTTTTTTTTTTAATAATAAAGTTTTTTTGTGAGCTTTTAAGCATAATTCTCCATATAATTTATATATTTTTAAATTGAATATATTATATTACACCAGCTACAGGGAAGACACAATAAGGAATTTCAGAGTCACGTTGCCTGCGCAAATCAAACAGAGCACAACTCATACAGTCAGCTTTTAGCATGTCATGGTGTTCCCCAACCACCTCTTTGTTAATAGAAAGCATCTTAGTGCATTATTAAATAATTCTTCTCTTCTCTTTTTTTTTTCCTTTTTCTTTAGTCTTAGTTTATATGTCTCTTAAGCATATTTGCTTTTCCTCCACACTAATTGCTTAAGTTTATACAAATCTCCTCAATGGCATATATAATTTACTTTCCACTTTGTGGCTTCCTCTGATTCTGTTCTGCAAAATGAATCAAGAGCCCCGCAGAATATGCCACAGTCTGTAGACACTCCCATTGACGACACACTATTTTACTTTCTGATTTAGTGTTTTATTTTCCTCTCTCTCTCTCTCTCTCTCTCTCTCTCATTGTGCTGAGTAACCAATTCCCTTTTTTGCATCCCCTAGGGCATTCAACAGAAGAATCAGAATCTGGTTAACAAATTGCATTTTTTTTTTTCTTTTGTGAAGGGGGCATGGGGGCAACAAGAAAGCCACAAACTATAGGGAGTGAGACTAGGTATGTGGTCGTAAATCAAGCTACAGGGTTTATCAAATATAGAATAAAGCAGCAGAAGTGCTTTCCTATGCAACTTGCAGGAAAGTTGCTTCTTTACTGAAGGGAAGTGGGGATTTTGTCATTTTTCATGGAGAACCTTTTTAGGTGCCATTTTTGCCTTGTAACTTTTTGATTTAGTGGGTGGGACCAAAAACTGTATGTGCAAGAGCACTATGCCTTTCACCAAAGGTTGGAACAGCAACAACAATTTTAGTACGAGCAAATAGCAACTGCAAAAATAACAGAAAAAATTAAAGAAATGAAGAGATGCAGTAAAAGCAAGAAATTCTTGTATGTTTATAGAGTAATATCTTTTTTTACTTTATGTACGCAAATATAAAATAAATATATAAAAATAATATCAAACTTAACATTATGTGTTTATTTATTTTATATCTACTTACATGGAAAAAAAAATACTTACTCTAGATGTATATTAGAATTTCTCAACCAATAGTTTTTAAATAATGTTATATATACATATTTATTTTTCATGTTCCCCGCATAGTCACACTATTAGTCCAACTCAACGTATGTAAAAGATGTGAGACTGTGAATGGGCAAGCATCATCTTCCAATAGTTTTATGACTCCCTTGTTTTTTAATTTTTTTTTTTGGGACTGTCCACACGGAGGATTTCATGAAATAGACACTACGCTTGCCGGTGAATATGTCCATCTCATAACCAAAGATGAAAAGGCACAATATTATATTTGACACAACTTTTTTTAAAGTATATTATTCTTTTTTCACTTACTAAAAGTTTAAAGTATTTAAGAAAAGCTCTTTAAGATGTCTATGACGGAAAAAAAAAATTAGGAGACCTAAACAAAACTATAGATTTCTTTAAATTTCGATAGTTATTAGTTAATAATTGGAAATCTTATAATATGGCATAACAATTTTTTTTTTTATAATTTTAGACCCTCATTACAAAATTTATCATAATTTTACAGAATATTAATTTCAAAATTAAGTTGTGCCTGAAAATAGTTTTATAATATTCTAATGTTTTTTTTTTCAATGGGTTCTTTAATATCTAAACTAATTTTAACAAAGTAATTGCATTTTTCAGCGTAATAGTAAATGCAAAAAGTTGTGTCCACAGAATTATTCTTCTCGAATCAATAAGTCAAATGGAAAAATAAACTATTGATTATTGACGGCGCTTTCTTTATAAGTATGGCATATGACAACAATTGTCAACAAAAAGCTCAAAATCCGTTTTGGTAAATTCAAGTTAATTATTTGTTGACGCCCATTAAGTCTCGAGGTTGAGCAAATGTTGCCTCTTCGGAACCTGAAGGCCTCCATCAGTTAATTATTTGCTATGTGGTTCTTTCTATATAGCAATTGATGGAGACTAATTTTTCATTTTTGTATTGATTAAGGAAGATTTTTGGACTGATTAACGAGAGATTCCTTAGTTAGGTTCTAACATAAGCACCCTAAGCACAGCTAACAAGAACGAAATACCTCATTTGAAATAGAAAAAAGGAACAGAAGAAATCATGTTCTGATAAGAAGTTAAAGAATCTCTCCATTACAATGGATGAATCTAGGAGACATTGTTTCCTTTTCATGAAGTGTCAGCTTCTTTATCAATCACGCCAAGAGTCGAAATGTCAAGCTGCTCCTAACATACAATAACTTGATTAACAGGATGCAACTGATTGCCCCACTGCAAGGCATAAGGTTCCAAGCTTAAGATTGGGATTTGGGATTTGAGGAGCAGCATGATATTGTGGTTCGAGTTAACTGCTATATATTTTCGTTCAAGGAAAGAAAAGTCTTTGGTACCTACCATAGGAAATATAGAGACACGGACATGCACTACAGATTTTAAAGTAAAAGTAACACCCCACACCCAAAAGAGACAAGAAGGGATGAAGAAAGAAAGAAAGAAAAAAAAAAACTTTGATGCTTTTGGAGAGAACAAAGTGAAAAGAGGAGAGAGTGGAGCATGAGATGCTCAAACTAGTGGCCCTCAGTTTAATCTGTGGTCAAGATTCGACATCAAGCTCAGTCAACTCGTTTCCATTATTATCTTACCTGTTTTATTGCAGTGGAATTAAATAAGGCAATGAAGTACATCTAAATGTTCACTTTGAAGAAATGCAGTGTGACTCAGCAGTTGCAGAACAAGCACATGCTGACATGGCCTAGTGTCCAAATCAACTGCTTCCACTTGCCTAAAAAGCACGTGAAATGGTTTTTCACTGCGATCATTCCACGCATTGGGATTCTGCTTCATCACTATCAATATTCAGTCTCCACGTAAGATCATTAACCCATTGGAGGCTAACTGAACATATAGAATTAAAAGTAACTCGTGGACTTAATTATGGGTAGCACATAAAACAATGATTTATTGTAGAATCGTGGACTTTCAGGTAGGATCTTAATGTCCACCAGGGCATTGAACTCATGGTTCCGAGAATCTCATGTTTCAAATGCTTCATGATAAATCACATTTCTTTTAGTACATGAGGAATTGAACCTAAATCTTCTACCCAACTCTTCGCCCTATTAATTTAAGGAGCTAAAAGCCCTGGTGCCTCATGAATCACCGCAAATCACATCTGAAAAAGCTTTCGGTTGTAATCACACTTTATAGCTTTAATTATACCCCTAGTATATCTTTTTGCTTAAAATTAAACCACAAATATATCAGCATGAAAGATGCCTGTGTTTCATTCGCTATGTGAACTTGGAACTGCATATTGTCAAAAACTAAAGATAACTTCTCTTGCCCTGGGCATTCTGCCGAAGTGCAGATAACTCCTGCCTAGAGAGAAGATACACATTAAATGCAATCTTACTGCAATTTGCCATCTAACTACAATCAAATTACCAAACAGGTAATCAGAAAATCATGTTACACAAGCCCAAGCTTCATAAGTTTAACTTCCTTTGACTGATTAGTCCCAGAGTTGTAATATCAGAACACAGTATGAACTAATCTAATTACTAAGGATGAAGGGAAATCCTCCTCTACATATTCACATAAACCACCATTAAGCATCTATGAAGCAATCCAATATCACTGAATAAGGTTTAGCATTTTAGTACCTTCAGAAATCTAAACCCTGCATTATATGCATAGTTCAATGATGTTGCAGTGGTTGCATTTGCAACATAGTATCATAAGGTCCAAATTGGCATCCATGGAGAGTGCCTCTGAGTAAGTACTGCTCCTGAGATCCATATGAAGAAATCCCACGAAATGGTGCCATGAACATGTTTCCATTTGTCGAATTGAAACCCATTGGCATGCCCTCATATGGTGATTTCCAGTCATATTCCTGTTTAACCATGCTAGACAATTTCTGATTCTGATGTGGATTCTCAACCTTCACTGAGTGATCTGGAGAGGGAAGTCTGTTACTGTCTGATGAAGGAGACTTTGTTTCTGGGAGATTGACCATTGTGATATCATGGATGCTGGATCTCCTCTTATCCTTCCCTCCTGTAAGCTGCCTGATGAAATACTTTTGAGCATGACTGGCAACCTGAGTGGGAGTCCTTGTGGTCACAAAATTACGAGAGATGTTTCTCCAGTCCCCTTTACCATACTTCTTCAGACCCATCAGAAATTGCCTGTTGTGGTTTAATAAGCAAACAATCCCACATTAAAATAGGCAAAAAGCAAAAGCCCTGGAAATATGCAAGGGACCAACAAGTAAAGCATTTCTCATAGCAATTACATATAGTAATCAGAACTGACTTGTAAACACTCAACCAACAACACAGATCAATTACCCAATACTCAAAACCTATAAACAAACACCTTAATTTCAAATTTGTTTATCATTCTTTATTTCTAGCCAAGAATGGATTCTTCCTCCGTTATTTGACACCCCCATAAATTTGAACATTGATTTAAATAGGGGTCACTTCCTGAAGCAACAATATACTAAACAAACCATAAAAAGCTTATGATGGTGCAATTACCTGTGCTCCTCTTCAGTCCATGGCACTCCTTTCTTCCTTTCCTGCTCAGATGGCCGAGTGGAGGTACCCCTTTTCCCACCAACACTGTAAAATTGCTTGAACCCATCAAAGCCTTGATTGTTGAACCACTCCAACGTGAAAGAACTGCTGCTGTAACCAGGAACTGGGAGCAACCCAGATTCTATGACGCTCACATCTTCTTCCAGTTCTCTGTACTGTTTGATCACATCGCCCACAGTCTTGCCAGGAATCATGGCGGCCACCTTCAACCAACGATCTGGAGTGTCCTTGTCATAGAAAGCCAGAGCATTCTCAAACCGCTTGTTCTCTTCTGGCGTCCATTTGGTTCCCTCGCTTTCCTGGAACAACCAATTGGAATTCTGGAGATAGGAGGCTGGAGAAAGAACTTCAATTCCTCTGTTCATTGTTCTGGATAACAATTGCACATAGCAAGCACGCCAAAAGAAGCTATAGGAGGGCACACACTCTCTCTCTCTCTTTGAAGAAAGTTCAAAGAGAGAGATAACCCAGAGGAAGATATGAAGAGGAGTGGAGCTTCTTATGGCCAAAGAAGCTTATAATCAAGAAGCTTTTGCAAAGAATCTCCTACCCTTTTCACGTACCCACAACCACAGGAATCTAGAAAAGGCTTTCTTTCCAAAACCCAAGGAAAATTCCAAATTCCACAGTTTATGGACAAAGCATAAACCCTAAAACTATTCAGATCTAAGAGAAGAAGAAATCCCCACAACAACAACAACAAAAAGAAAGCAAAAACCCAGATCAAAATTGGGAAGGCTGACCCAAAATGTGCAGAGAATTCCAACCCCTGAGGCCTATGGAGTGGCACTCAATAATTGGGATCGTTCCCACGAGAAAAAGATATACTAGTGCTAACTGCAAAATATAACAAAAGCAGTGAAGAAAAAGAATTGAGAAAAGCAAAAAGGAATCAACTTTAAAATGAATTGAAATAGCGGTACGGTGGAGAAGCCTAGGAAGAAGTTAGCGGAGCAGAGGAGTACAAAGAAGGGAAACAGAAGTGTGTCAGCTCTTTGTACTGCTTGTGAGACAACGATCTATGGAACAGGGACGAGTGAAGCGTGGAGAGAGGAGAGAGGTAAAAGGCGTTGAGTTGTGATTGGTGGTTAGGATGTTTGTGGGCGCTGATCCCGTACAAGGAATGAAGAGAGAGAGAAAGAGAGAGAGAGAGAGAGAGAGAATTGAAAAGGACAATCTTTGATTGGCTATTGGCTGAGATGGTGATGGTGACGGTGATGGTGTGGCGTGGACTCTTGTGGGCAAATTGGTAATCTAGATAGAGGCCATGAACATTGACAGAAACAGAAGTGGTGTTGCGCATTTAAATTAAAGGAAAAAAGTAGTTGAACAAACAAGTGAGGAGAAGGTACAGAGTTAAAAGTTATTTTGAACAAATGTGAGTGAGATCTAGACCTTATTTTCTTTTACCCATTGCTTGGTTGGATGGAAAAGGGGAAAGAAAGAAAATGAGGGAGGAAAAAATGCGGTATAAGAAAAAAAATTTCAGCTTGGTTGAGAGAAAAAAACTGACGAGAAAGAAAAAAATATGTACGGGGCCCACCAAAACTTTTTCTTCGCGTATCTGCGGAGAAAACCCAGTTGCAAAAGAGGGAATAACATGGGCCCACAAAAATAGGGATGTGGATGAGAATCTATTATTATTGTTATAATAAATAGTATATTTTGGAAGCTGCAGCACGTTGATAGTTTTGTAAATATTTATTATTATACACAAATAATTGTAATAATATTTATGAATAGATAAAAATTAGCACATAAAGATGAAACTATTATTTTAAAAAAAAATAGTATATTAATCTAAACAATTTGTAAGTTTTGAATTTATCGTTTATATTTTTTTATGTTACAAGATTTACTCTTATCTTTTTAAGTTTTATATGCAAAAGTTTTTGAATTCAATAATTATATAATTCATTCTATTTTTCAAATTTTAATAGTAAAAATTTAATTTATCTACTTAAAATTTGAGGGTTATAATTTGTCACACAATGTGTAAATTTAGCATTTATTACAAAACTGAAAAGGCTTTAATCTATTAGTGTAGGAGTTTGAAAATTAATATTATGAATTTCTTAAAATAATATTGTTGTCTATATTTGAAATTGTGTAATTAGTTCATCCTAAAAAATATTACAATTTTAATTAATAAAATTAGGTTTTAAATTAATTTGTGTGTGAAAAATATTATTTCTATATTAAAATTTATTTTAAAATTTAGTTATTAAATCTAATTTATAAAAAATGTATTAGATATATGACATAAAAAAATAATATTATACTTATATTTCATTGCATTAGAATAGAAGGGTATATTTGTCATTTATGTAAATATATTTTCTTTCTTCTTACTTTTTTACACAATCAAACAAAAAGAAAAATTTCCTTTCTTATTTTTTTCTCTCCTTTTTCACTTCATCCAAGCAAGAAAACACATTTTTTTATTTTCTTTTCTCTTTATTTTTTTCCTTCTCATTTTCTTTCTTTGCATTTTCTTTTTTAATCCAAGCAAAGTATTAGTATAATGAAATGAAATCTCAGAGCAAGAGACAAAAATAATTAAGCATTGAACTTGTTGGAATCAGAACCAACATCATATATTTTCCATGTAGAAAAATTAAATTGTGAACTTCTTTTTCCGTTCACTTTTATTTATTATTTATATTTTTATTTTAAAATTAAGAAAGTTAATAAATTATTTTAATTATAAGAAAATATAGTTTAATATAACTACATTATTTTTTTTTATTTTATTAATATTTTTTTCTCTTTTTAATTTTACTTTCTCTAATACATTGATGAATAGTTAAGGGAGTTTTCCAAATGAGTAATGCTACATAATTAGAAAAAGTAATCAGAATTTTTGACAGAATTAGGTAGAATAAAGGAGGATTGTTAGATGAAATTAAGTGATGGGGACCGCTCACCAATCCAGGAGTCAAAAAATATATCAAATTATTCTATCAAAAAATTCAGATAAAAAAATTTTGACTGTATAGTATTTTTCTCCCTAAATATATAACTAGTTAATAATAAATATTTAATTATTTATCAAGATATTGGTACTCAAAAAAAAAAAGAAGATACCGTAATAATTTTTTTCATTAAATTATATGACTTAAAGCTAATTTAGAGGAAAAATTAAACGGAAATTAAAGTTTTCTGATTGCCATGACTTTCCATAATCAAATTATGGTATTGCTGCGCAATCTGATATATATACGAAAAGAAAGAAAATTCTATATTCATTTTGGTAAATCTAATAAAGAAAATTCAAGTTAAACATATATGTGGTAATATTTTATAAAGAATGTCTAAAATTTAGTATTAAAAAAAAAGGCAGAGTAAGTTAAAGTTCTGGTAAAATGGTATGGGTGTGATTTCATATCATGACCAAATAGTTAACATTTCGCATATAAAACATGTACAAATGTATATGTTTAAGTGCAGCTTTTTTTAAGTGTACGATGAAGAGTATTTTCAAACTGACTTTTATGTATCAATATGGGCTATACAAGGGAATAAGTAAGTCACGCTTTTAAAGGAGAATCAAAGTTTGAACAATAAGTACTTATTAGATAAACATAGTGTTTGAGAATTAATCTTATAATAATATTTATATAAATAATTCAGTCAAAGAATATAACTTTTATGTTAATAAAAAATATAACAAAGCTCAAACAAATCGTGAGCAAGCTTTGCAAGATTTATCATTATAAAACAACTAGAAACAGTCAATGGAGCAGCAATACTAAGGTCACGTCGGTTGGAGTGTTCTAATCTTAACATATTAAATCAGAACATTTACAAATTTAATTTAAAGATTAATAGATTTTCTAGCTATAGTTGTGTGTGATCCATGACGAAAAGTTATAAAATATCTTTAGTCATTCTGTTAGTTATTGTTTATTAACCACAAATCTCTTGGGTCAGTTGATCATATCTTCATGATTGATGTCGCAGAAGTCTGTTATCATTCAAATTAACATTTTATACTTATACCAAATATTTAGAGATTATACCTCTTAAATTTAAGAATTTGTCTCACATAAAGAAATGTGTGTACTTCAATGAATAAGGTTTATAGTCATTAATTAAAAAAACGTAATTTATAATTTAATAAAGTATAAGTACATATATAATAAATCTTTTTCCTTAATCTTTTTATAAAGAGTTATTTAACTATGCTTTGCTTTCCAAAATGCACATAAAATTCAAGTTCTAAATTTAATTCATAAAATTTATTACCATACTTGTGATTCTTTGAAGCAAGAATGTCTCTCTCTTACTGCACTTTTTTGAAAAAAAGGAATTTCAATCCAGTTGAAAAAGTTATCTCTAATAAAAAAGAATTCTAAGAGAAGCAACTACCCTATCCAAATAACATAAATCAATACCACGTGTCAACATATAATTTATCAAAACACTGCTAGAAATTTGTCTTTACCCATGAAAAATTTTTATTGGCAAATTTATATTTGATATATAGTATATGACTTAATAGTATTTATTTTTATTAATATTTGATAAGATAAAGTTATCTAATTTACTAAATTTATCCTACGATTATATATAAGATAAACTAAGTGAGGTAATCTAATAAGAACTAATAGAATTATTTTATATTAAGTTAAATAAAAATATAATATTTTAATATTAAATCAACCTTAATCTTTGCCCTCATATTTTTCTCCTACAGTCAAGCTTATATTATTATGTTTTATACTATATATATTTTTTGGTGAATAAGCGAGGTTAGAGACCCAAAAACAAATAAATAAGAAGTTATAGAGCGATCAAAAGTTACACCAATAACATCAGTGAAAATAGCTAGATCCAAGAAAGGAGGAGGCTGATCAAAAATGTGAAAACCCAACTGTAGAGTATGGTCATGCTTTACTAGCAAGTTTGCGCAAAAATTGCATTTTTTGAAGATATGCTTCCGCTCGATACATCAACCCGTATCAATAACCAATGCCTGAATAGCTTGGACTAAAGAATAGATTTTATATTATATTATAATATACTATCAAACCTTATACTATTAAATCTTATATTATCATATGTTATCATGTACAATGTACCAAGTATGTGTTAAGTTGTTAACTACGGAATTTGAATTTAAAATTTTGTTGTAGAATTTGTATTTATAATAATGATTTGTTGAATTTCGTTTGTTATTTAAATTTTTTTAAATAGATTTGAATTTTATAAGGTGCCTAGAGGGTAATTAAGGTGTAAGTAGATAAATATTAATGAACAAATTGAGGTGAATATATTCTTAAAACCTTAACATTCCATGCTGTCTTTGACACTCAAATAAAATCCTACACCTCATTGATAGGCTGTCAATTTGAGTTGGCCCATTTTGAGCCATTGATTTTTTGGGTTGGACTGGGTTGACGCAAAGTATGTACTGGCTAGTATTTATTTAGTCTAGTCCAATCCTATGCGAGTTGCAAGCTAATTGAACTGGTCCATTGGCCCGAACTTATATTTAAAAAAAATTGATGAAATCTATTATCTTTTTTCAATGTTTTTGAAAATAATTAAAATTAATTCTATAAATTGTTTATATATACTACTTAATTAATTTTTTAAAAGTATATAATTTTATTATTATACAACATAGACATTGTACTTAACAACTAATATAAAGTCATAACATAACAATTAGTAAATGTTTGCATTATAAAGTAGTCATCATATATTCATATGTATAATTAGTTATATTATCATCTAAATTATTAAATTAAAGCATAATTAAAACTTAAAAAAATTATTTTTGTGGTAAAAAAAATAACAAAGTTTGTTTTCGAGCCATTGGGCTAACTCAATTTGGACCACTCTAAATTTAGGTTGAGCCATGCCAAACCAAAATCACAAAAAAATACATATTTTTTTAACTCAACCCAATCTATTTATCGAGCTATCGGCTCAGCTCATTTTGACACATTTAGTTGTTGATTTCCTCAAATCGATTCTTCTATCCAATGCTCCACCAAAGTCTGTCATTTCAGCTTATTTCCTTGTCCTTTCCAACTTTTGCCACTTTAATTTGTGGGTAATAAACTAATAATAGAAGTCCTTTTATTAGGGCTGGTAAATAAATAAATTTGATGAATTTTAAATTATATTATTAATAGATGAATAAAAAATAAATTAATAATCTATTTAGTATCTATTAAAAAAATTAATAAAGCCATTTAATCTATTCATGACCTATTTTAATAAATGATATTCAATCCATCCATCTTTATTTAAATATATCTAGACTCTTTATATGTCTAAATATATTATATTCTCCAAGCCTTATAGATATCTAATAAATATTTTAATTGATATATTAATCATCTATTAATTAAAACTAATTTAATATAAAATTAATTTAATCTATCCAATCTTTTATTATAATTGAATGAATTTAACAGTATTTGAATATATATAAATTGGATAGATTATAAATTAATGAATCTAATTGCCTCCTATAACTTTTTATGTATACTTTTCCAAATCCAAGATACTGTGGCAGACAAAGTAAACTTGTTCATGATTATATTTCCTTATAAGTCATATAAATTTTTAGTACTTGAGTCGTTTGGAAATTTGCTGAGTGGACTGGGGTCAGCCTCATCTCTCATCAACAATGAAATTCAAACCCAAGTCTCTCACATTGCGTAAACTGGATCATGTTTACAAGCAAAATGTCTATGGTGTAATAATGATTTACTTTCTTTTTCTTTTTTACTAGATGTATATAACATTGCTTATGTATTGAAACTATCCCTTATCAAAAAGTATTTTTTAATAAGATTTGAATTTTAACATTGCAGATAAAATTCATCCTAATAGAACTTTTGCTTACTTATCACTAAGTCATGTCCTCATAGTTGCAATGATGAATTACTAGTGCAATGCCAACTTGACTCTTTTTGGATGGCACTAAATTGAATTTGAGTTTGATAAAGAATCTGTTCTCTATATATGTTTCAGATAAAATCCAACATTTTGAGAATCAATCAAGCAAGTTGTTGAACAACTTCTAGTTGGTAAGCATCCAACAAAGGTAAATATTATGCTGTAGCAAATGACACCAAAAAAACAAAACATAAAATTTTAATATGGCTTGGCAAAATCTAGCTCACATCTACGAATATTCCACAAATTAATCAATCTACCATTAAATTTGCAAAATTCCAACTGCCAAACTGTCACAATAACCTCACAAAATACAATTAAATCATCTCACTAATTTCTCATAAACCTAAATTTTAATTACATCCATATATCCCCCTCAAAAGTGACACATAAATTATGCAATTTGCAAGTCCCAGATTTTACTTTGTATCATCATATCTTCGCAAAGCATGTTCATTACTGTATAACATCATTACTGGGACCTTTTTTCCTTCTCCAATACATTAATACATACAATGACACATATGAGCTACAGACAAAAGGGAAAATTGAAAAGAATACAAAAGAAAATCAAGGTACTTACTCTGCTAAAATAATACTGCAGTGGGAAGTAGAAAAATTACTACTATTTTATGCCCTTTTCAGTGGCTGAGTGGCCCTCCAGATTGCCGACAGCAATTTTTATTAATGGAGCTTTTATCATGGCCCGTGTAAAGGGTTAAAAAAAAAGGACAAAAGAAAACAGAGCAAGATGTTTTCTTTTTCTTTTCTTTTGTTTTCCTTTCTCTTGTTTATTTGGCGAAGGTTCCATCAACACCGACGTCAAGACTTACTCAACACTAACATGTGGAGAACTTTTTCAAAAGTATGAGAAAAAAATCACAGAAAAGTTTTTGCTGCAACTTTTAATTTCGTCTTGTCATTTTAATGAAGGAGTGTGAATACAAGTGCATGAAGTTTCGATTCCCTTTCTGGTTGAATTTCCGTCTAATATAAGAAAAAATAAATCCAGTGTGTGCAGCAGACACGAAGACCCACTTTGGAGCTGTCAACTTTTGCCTTGGGCTCCTATGGTTGCATTTGTTTGCGGCATATGCTACTCCAGCTCAAAGTTCCCAGAAAAAAGTTATGACAGAAATTAAGTAGAGGTGGCACATGGTGAGTTCATAAATAACACAACTAGTAATAGACATGCCACATCAGCTAGTTTCCAACTTGGTGCAACAAACAGTGTAATTTCTCATGGTGACTTCACAAATTAAGGGGGTTTTATAGGACCTTCATCTTTAAGATAAGAACTTAGCCTACGTCTTTCCCTCTCTCTTGGTGTTTCTTGTGTATTTTCTTTGGGGCCACCGTTGTTGCCATCTAGCTTCGCCAATGTATAGTTTTTGCATGTGTTTTCTCTAATAAATTTCATCAAGTTTCATGTCTACTTTTATCGATATCCTTGGTTTGAAGAGTTTTATCCTTTTGTTCTCTTAGATCTCTTTATGACCCAAGGCAGACTTAAATCTTTTGACGTGATTTTCCTCCATGGGTGTTTGGGTTTTGCTCTATCTTTTCCCTAGGATCTTTATTCTTAGTAAAAGTAATGAATCTACTCTGATAAGTAACCCGTTAATCTCTGATTACTGCAGCAGATACAGTGTTACTCTCTATCGACAAAGATGTGTAACCAATGACCACCGGATCTAGAGTTGTTCTAACACCTGCTTCTTGGTTTAATAAAAAAAATATAGTTATTATGTTGTAATTATATGTGCTTTTAACTTTGTGTTGTAAGTTGTAACAAGTGCCCTGAGCTTATTGTTTGAATGAATTTCATTCAGCTTTCTCACAAACAAACTAAATACATTGGTTTTGGATAGTTTACATAATGTCATAAATTTAAACCTCTATGCAGTTGTTGTATCAAAAACAAAAAATAGAAAATTTGGCATTACTTTCTGGGTCCTAAGTTCCAACTAAATCTATTAATGAGCTTCATAGCCCATGGAGTTTTGGGTCTGGCCCGATTGGCCTAGGCTTGCCACCTGCTAAACTTGACGTTAACAAATTTAAGCCAAGACATTCCCGAGAATTGTGACTAAACAATTCAAAGGCTGAGCCCCAAAAGCCCAAATTTTGATGGAAAAAAAAAGGCTCAACTTTCCAAGATATTTACACAAATTTCCTTTCTCCTTTTTAAAATTTTTCTTTCCAAATATTATTTCTTTTTTAATAAAATTTGACACAGTAAAAATGTAACAATTTTGGCAAAAAAAAAAAAACTATTAAACACAAAAATACTAAAGTCTATGAAAATTATTCCAAATTTTCTCTTATAAATTTATTTTCTCTAATTTGAAAATTGTTTTTTAGGCTTGATCCAGACTAGACTTGGTCTGTTGTCTAATTCTAAATGGCCAGTCTAAGTTGGGTTTTGGATTTAGTTTTACGCCCAGACACTAAAGTCTATATAAGTGCTTTATTTCTTTTTCTTCTCTTTTTTTTAACTTTCACTCTTTCAACCAATAATAT
Organism: Castanospermum australe; assembly: GCA_019955255.1. Taxonomy (NCBI): domain Eukaryota; kingdom Viridiplantae; phylum Streptophyta; class Magnoliopsida; order Fabales; family Fabaceae; genus Castanospermum; species Castanospermum australe. Next base: position 426,873 of record NSJW01001011.1, on the reverse strand, counting down.
ATATATTTTTTCAATTTACATAAATCACAACTTAACAATTAGGATCTTCTTCATGACCAACTACTCTTTTTTAAAATGCCAGATCTTCTTAGTGCAAACATTTCTAAAATGCTACAAGTTAGCCAGACTGATAAACAATTTATGGAAGTAAGTAACCTTTGGATTTCATTAAACAACAAAAGCTTACAATTGTTGGTTCCTATACATATGAAGTGTGTCATAAAAAACTGTGTTTCTAAAAGGAAAACCAAAATGCTCGCTCCATTTTATTAGACGTGCTTGAACAAATTCTCCCATTTGCTCAAAAAAAAAAAAAAAAACAATTGGGGTACACGTTTATTAAATAACCCTCTCTTTTCACCCATTCTCTCCTCTTGCCTGGCTTCTCTGTATCCCTCCAAAGCTTCCTTTCGAATTGGAAGGCCTTCCCTTTGTATTTGTATAATTAATTGATGGCTGGTGATTCAGCATTTTGGAAGATCTTTTGGTGGTGGTATCAATGATTCTTTAGGACCTTTGCCTTTGTCCACCAAAAAGGCCATCTTTAGCCCCCATGTTGTGTGCACCTCCAAATGGCAGTGCAAGAACCAAACTCCTGTCATACACAAGGAATTAATGAATTCATGAAGAGATTCAAGACAGATCCTACAGACCCCAGGAAAGATTTGAGTACTAATGTTATATATGAGACTGAGAATTTTCACCTGGATTATCTGCTGTGAATCTAATAGCAACCCACCCTCCAGATGGTACTCCAATTGTGTTCCTTTCAACAGGATCAACAAGGTTGAAGTTCTTTGGATCCGTTTTGGGATTGTAATTTCCTAATCCTCTACCAACAGCAAAGAAATTGAACCCATGAAGATGAACTGGATGGTTCTCAGGCGCAATGATCCCGGTATCTTGCAGAACAAGCTGAACCGTGGCGTTGAATGGTAGCCTGTAAAGCTTTGTGCCATTTGTGGTCTGCAAATTTGCTGGTCCGGACCCTGAGTAGTTGAACACATGAGGTGGGTTGGCAGGGAAATCTGTGGTGAACACCCCGCTGATGTTGAAATAATGTGCCTGAAGCAAGGCAGTGGTTGGCATGACAAATGTCACATTATTGACAGAAGCCACCGCTCTGCTCCCATTTGCAGCCTTGCAAGATGGACATGGGTTAATCCCCAATCCAATAGCGAAGAAAAGTGAATGATCAACTGTTAATGGGACTTTGACTGGGTATTTTTTGGAATTAAGGCCTTTAAGAGAGTTAATGAAGTTGTTAGCAACTTGGGTAGCATTCTGTGGAGGAGGGGTGGTGAGAACTGTAGGGGTACTGGCAAGAGTGCCAGTGTAGTGCAATGTAGCTGTGGCAGTCAAGTTGTCCACAGCTACTGGAGAATCCATGAAAGGAGAGGCTGCCACCAAGTACTTGCCAGATTTTTGATCAGCAGTTATAAGGGCATTGGTGGTTTGTCCAGGGGCTATCACAATTGTGTCAATCTTGAAGGGCTTTACATATGTTGCATCAACTTCTACCACAGTGAGCTTGTGGCCAGCAATTTTGAAGAAGAGCTCCTCATTGAGTGCAGCATTGATAATCCTCAAGAGGTAGGTCTTGCCGCTTTCCACAGGCAAGTTGTAGACATCTACATTTATTCCCAAAAGAAAAAAACAAACAAGATTAGTTAACAATCAATCAAAATCTTTCATATAAGAGGGAAGAGAAAAGCTATGCAGCAGAAAATACCCTGTGTAGAACAATTGGCCACTGTCCCTGGAAGGCCATTAATGGTATGAGCATCTGAGACATTTGGTGCCAATCCTGATTTAAGAGCTTCATTGATAACAGCTTCAGTATCAGATTTCCACCATTCTCCTACAATTCATCATCATAATGATTTTCAGTTTGAATTACAATTCTATTGAGGACCAATTGATTGAATAGGAAAAAATCTGAAGGGTATTGTTTTTGGCTCACCTAATACCACAACCAATTCATCATCTGGCTTTGGGAAAGGGTAAGGCACACCCCGCTTTGGCAAGATCACTAAGGCACCATGGACAGTTGACCTTAGCCAGTTAACATGTGCATGCCAAAGAAGTGTTCCTCTTTGCCCTGTAAGGGTGAAGTTGTACACATAGGTTTGCCCTGGTAGGATTGGGCACTGTGTGATATATGCAGGTCCATCAGACCAACCGGTTCGCAGTTGACGCACACCATGCCTGCCAAGACGCCAATAACTCCAATTAGCACAGGCACACTTTATGTATTCCGGATAGACACAACATTGTACAAAATGCATTTAAACATATGCATTCCGAGCTAAATAAGGTCTATTATTTATTTGTTGTGCAATACTTTCTGTAACTTGAAGCAAATTGAGGGCTCACCAGTGGATGGTAACGTTGTGCGAGACACGGTTGACGACTTTGACCAGCACTGTATCATGCTCCCTGGCGTAAAGAGTGGGTCCCGGGAACTTTCCATTGATGGTGACAATGGATTTGCTTGCACATAATCGAGTGGTGTTCTTGGTCACCACCTGCACCCATCACCATAATTAGCTCATCCTCGAGCATAAAACTTTTATGGAGCGTGCATGTGGTTGGAAGAATGACTGATTAACCATCTTTAGGTGCAAAAAAGGAGGTCTACCTTCCATGTAACTAATATAATATAATTCTAAAGTATACATTATGTTTTGCTTTGAAAAAAACATTACCCTCTTCCACCAAGGATTAAATTTTTGGTGAAAATTATAGCTTCCAAAATAATAATTAAGATTACTCTTAATGATGCCTGCACGCTATCTACACATACCTAGAAAAATATAATGAGAGCTTATATGCGTGCCATTGTCTCTTGTTCAAGTTTAGAATGGCCTTGTTGTGATAAGGACACACTTATATAATATTTCTATGTGATTAATTACGATAAGAAATCCTTTATTGTTGGTACATAGCTTTGTTTAAAAAATTTGGGCGAATCATAAGGGGGCAGTTTGGATTGAAGATAGTTATTGACGTTGTGGTACTTCCCATTGTAGCAAAAATGAATAAAAACAATAATTGCACTATGACTTAAAAAACAAATGGAAATGCGCTAAGTGGGTCTAGCAGTTATCACTTCATTATTCTAAGTTTAATAGTAAAATGAACTTAACCTCCCAATCAAAATCTCGTCCCATATCTCTATTGGAACTTGACATAATGTTTACAGAAAATTACTTGATGAAAAAGATGGCTGAATAAAGCATAAATTGCATGCATTTTGTGTGTATATATAGCACTATTGTTTAAGAAGAAATACTATAAAGCCAGAAAAATTAATCAAAATTTTGATAGAATTCAATTAAATTTAAAGTTAATTGTTGAATGAAATAAAATAGTAAAAATTACTTATTTATCTAAGAGCACATTTGATACGATAGAAAAAAGAAATGAATGAAATATAATGAATATTATAAAGTTTTCAAGATGAAAGCATAAAAAGTTTCTCATTTCCGTTCCATTTCTTTCCTTTCCTTGATACGAAGCAGATGTAAGAGTCAACAAACATGTATAGCATTTTCCTTGTGTAAGATCCTACTATGTAAAATGCATGACACACAATGCACCCCACAAGGTTCAACAAGGAACGGTTGTGCTTACATGGAACTTGTAGTGCCTCACTCTGCACTCGACCAAAGCTGGAAGAACGCAAGCAATGAGAAGTAGCAATCGAACCCAAGAATCCATTTACACTCACACTCAATCTCCACTCTCACCCTCCCTCTCAGCTCCTATTGTAATTTGTCGTACAGCTTCTGTCCTTGAGTTGCATTCTTGAATGACTGGCCAACGCACACTTATATAGGCTGAAGGAGGCATCGCTACCACGTCGTTTTAACTAGATTAGGTGAACATGGTGGAGGCATTCTTGGAAATTAAGACTTAGCAGGGGGTGAAAAAGACAAAAAGAAAAAACGAACCAGGTTACGTCGTGATATCTTGCATGTCACGTAAAGTTGTACCGTATAATGTGGATCCATTTATTTTGAAAGTGAAGTTATTAACCTCCTTAATTAGGCACATATTTTGTCTGATAATTATTCATTACAACTCCTTTTGAGACAATTAAGCTGATTGGTTGTATCCTGACTTATAAATATTTCTGTCTCCCACTAAGTAATCACTAACCCAGACAATTAACCAATTAAAGGGTAGTAAACTGGTTACAGTTGCATAACTAGATGCATCATTTTGGCGTTGAAACAGCCTTTTACCTGCGGCTGCAAGCAATTAGCACAAATTCATGAACTTACATGATCTTTTACAATCTTTTTTTTTTCTTGGTAGACTACAATTTCTTAATATTATTATTATTATCATTATTAATTTCAAGTTTAGGTTTTTTTTTCTTCTTTTTCTTTCATTTAATTTTCTCCTATCTAGCTCATTAGAATCTAAAGAGAAGAAAATGCACTTGTCATGGGATTCTCTTAGTGTCATTAGAAGTTCAATCTGAAGAAGTATGTAGAGCAATCAGTGGTTCAAGTGCCAAATCCAAGAAATATGACATAATCTCAATCTTTGGACAATTAATGGTAACTGTACTAACTGAGTTAGTTCATAATTACATTGATCTTTGTCTGCACATATGGAAAAAAAGAGAAGGTACAAATTATGAGTGAAATATGTAGCAAAAATGGGACAGGCTAATTAAGGAACTAGAAGGTGCTCACGCGGATGCTTAGTTTACAAAATACTGTATGGTTGAGGAATGGCTTTCAGGTCATTAATCAGATAGCAGCACTATAGCAGGCCAAAGAGGGTGTACATCATGATTTGTTTGAAAGCCGAGATTAAACCAACGTTGGGTGAGTTAACAACTGCATCACCTTCCGAACTCTTTCTCTGTTGCATCTGCCATTTTCCCCTGCTGTCTCTCTCTCTCTCTCTCTCTCTCTCTAGATCCCTCTCTCTCTCTTTGGGTAGGTGATAGACTAACAAATAAGTGACTAGTTAAAGACATGAAAAGATTAATATTGTGCTGCAACATGATCTTAGAGTGAGTTTTAGGTTTACGGTCAACTTGGTTAGAAATGAGTCTACATCGTGCAACATTTGTTGATGATGATTGATGGCTCGAATGTGGTAACTTTTTATCTTTACACATCTGAGATAGATTAGGGGTAAAGTTTAAACTTTAAACCGAAGAAAATCAACAGATGGAGAAAGACATATTTTCTTTTTAATCCTAATTGTGTTGGTCCCTACCTCTCGTGGCTGTTTGGATACGATAGGAGATTTGGAAAGATACATGAGAGGAGGGAAAGGTTTATCACAATTATCTCCTTGTTTGAAAGCTTTATAGAAATGAAAGAAAGAGAATAAGAATTTCAAATAATTTTCTAACCCTCTCATTAATTTTTATGAACTTCTTTAAAGCTCAACTTGTTTAGAAGATTTTGAAAGATTTAAAATGAACAAAGAGAGAGAATTTATTAATTAACTTTTCATTCTTCTTATTTTCTTCTTCTTAATTTTCTTTAAAAAATTTTTTCCTTTCCCTCCTTTCTAAATGATCAATCATAGCCTAAGATGTTCAAATAAAGAAGGTATTGATTACCCCCAAAATCTTAATTAGGAAAAGAGAAAAAAATAAATGTTCAATTTAGTTCATAGCAATTTACAAGTAAATTACCAGTATAATCTATTACAACTAAATAATTCTATTTTCTTGAATAAGTAGAGATTTCCATGAATGATGGTGGAATACACCATTATTTTAGTATTTTGGCATAATTTTTATTTTGAGATGATTGTAAGAGAGTACATTTGTTAAGGAAATGCACACAAACAAAGGTAGCGTTCTTGGTCCAGATACTATGAGAATAAACAAAAGCTGAAGTGACCTCATGTGCAGCATTATTTGCTGATATGTGAACTTGTCAAGGATCACAACTCCTCAAGCCTTGCATTAAACTCTTGGCATTCCCCAATTATCCGCCCAAAATAGGAGCTTTCCTCTGCTTTGATTTGTAATGCTGAAAATACTTGAGTTTTCAGCTTCAATCACACGTAGCCTCTGCAATATTAGGATCTAACTATTGATCAATTTTCTGAGTTTCAGCTCCCTTAATCAGACCTTCCTTATCTCGAATGATTGACCCAAAACCACAACCTCCATTCCCTTGAATAAAAGCATCTACATTAAGCTTATACTTTCATATGGCCAGATTTCATTCAAAGTTAGGTATGTTTCTGCATATTTTCTCTGTTCTGGCATCAGTTACTTTTGGCGATAACTTCACTTAGGAACATTGGGTTTGAGAACCGTTTTGTATTTTTGAAAGCTAAGATATGTATCCATGCTATGGTCAAATGATAGAAGCTAACTCATTCCCGGTGATTTTTCAACAGATTCCAAAATTTACTGATTTTAGGAATGCTGCTCCATTCAAATCTGTTGAGAAGCATATTTAACCCGAGCAAATGGCAAGCTCTTCTGCCTGGAATTTTCATATGAGGTTCCCCTATCCATGTGCATTCTGTCCACGCATGTTGTTTGAAGAAATTCTCTTGAAAATATACTGATTATTGCACAAAACAGAAAGTGACCTGCAAATAGACACATTCTAAGCATGCTTCACTAAGTTGGCCATAACTTTTGCACAAACTCATTCTTTTTATGTGATTCCAGTTCCAACTGAGAATAGACAAGAAGGATACGTTTGTGCATAAATTTCATGGTTGAGTACTATTCTTCTATGTGAGTTTCTCCTAGCATTTTTCGAAAGTCAATTTCGTTTTATGGTTTTGAGCAATAGATATTGTCTTGCGCAATTCTTTATTCCTGAGGAACATTGCCGATAATTTAATATTTATTATCACAAATTTTTGTGAACATTTATTTTTATTCTTTCATACAGTATTTTATCTGTTATATGTTTTTTTTTATCAACGTTAACTTAATTAAATTACTCAAACTTTTTAAGATAGATTAAGAAGATCATGTCTTCTTTGTTGATCCCCGAAAAATATATTTCAAGTCATGCACAACTGTTCATTTCTCTTGCATCCTATTAAAATTAATGAACCAACGAACATTTTCTAAAAGAATATACCAAAAAAAAAACAACATTTTCTGAAAGAAATATATGATTTTGATCCTTTACTCTTGGAGATATATAGGCAATTATGATCAAGCCAAAATTTATAAATATTTCAATTTATTCTTTTAGGTTAATTTTTGCCGAGGGGGTGGCCTTTGGAAGACTTGTTACAACATTTTTAAATCGCCAGAGCAAATTCAACATTAATTTTAAACGTGGAAGAAGGGGATGAATCAGGCTTCAGTTCTAATGCTCAATAATCCAAATTTATGGTTTTCGAAAGATTCTTGTAGATATTAACTTAAAAACACACAAATTTTACTTGGATAAAGTGGATTACACGTTAAGGAGAAAGTGTGGAAAGTAATCAGTAGCTGAACAAAAACAGAACACAGTAGAAGAAGGACAGAGTATGATCTGAACAGAACGGGGAACAATAATATATTAATATTGTAACAATATAGCACGCTAAGAATCTTACTATGATACAACAAAATTGAATTGAAACAAGCACGAAAAACATAAGCACCAATTAAAATGAACAGCACCGAGACGAAATAGTAAAGAAGAAACAAGTAAAAGAAAGAAATGGAAGAAGAGTGGTCACAAATCACAATTGCTTTCAACTTTGTACTTAACTTATTGTTTAACAACAGAACAGAAGCATTTGACATCGTCATAGTAATTGGCAATCTTTGTATATTTTAATCATTATAAATATTTTGTAACAACTTTTCATTAGAAGAAGAACTATATCTAATTTTGTGCTTAACAATCCCCAAGCATAGACAGTTTTATTATTTGGTATTTGCTCAACATCGTTGCTTTTTTTCTTTCTCTCCTTTTTTCTCTTACTTTCTGACTCATATAATAAGGTACTTAATAAGGGTAGTCTTTTTCTTTTTTGGTACAGTTTAGCAAGGGTAATTTTATCCTGATGCAGAATTTAAATTTTGAAAAATCATATACTTGTTGAAAATTCACTTGTTCAATTAACAAGTTATATACTTTTACAAGTATTAACTAAAAGCAAATAAATACTAAATTATTCATTTATAAATAAAACTTACATACAAATTTCATTTACTTGAAAATGTTATAAATTTTATACCTGTAATAGTTAAAAAATTTTGTGTGGATAGAATTTTGTGTTGTGAAATAACATTTTTCTTGTTACTTGATCTATCAACACGTTGTATATTTTTGAAAAATAATCTAAAAACTACTTAAATACTAAATATATTCATTTATTAATAAAACTTACATAAAAAATTTCATTCTTAAAAATGTGATAAATTTTTGTACGATTTAATTTTTCAAAAATTTTGTATGGATACATAATTTTCAAATTGTTTTATTGTGAACGAAAACTTTTCTTTGTGACAAGAGAGAGTTTCTAACAGATCGAAGCTGACATTAGCAACACACTATTGTAATTAAAATTAAAAAATCATGAATATTTCTAATGAAACATTCATTTAATTAAAAAAATGATAAAAATAGGATTTTGTTAAGGGTACATGTTAAATAATCAAAAATAGAAATTATTAAATGAAAAAGTATAAGCATTTAATGTTTTAAAAATTCAAAAACATTTTGTATTTTTTTTAAGTAATTGAGATTATTTAATATATATAGGGTCATAAATGCTACTAAGAACACATGTTAACAAAACCCAAATTTTATTTTGATTGTTCATTAATATATTTTCATTCTCAATTTAATCACTCACAGATTAATTTTGTATTCTAGTCTCACATTGATTCAAATGTGGGTTGGGCTTGGGGATTTGGCATACCAACAGTAGCCATGGCAATTGCAGTCGTGAGTTTCTTCTAAGGTACACGGTTATACAAAAACCAGCGGACTGGAAGGAGTCCTCTAACTCGTATATGCCAAGTACTGGTTGCATCCTTCAGAAAATTCCAGGTTCAGGTACCTAGTGACAAGTCTCTTCTGTATGAGACTTCAGATGAGGAATCTACTTTCAAAGGTAGTCATAAACTTGACCATACAAAACAACTCAGGTAAATTGTCAACACGTACATAGCATGCCTGATGAAAATACAGGATCACTATATATATAATAAATTCATAGAATAACTAATGGATAAATTGCAGTTTTACCTAAAAGTGCTTTTATGTCATCTCCTAACATGAAAGTAATAGTGAAAAACACATTAATTATATGACTGAAAAAGTTACAAGTTGGTAATTTGTATTTAATCCAAACCACAAGTGGGCAAATTGGATTTTGCCCAAAGCAAAAGGCAATATTTCTCATTAACTAGGTCTTTTGTTTTGTTTCCCCCAATTCAGTTTCTTTGACAAGGCTGCAGTCGTGACCCCATCAGATAGAATAAAGGGTTCAGTGAATGCTTGGAGACTCTGCACAGTGACTCAGGTTGAAGAACTCAAATCCATTCTAAGATTGCTTCCGCTATGGGCCAGTGGCATAATCTTCTCTGCTGTATACAGCCAAATGGGGACTTTCTTTGTCCTTCAAGGCAATGTTTGAATGGTTTTTTCCTCACGTAATTTTCAGTAACAAACCGAAGATTAAGTCAAGAGTTGGTCCACGTTCATTCCACTTCTTTAGCAGCATTCAGAAACTACCCACTTTGGTTTGCACGTCCATAACCGCTTCTGTGATGGGGAGAGGCTATTTAAGGGGTGTATACTCATGATTTTAGTCCCCTAAGCTCACTTTCACATGCAGTTACAAACATCATCTAAATAGTGAGAGAGAGGGCTTAAAAGAGCCATTATAACCGAAATCTTAACGAACTGATAACAGAGCAATGACAGGACGTATGTCTTGATCCTTTTTATTTTCATTTCGCATTGATCTAATTGTTATTTGGTTATATGAGCATGAATTAGATCGTTTAAAGTATAACCAACATTTGGTATCAGATCCTCAAAATACCTCTGCCTTGTCACTTTCGATTTTGGCTATGTATCTAGTAACAATTTTGATTTCAATGTTATGATTTAAAATTTTTTGATGAAAAATAAGGTTAGAAACCATAAGGAAATAGGAATTCTACAATTTCTGTGTTTTGAACTATCAATTTTGGTGTAAAAATGGTTGAGAAACCATCGGGTCTTTAAAACGGGTTGAAATTGGGTTAACAGGTCTATTCAACCTGGCTGGAGGTTGAAGACGACCAAAATGATACCATTTTGGCCCTTGGACGGCTGCTGTCAAAAATGACAGCATTTTGAAAATACTAAGTTTCGAACTCAGGACACTTGGCTCACTGTTTTTGTGCAGCAAAGGTCCTTTCTACCAGTTGTGCTGCACCTGTCCTCTGATAATATGTTGCAGCTTCATTTACTTTTAACCATTTCTGAAACATGTTTTGTACGAAAAGAAAAAGAAAAAAAAATTGAAATTTGTGTTTAAATTTTATGCTTAATTTGTATGTATTCTTTAATTTGTTTTATATATTGATACATGTAATTTTGTGGATTTTTTATGCATAAAATTAAATGTCTAGTGATCTATATATTTTGATTAATTAGAGATTAGCCACAACATCTTTGATTAATTAAATTATATATTAGAAATTTCAGGATCACATAGAGAAAAGGGCATTGCTTATAATTAATATTGCTTATAATTTATTGCAATAATATGAGCCTAAGAATTAATTAATGTTGAGTGATCCATATAATTTTAATTAATTAAAGAGTAGCCACAACATCTTTAAATTAGTTAAAATTATATATTATGAGTTATAGGATCACATAATGACATTACTTGTAGTTGATCATATTTAATGTAATAAATTTTATCCTACAGAAATTTTTATTATATTTTTTGTATGATTAATTAGGATAGAATATCAAATTATATTCTTAATTTACCCACCGGAATTAAAAAATAATTTGATAATTTTATCATAAAGTTATATATGGATCTAATTGAATTAGAACTCTAGCTCACATGGCAAGTTTTATGGCAAGTAGATTCATAAATTTTAAACATGATTTACATTGGTAGAACATGATATATGATTTATTAGTCTCAAATTTTAATTATAAGTATGTATGTTTTATACTATGCAGTCATACAACCTACGAATTTCTCTGATATGAAATGCGACATTCCTAAATTGAGAGGTGATAACTATAAAGTTTGGAGGGAGAAAGTTCTTTTTCAATTGGGGTGAATGGACATTGATTATGCTATTAGGAAAGACGAACCACCTCCTATCACTGAGACCAGTACTCTCCATATGAGGTTAATCTATATGAAAAGTGGGAGCGATCTAATCGCCTCTCAGTTATATTCAAAAAGACCAAAATCTTTGCTGGCATTCGTGGTTCTGTCGATCAACATGACAAAATTAAGCCACTTCTGAAGACTATTGATGAACAATTTGTGTCTTCAGATAAGGCACTTGTCAGCACCCTGATTATGAGGTTTTCATCCTTGAAGCTCACTACTATAAGAGGTGTGCCTGACCACATCATGCAGATGAGGGACATTACGGCTCAACTGAAGGTACTTGAGGTTGATATGTCTGACTCTTTCTTTATGCACTATATTCTGAACACTCTTCCACAGCAATATGGACCTTTCAAGATATCCTACAACACACATAAGGATAAATGGTCAATCAATGAAGTTTTGACCATGTGTGTTCAGGAGAAGGGAAGGCTGCTAATGGAATTGGGAGAGAGTGCATTTATGACAACTAAAAGGAAGAATCAGAACCAAGCCAAGAAGAAGGGGAAAGGTAAAATACCACCCCAAAATGAAATCAAGAAGGAATCCAACTATTTCTTCTGTAAAAAGAAGGGCCACATGAAGAAAGAATGCACCAATTCCACCAATGGCTTGAGAAGAAAGATATGACAATCTCATTTGTTTGTTATGAATCTAATATGGTTAATGCTAATAATAACACATGATAGATTGAGTTTGGTTCTACATGTTTCAAACACCTTACAGGGTATGCAAAATCTAAGGAAGCCAGTGGGAAGTGAACAGTACATCTATTCAGGAGGCAAGATGAGTTCACATGTGAAGGATGTAGGAACATGCAGTTTAGCTTTAAGTAGTAGTTTTATTTTGAATTTAAGAAAGACCTTTTATGTTCCAAGTTTCTCTAAGAACTTGATTTCAATTTTAAGACTTGTACCTTTGGGTTATTCCTTTATGTTTTATGAGACATCTTTCAGTTTGTTTTATAAATCTAATCTTGTTGGGAATGATACTTTATCTAATGGTCTTTTCCAATTGATTTACAAAATGATACTGCTTATGATGTTATGCATGTTAACATTAGTACGAAACGATGTGTTATGAATGAAGAGTCCTCTATGTTATATCTTCATTCAGAGAATTAAAAGATTAGTAAATGATGGAGTACTTAATACTTTAGATTTGACTGATTTTGAGACTTGTATAGACTGCATAAAGGGAAAGCATACCAACAACTCAAAGAAAGGTGCCAAGAGGAGTACATAATTGTTAGAAATCATACATACAGACATTTGTTGTCCGGATATGGACGCATATGGTCAGAAATACTTCATCTCTTTTATAGATGATTACTCACGGTACATGTATTTCTACATGCTTCATAATAAGCATGAAGCATTAGATGCCGTTAAGGTAATTAAGTCTGAAGTAGAGAAACAATGCGGTAAACAAATTAAGATCGTGAGATCAGATAGAGGTGGAAAATATTATGTTAGATACACTGAAGATGGACAAGCACCTGGTCCATTTGCAAAGTTTCTTGAGGAGCATGAGATAGTTGCCCAATACACCATGCCTGGTTCTCCAGATCAGAATGATTTAGCAGAAAGAAGAAACCGAACATTACTGGAGATGGTGCGAAGTATGCTTAGTAGCTCCAAGCTTCATAACTCCTTGTGGATTGAAACATTTAAGACGGCAATGTACATATTAAACCGAGTTCCAACTAAGGCTGTCCCAAAGACGCCATTTGAGTTATTTAAAGGTTGGAAACTGAGTTTATGACATGTACACGTTTGGGGATGCCGTCTGAAGTTAGAATCTACAACCCACAAGAAAAGAAGCTAGACCCAAGAACCATTAGTGGGTATTTCTTTGGATATACTAAAAGGTCTAAGGGGTATAGATTTTATTGTCTATCTCATACGACTAGGATTGTGGAATCAAGAAATACTAAATTTTTTGAAAATGACTTGATTAGTGTAACCGATCAATTCAGAAATCTTGTTTCTGAAAAAAGATTATTCAAATACTCAACCTTACACCTCGAGTATAAGATTAGTTGTTGTTAACAATACCCCTTCAGTTCAACCGAATGTTATATAATCAGTCATTGAAGATCCACAACCTGCTGATAATAATCCAGTAAATCAAGTTGTTGATGAGGAACAAGAAGAAATTATTGATCACCAGTTGAACAACAAGTTCCTCAAGAAAATAATGATACAACATTAAGGAGATCTATTAGAACAAGAAAATCAGCGATACTTAGTGATTATATTGTGTATCTACAAGAATCTGACTATAATATTAGAGCTAAAAATGATCCTGAAACGTTTTCACAAGCCATAAGTTGTAAAGAATCAAATTTATAGTACGATACTATGAAGGATGAGATGAATTCTATGGCATCTAACGGAGTTTGGGATCTGGTTGAGTTACCTAATGGTACAAAAGTCATTGGATGTAAATGGGTCTTCAAAACAAAAAAAGACTCATTGGGCAACATTGAGAGATATAAAGCAAGACTCGTTGCTAAAGGATCCACTCAAAGGGAAGAAATTGACTACAAGGAGACTTTTTCTCCTGTATCTAAGAAAGATTCTCTTCGTATCATTCTGGCATTAGTTGCATATTTTGACTTAGAGTTATAATAAATGGATGTGAAAACGACATTTCTTAATGGAGATATGGAGAAAAAGGTTTACATGAAGCAACAAGAAGGATTTTCCTCTAATAAAGGTGAGCGTTTGGTGTGCAAGCTCAAGAAATCCATATATGGATTGAAACAGGCCTCTCGTCAATGGTATTTAAAATTTCAAGATATTATCTCTTCATTGGGTTTTGTGGAGAACATTGTGGATCAATGTATATACTAGAAGGTTAGTGGGAGCAATATTTGTTTCCTTATTCTATATGTGGATGACATTTTACTTGCAACTAATGATAAATGTTTGCTATATGAGGTGAAAACAATTCCTCTCTGAAAACTTTGACATGAAGGATATGGGAGATCCATCTTATGTCATTGGCATCAAGATACATAGAGACAGATTTCGATGTATTCTAGGTTTGTCTTAGGAGACCTATATCAACAAAGTTTTGGAGAGATTTCGGATGAAGGATTGTTCACCAAGTATAGCTCCCATTGTGAAGGGTGACAAGTTCAATTTGGACTAGTGCCCGAATAATGATCTTGAGCAGGAACAAATGAAGAACATTCCTTATGCTTCAGCGGTAGAAAGCCTGATGTATGCTCAGGTCTGTATAAGACCTGACATTACATTTACTGTTGAAATGTTAAAGAGATATCAGAGTAATCTAGGTATAAACTACAAGAGAGCTACAAAGAATGTATTGAGATACCTTCAAGGGACTAAAGAGTACATGCTTATGTACAGACAAACTGATAATTTGGAAGTAATTGGTTACTCTGATTCAGATTACGCTGGCTGCATTGATTCGCGAAAATCGACTTGAGGATCTATCTTTATGCTAGCCGGTGGAGCTGTATCTTGGAGAAGTGCAAAGTAGACTCTAACTGCTACTTCCACTATGGAAGCTGAGTTCGTATCTTGTTTTGTGGCTACCTCACATGGTGTATGGATGAAGGGTTTCATTTCAGGACTTAAATTATGGATTCGATTTCTAGGCCGTTGAGGATATATTGTGACAATTCAACTGTTGTTTTTATGGTTAAGAACTGCAAAAGCGGTAGTCGAAGCAAGCACATTAACATCAAGTATCTAGCCATAAGAGAGCGTGTTACAGATAAAACAACGATTATTGAACACATAAGCACTGAATTGATGATTGTTGATCCTTTAACTAAAAGCATGCCACCGTTGAAATTTAAGGGTCATGTAGATAGAGTGGGACTTAGTTTCTTTATGTGATTTTCGTTGTAAGAACGATGTTATTTTAATGAAACTCTATTTGTGATGTTTTCTCATTTTATTTTTGTACACATATTCATTTATTCATTTGAGAAATATCATTGAATTTTGGACCTAGAATAAACATGAGATTTATTCATTAAGTCATATGGGCTTAAGAGACACAATACATTGTGATACATGAAAGATAATACTCACTTTTAGATGACTTATTGCTATGATTCATGCATTTTGTTTCTCATTGTAGTATATGATGGAATATATGGACTAAGTGGGAGAATGTTTGAATGGTTTTTTTCCCACTTAATTTTCGATAACAAACCGAAGATTAAGTCAAGAGTTAATCCACGTTCATTCCATATCCTCATTCTACTTCTTTAGTAACATTCAGAAACTACCCACTTTGGTTTGCACGTCCACAATCGTTTCTGTGATAGGGAGAGGTTATTTAAGGGGTGTGCACTCATGGTTTTATTCCCCTAAGCTCACTTTCACATTCAGTTACGAACACCATTTAAATAGTGAGAGAGAGGGCTTAGAAAAGCCATTATAACCGAAATCTTAAGCAATTGAGAGAACAGAGCAATGGCAGGAGGTATGTCTTGATCCTTTCTATTTTCATTCCGTATTGATCTAATTGCTATTTGGTTATATGAGCACTAATTAGATCGTTTAAGTATAACTATCAGGCAACACAATGGACATTCACATTAGGCAACTCCTTTGAAATTCCATCTACTTCACTTTCCCTATTTGACACGGTCAATATCATATTCTGGGTTCCAATTTATGACTGCCTGATCGTCCCCATTGCTGGAAACATCACAAGCCACAAGAATGGTTTCACCCAACTGCAGAGGATAGCAATAGGTCTTGTGATCTCCATCTTTGCCATGTTGGTTGCTGGAACATTGGAGCTTCTGAGATTGAGGGAAGTGAGGAAGCACAACTACTGTAGTCTCAAGCACATACCCATGTCAATCTTTTGGCAAGTGCCTCAATGCTTCATTATAGGATGTGCTGAGGTTTTCACATTTATTGGGCAGTTGGAGTTCTTCTATGAGCAAGCCTCTGATGCAATTAGGAGCCTTTGCTACTGCTCTGTCTCTCACAACAGCTGCTCTGGGAAATTATTTGAGTACCATGCTTGTGAACATTGAGCACTAGCCATGGTAGAACTGGTTGGATACCAGACAACTTGAATTATGGTCATCTTCATTGTTTTTTTTTTTGAATGGTGGCTACGTTAAGTGTGTTGAATTTGAATTTGGGAGTTCTTCTTCTGGTGGCTAGGTGGTACTCAAATGAGAAAGCAGTGGTACCTAGCCATTGACAATATTTAGGGAAAGATTCTCAAGTTTCCTTAGAGTCATTTACGAGTTTGTCTCTAGTTTTTTATCCTATTGTGTTGGTAAAACTAAATGACTCGTGCCTTTTGGTTGAAAATTTTAGAATAATTTAAGAAAGTATTGGTCAATTGTTTGTTCTTTTTTTTTTTATGCTGATAATTTTTATTGATAACTTTCTAATTCTCATCATTTGAAAGTCATATTCTAAAATCATTAAGCTCAACAAAGAAAAAAAGGTCTCACTTCTGCAAGGGGTGATTCTTTGGCATTTGAACTGAATATTCTATTTGCCCATTCGTAGGAAAAACGCTAGAATGGACCTTTTGAGAGATTCTTGGTTTCGCCTCACCAAATAACAATCGCAGAAGAGGCGCGTGCCCCTACTTGCCAGGACCAATCACTTGAACAGTGGCTGTGGAAAGACACGTCTAACACCATCTTTGTTGCATTTACAAAGATTTGAAACTCAAATTCAATGAATAACTGTAATTTTTATTCATGCTTCAGAAAGGGCATTATTTACTGTTCTAGTGTCGTTGACTCGCTCTTGAAATTACAACTTGGTGTTGCTTAAAAACTGAGTTTTGTTACATCCTATCATCTTAGTATTTAATAAAATAAATATTAAATAAAAAAATAAATTATTTAATATTTAAAAAATATAAAAAATATTTAATATTTATTTTATTTAATAATTAAAAAAATTATTAAGAATATAAGTTAAAAACATATAAAAGTATTCTTAATAATTAGTCGTGAGTTGGAGTTTTTTCTTTTTTTTTTCTTTTTTTTTTCACTCTTAAAGTTATGTTTGAGATTTTAGTGAGAATGAAAACCAAATATAAAGAAAATAAATTAAAAAAATAAAAAATTAATTAATAAATTTCTTTTTTTTTATTAGTATATTTTAAATCTTTTAAAATTTTATAAATTAAAAAAATTAAAATATTTACAAAAATTAATAAGAAATTAATTTGAAAGATTACCTAGAAATCTTTATTTATTAATTATTATTTTTTAAAATTTTTAAATAGAAAAAATATTTATGATAAATATATTCTTTCCTTCATTTTTCTTCCTTAATCCCCTATTTAAACATATCATAAATATTCTATAAATACTTGCCTCTTAATTAGTAAATTGTGCTCATTAAGAAACCCTATTATTTTAAATTTTCATTTTCCTTTGCATTGTGCCCATAAATTGGTCTCTATACTATCTGCCAACAAAATTGTCTAGATATAAGTTTTAAACATTTTTTTTCTTCTTAATTTGTTAGAAGGTACAAAATTTATATGTTTTTGTTTTTATGACAAAAAACAATAAAAATTTTCAGAAAAGATATTATATTTATTTTTTATTAACACTTATTTTTTATATTTAAACATTATTATCTTTGACTTAATCAATTAAGTATAATTTAAAATAATTAATGATTAAATTTAATTTTAATCAATTATAGATAAAAATATATTATCATTTAATTATGTATCTTCATATTTTTTAATAAATTTGATATAAGACCATATGCATATATTCGAATTCACATCATAAAATTAAATATTTTCCGACAATGATAAATAACAAATAGTTCTCAAAGCCATACCATTTCTTGCAAGTAGTATATATAAATCCATAATTTCACTGTTTTTAAACTGTTTTAGCACTTAATTACATCACTAAATAATAAAGAAAGCCACACAAAAAAAAGTGCCACAACAGAAAAGGTGGTAATTTTGTTATCACCTATTATTAATTACTTTAAATTAAAGGGTATAGTTGCAAAATCATGTTTTTTTTCGGTGCCTATAAAGCAGCAAAAGAAAACAAGACAGTCACGAAGGATCAGAGTACAGAACCAGAGGACAGAATCAGAGGACAAAAAGGATACAATCTTATTCTGCTTGATATTCCTCTGTATTTTCTCGTCCTCTGACGAGAAGATCCAGGCCAAGGGTCTGTGTTTCCTTGTTTTGTTCACATTCGGCATTCCACATTTACTCCACCGCCAAACACCGAAACTGGGCACGCCATCTCCAATTCTCTCCTCTTAGGTAAGAGGCCTCAACTTTCATGGTTTCTGTCACTGTCTCTCGCTCTTAGTTATCTGCATTTGCATGCATCGTTCACACATACTCTTCTTTTCTCATCATCCCTGATTTTGGTTTAGTGGGTTTCTTGGAATATGCTATACTAATGAATTCTGGGTTTCACTCTGCAACTTCAGATATCATATTCATACTGGGGTTGTATTCTTTGCAATCTAAATTTCTTTTATACCTTTTTATGCGTATGGACCACAAGTATCGTCACCTTGACATTATTCTGAGATCTGTTTTTTTTTTAATTTTTTTATATTGAATAATCGTGAGTCCGAAGAATCTTAATATATATTGATTGGGCGATACCCACAACTTATACTATCTGTTCTTTCTTTCTTTTTTTTCTTTTTTCCGGTATATCTTATTATATCTTTTTACTCATGGCAAAAGAGAAAAAGAAGTTGTTACTTTAGCCAAAAGCCCACCAGTGCAAAGCTAGCTTTTGGTTAAAATTTGAACTAAAAACAAATTCTTTTGGTTAACATTTTTTGTGCTTTCCGAGCTTAGTCTCTCTCTCTTCTGTATAGTGCTTTTGTTACATTGAGAAAGTGGCTTGTGGATTCCCCATATATAGGTATCTATTGTTTCTGTTAGGTGCTGCTATCATGGGATTGGCTTGTACATTGAGTGCTTGTTATATTATAGCAGCAAATTTTTTTTTAATTTAGGATATCTCAAATTTTTACATCATACCAATATTGATCGAAGTTTGAAACTCTAAATGTTCCTGTGATTGTGAATTATAGCCTCAAGCAACTCCATTTAGAATTGTTTAATCCATTTTGAATTCCATAACTAGTTTTGTTTGTATCTGAGAATAGTTTTGCATTTCCTTTTTTTTTTTTTTCTCATGAAAGTAATATAAAATTGATGGAGTTTGGTAACTCACAAACGCTTCTCTGTTGTATGCCTGTAGTGCTTTATATGATTTTTATTATTACGTCATTCACATGATATGTCCCCCAAATGGAAAAATCACAATGTTCTCTAAGAATTTGTGGCAGGGCTTCATGAGATCAAATTCATTGCACTGTTCCACCTCCCTGCCCAATTCCTCTACTTTATAAGTAAACTTTCAAATTAAGCATTTATTCTGTCATATGAAACCCATGATATAGCAACTTGCTTAATTTTATTTTATGGTTTTGCTGACTCTGATTTAAGTGTATCTCTTATTACCTATTTATTTGTTTTAAGAAACCTACAAACTGACCTTTGTAGGTAACCGAGTCTTTAAACAAGGATAGTTAAGAGAACAAGAAGCAGCAAATAGGAAATCTGCAGTGATATCATGACAGATAACATAAAAACACGAGATGGGACGATCATGGCAGAAGACTTATATACACAAGATGGGACAGTCGACATGAATAGAAAACCTGCCAACAAGCAAAAGACTGGAAATTGGAAAGCCTGTGGCTTTATTCTTGGTATTGGATTATTTTTGTTCTTTGTTTTTTTAAGAATCTTTGCATATATAAATTTCCACAACATCTTTGATACGCATGCCTGTATTAGAATATGATTACCCCTAAGAAGCTGAATTTAAAAATTTGTGGCAGGAAATGAATGTTGTGAAAGATTGGCATACTATGGCATGAGCACGAACCTAGTGAACTATCTCCAGGACTTTTTCCACCAAGGAAATGCAACTGCTGCAAAAAATGTCAATACCTGGTCAGGGACATGCTACCTCACACCATTGCTTGGAGCCTTTATAGCTGATGCATATTTGGGAAGGTTCTGGACAATTGCCAGTTTCTCAACTATCTATGCCATTGTAAGTTCAGTTTAAGAGAAAATCTTTCTTGGTCGTTAAAGTGCATGATCGGATAAGGGCATTTAATCTACAATCTTCTCAATCTGAGTTCATATTTTAATGTCTATGAGGTTCCTTATTGACAAGTATCAATATATTGGTTATCCAGAAAAGATTATTATTTTGCTTACCATATTAATGTTGCCTCTCTTCACGTATTATATTACTCTCTTACAGCATAATTGAAAACTTGAGTCTCAAATTTATGTTATTATTTTTCTTTTGTGGAGTTGTCAAGTCAACTGAATTACTTTCATAATAGTGTTGCTTTCAACTCATTTAGAACAACATGACCAGTTTCATTATGTTTTGACAATAATATGGTATTAATCTCAGCTCTTTGTTCTTCTTATAATCTTCATTTCATCTTTTTACATGCTTAATTTATTTTATTTGCATTTTTCAAGTAATTTCAATTCTAGTTGTATTTGAACTGCGTTTAAGGACCTTTTAGTGAGGAATAAACAGATAAATTAAGCAAGCATTTATCTGACACTGAATTCATAGGAGGGTAAACCCTGTTAGCGATGGATGTTTATTTACCTTGCAGGGAATGATACTTTTAACATTTTCTGCTGCTGCACGTGGACTAAAGCCTTCATGTGATGCTAAGGGTTGCCATCCAACATCAGGACAAACTGCAGCTTGCTTTATAGCACTCTACTTGATTGCTCTTGGAACTGGTGGTATCAAACCATGTGTTTCATCTTTTGGTGCTGACCAATTTGATGAAACTGATGATAAAGAGAGGAAAAAGAAGGGCTCCTTCTTCAATTGGTTTTACTTCTCAATTAATATTGGTGCACTCATTGCTTCCTCAGTGTTAGTTTGGATACAAATGAATGTGGGTTGGGGATGGGGTTTTGGAGTCCCTGCAGCTGCAATGGTCATCGCAATCATATTTTTCTTGGGTGGTAGCCAACGGTACAGACTTCAAATACCTGGAGGCAGTCCACTTACGAGGATTTGTCAAGTAATAGTTGCAGCCATTAGGAAATTTAGTGTACAAGTGCCAGCTGATAAGTCTCTTCTTCATGAGACTGCAGATGTAGAATCTAGCATCAAAGGCAGCCGCAAGATTGATCATACAAACAACTTGAAGTGAGCTATCAAACCTTTGTTTGCATTTATTTTTGTAGACATCAGTGGTGAAAATGAGATCTTCATATGCTATTCTGATTTAAGTGTACAATACAGATATTATAGTCAAGAAAAAAGTACTTTTTAGTGACTATTTCATTATGATAATCGACTCATTACATCTTATTGAACATAAAGTATGTAGACCAGATAAGGCAACTAAAAGTAGTTGCAAGCATATCCTTTTCATATTGTAGACTTCGTCATAAAGCATCTGTTGTTTATCCCTGCATCCTGAAGTTTGGTTTATATTCGTATGTTTTTCTCTAATATAGAAAAAAAAAAATGTTGATTCCAGGTGTTTGGATAAGGCAACAGTGGAGACCCAATCTGACCGCATTAAGGGTTTGCCAAATCCGTGGAGGCTTTGCACAGTAACACAAGTTGAGGAGCTCAAGTCTGTAATTCGTTTGCTCCCAGTTTGGGCATCACTGATTGCCTTTGCAACCGTATACAGTCAAATGAACACCATGTTTGTTTTACAAGGCAACACAATGGACCAGCACATTGGCCCTCACTTCAAAATTCCATCAGCTTCCCTCTCCCTTTTCGACACTCTCAGTGTCATCTTCTGGGCCCCAGTGTACGACCGCATCATTGTCCCATATGCAAGAAAGTTCACTGGCCACGAACAGGGATTCACACAACTTCAACGAATGGGCATTGGCCTTGTCATTTCCACATTCTCCATGGTTGTTGCTGGGATTCTAGAGGTTGTTCGCCTTGACCTTATCAGGAAAAACAACTACTATGATCTTGAAACCCTCCCCATGTCAATCTTCTGGCAAGTGCCCCAGTATTTTCTTGTAGGATGTGCTGAAGTTTTTACTAACATTGGTCAGCTAGAGTTCTTTTATGGTCAGGCACCTGATGCTATGAGAAGCCTGGGTGCAGCTCTCGCACTCACAACTAATGCCGTGGGAAATTATGTGAGCACTCTTCTTGTTACCGTTGTAACAAAAGTCACCACAAGCCATGGGAGGCTTGGTTGGATTCCAGACAATCTGAATAGGGGTCATCTTGACTACTTCTACTGGCTTTTGACCATTCTCAGCTTGCTCAACTTCATTGTATATCTTTGGATTGCAAAAAGGTACAATTACAAGAAGGTGACTGCAAATATTCATTGAGAAGTTGAGATGTTAGATTGAGGTTTCATTATTTTCTCCAGAATCATAATTTGCTGTAGTTCTTTTGGTCCATTTGGATCTTGTCATTTGCATCTTTCTCGTAGATATTTATTTGTGTATTTATAGATGCTACTTGGAGTGTTTTCAGTTGAAAAGGTTGTTCTGTTCTTGTTTCCTTGGAATTTTGCTGAACTTTGTGCTCCTGTTTGAGATTTGATCCGGCCACGAGCTTGGAAATCTTGGGGACATTGGCTTCGTTTCACTTTAGATGTTTCTTTGGAGGCAAACAAAGCCTCTTCACCTCAAATTATGTATTACCAATTATTAATGAGTTTGACTATAATAATAAATATTTAAAAAGTCTAATATTTTAGCAATATGATATAGAATTTTACATTAACAGTAGATGAAAAGTAAATTATAACAAGACATGATAATCCCATAACTTTAGTTACTTCTCTTCATTTTTTTCTTTTGTGGGAGTTACTATATGTTAATGCTATATTGCTATATTACAAAACCTTAGAAGTGTTAGGCGTTGTTGATTTTTACGTAAATATAGATAAATTTTATTTGTATTAAAATCTTTTGTCTACGTTTAAGCTAACTATTATAAACTATTTTATTTTAAATTTTTGTTTATCAAAGTCAATGTGAACAGAAGATAGTTAAAGTGTCATATCATTCATATTAAAAACAAAGTTGAAACTTTTCCTATATAATGTGTTCAATGTAATCTGATTTTCAATAAAGGGTAGTGGTATAATATCTTTTTTTTTTTTTATACCGATGTTCTTTATGAACTATTGAGTATTTATCGATTGTTAAATCTTAAAATACATTCATGAAGTTCATAAAAAAATTAATATGCAATAAATTTTTGACATCTTAAAGAATCAATTTGGTATTATAGAAAAATAGGGTGAAAAGCTCATGAATAATTATAATTTATAAGAAAATCATCTATGAATTTTTTGCTTTCATTTTTACTTTTATACCAAACCTATATACAAAAAAAAAAAGGTAAACTCCTTTTTTTATTTTTTAAAGATATAAGTGTCATTATTTGGGTTCTCCGATGAATTTTGTCATCAATTTAGTCTCTGAGTATAAAAAATAATATCAAAATCATCATTTTGTATACAGACTGGGATTAAATTGATAAAATCTTAATGATTGAATAACTAAATTGATAACAATTTTGTTTAAGGAATTAAATTGATGACTGTTTTTTATAATTAAGGGTCTAAATTAAAATTAATTTTTTTAAAAGATCAAAATAATATTGCTTTCTAAATTTAGAAATTAAATTAATGAAAAAATTCTTTGAATGACTAAAATGACGATACTTATATCGTAAAAAAATCAAAAAGGGAATTTACTCATAAAAGAAAAATATAGGTGAGGAAGTAATTACAATCACTAATGCTATATTTCGATAGAAGATTAGGGAGAGAAAATGAGAGAATGGATAGGTTTATTATATATCTCTCTCTTATTTGAAAGTTTTATAAAAAAAAAGTAAAGAAAATGAGAATTTTAAAATAATTCTCTAAAATTCTACCAAAATAATTTTTGTGAATATTTTAAAATTCTTACAATTTAAAAAATTTTAAATAATTTAAAACATCTAAATAAGAGAAGAAGAATTTATTAGTAAGCTTTTCATTTCTTTTTCTTTATTTCTTTTAAATTTATTTTCTTTTCATTCTTTTCAAACTCCCAAAAATAATCTAAATGTTTCGATAAAAGTGAAGTAAACCAACCAACTAGAGGCCTATTTGTTTAGGCTTTTCCCAAACCACGTCCGCATTGGATGAAATCAAAACTAGTATAAATTTTTAAATATTCTGAAAATATATAATGGTTTAAATAATTTTATTATATAATATTAAGTATCATATTTTTACTAATACAATGTAGTACTTTAGAAATACATAAGAATTTGTCCAAAAACAATTATGGATGAAATCCAAACTAAACAAGCTATAGCTTGATGGGATCGTATATATGGACCTGTTCTGTTTTTTAGGCAAAGGTAAGTAGGATGAGAATGAGCTGATATAACTATTCATTTCCAAAATAGCGTGAATAATTAAACTTGTTGAAGAATTGGAATCAAAATAAAGAGCTGCCTCTTAGTCAAAAGGAATATGTGAGAAAGCATATTTCTCAATTTGTGAATACTTCGAATCATTTGATTCTTGGGCCTTAGGTATGGTTGAGAGTTTGGATAGAATAGAAAGGAAAATAATTTAAAGAAAATGAAGAAAAAAAAGAAAGAGAATAAAATATTTACTAATAAATTTTATTTTTTTTGTTTGGATCTTTTAAATATTTTTTAAAAAAATTAAATTAAAAAAAATTTAAAATATTTACAAAAAATTAGTTTAAAAAGATTTTAAAAAATTAACTAAAATTCTTAATTTATTTTTCTTTATTTTATAAAACTTATAAACAAAAAAAAATTATGATAAATTTCTCTCTCTTTTCATTTTTCTTCCATATTTTTTCTATCCAAACGTATCATAAAGTTCAATCTCACAAAGTTTATTCATTAACTATGATCAACAAAGAAAAAAAGTGTCACTTCTACAAGACGTGATCCTTGGGCATTTGAATTGAATATTTTATTTGTGACTGTTAAACTGAATATTCCATTCGTAAGAAAAACACTAGAATTGGTCTTCCAGAGATTCTAGGTTTTACCTCACCAAATAACACTCCCAGAAGAGGCGCGTGCATCTACTTGCCGCCACCAACCCCTTATGTAGTGGTCGTGGAAAGACACATCCAACACCATCTCAGTCACATTTACAAAGATTGGAAACTCAAATTCAATGAATAACTGAAATTTATTTTTCATGCTTCAGAAAGTGCATTGGTTACCCTTCCAGTGTTGTTGACTCGCACTTGAAATTGCAACCAGGTGTTGATTAATAACTGGTTGGGAGTTTGGGTTTTTTCGTTTTATTTTTTTTCTCATTTTTTTCTCCTTTTCTCACTCTTAAAGATTCTATAAATTCTTGCCTCTTAATTAGTAAATTGTGCTCATTAGGAAACCCTATTCTTTTGGATTTTCATTTCCCTTTGCATTGTGCCCATAAATTGGTCTCTATACTATGTGCCCACAAAATTGTACATATACAAGTTTTAGACACTTTTTTTTATTCTTAATTTGTTAGAAGGTACAAAATTTATATGTTTTGTTTTTCCTTTTTGACAAAAAACAATAAAAAAAAGTTTCAGAAAAGAACTTTATACTTTTCGCCTTTAGTTGTAAATTACGTGGAAATCCCTATTTCCCCCCCCCCCTTCATTCTAATATTTTATTTTTACAATTTTTCGGCTCCATATCTATTTAATCAAATTGCCTTCCTTTAATTTTTGTGCATAACCTAAGCTCTTTTGTTATCACCTATTATTAATTACTTTAGATTAAAGGGTATAGTTGCGAAATCATTTTTTTTTTGTGTGCCTATAAAACAGCAAAAGAAAACAAAGACAAAGTTACGCAGGATCAGAGGAGAGAATCAGAGGACAAAAGGTTACAATCTTATTCTGCTTGATATTCCTCTGTGCTTTCTCGTCCTCTGTGACGGCAAGATCCAGGCCAAGGGGCTACGTTTCCTAGTTTTGTTCACATTCGGCATTCCACATTTACTCACGACAAAGACGGTTCCAACCCCACCACCATCAGACTCCAAAATAGGGCACGCCATCTCCCATTCTCTCCTCTCAGGTTAGAGGCCTCAACTTTCATCGTTTTTATCACTCTCTGGCTCTCAGTTATTTACATTTGTATGCATGGTTCACACTTATTCGTGTTTAAATTAGTTTATTTTATAATAAAAATAATTTATAATTAAATTTTTTTTAAAATACTTTAAAAAAAAAGCAATTACATTCTTAAAAAAAAACTACTCCCAAACATACTAATGTTCTTCTTTTCTCATCATTCCTAATTTTGGTTTAGTGGGTTTTTTGGAATATGCTATACTAATGAATTCTGGGTTTCACTCTGCAACTTCAGATATTATATTCATACTGGGGTTGTATTCTTTGCAATCTAAATTTCTTTTATACCTATTTATGAGTAGGGACCGCAAGTACGACCTTGACATTATTCTGAGATCTGTTTTTTTTTTAATAATTTTTTTTTGTATTGAATAATCATGAGTCCCAAGAATGTCAAGATATATTGATTGGGCGATACGCACAAGGTCACAACTTATTTTATCTTTTTTTTTTTTCCCGGTACA
Organism: Castanospermum australe; assembly: GCA_019955255.1. Taxonomy (NCBI): domain Eukaryota; kingdom Viridiplantae; phylum Streptophyta; class Magnoliopsida; order Fabales; family Fabaceae; genus Castanospermum; species Castanospermum australe. Next base: position 399,877 of record NSJW01001011.1, on the reverse strand, counting down.
TCTTAATCTTATTCCATCTTTTTACTCATGGCATGAGAGAAAAGAAATTGTAACTTCAGCCGAAAGCCCACCAGTGCAAAGCTAGCTTTTGGTTAAAATTTGAACCCAAAAAAATAAGGGGGTTTTTAGTTTGTTTTTTATTTTTATTTTTAATTAATATGTTTAAGTTTTAATTACAAAAATATTATATTATTTTTAATTTATTTTCTGTTTTTAAAATTTTGTGAAGGAAATGGTGAAAATAAGAATTTCTTATTTTTACTTATTTTTATCATTTCTTTCATAAAATTTTAAAAATAAAAAACAGATTAAAAATAAGATAATATTTTTATAATTAAAATTGACAAATATTAACTTAAAATAAAAATAAAGAATAAACCAAACACTTCCTAAAGCTTTTGGTTAACATTTTTTATGCTTTCCGAACTTAGTCTCTCTCTCTCTTATGCATAGAGTGTGTTTGGATCTATATTAAAAAAAATACTTTTTTTAAAAAGATATTTTTATATATTTTTAAGTATGTTTGGGTATAACTTTTAAAAAAAGTAGAAGTAAAAAAGAACTCATTTATGTTTGTTTTTAGAAGTTAATATTTTTCAACTTTTAAAAAAATTAGAAGGAGAAGTAATTTTTGATATAATTTTCTAACAAAAATATCTTTTGTTTTTATTAAAAATTATATCCCATATCCTCTTTTTTTTTTCTTAGAGTAAAATTTTAATTTGATCATCTAAAGATTGTATATCAACATCACTTTAGTCCTACAAAAAATGTCAACATCAATTTAGTCTTTGAATCATGGAAGGTGACACCAAAATCATTCTTTTGTGCACGGACAATGACTAAATTGATATAATTTGTATAATTGAGGGACTATATTAATGCCAATTTTGTATAACTGAAAAATTAAATTAATGACATTTTCAATGATTGAGAGACTAAATTGATATCAAATTTTTTGAAAGACCAAAATGATGCCACCTAATTCAACAACTAAATTGACGTAGACATTTTTTAGATAACCAAAGTGATGTTGACCTAATCTTTGGATGATCAAATTGAGAGTTTAGTCTTGTTACAAATTAACCCTATTCATATAATCTTTTTTAGTTATGTGATTTACCTTATAAAAAATATAACTTTTAATCATTGTGTCCTAACTATTCCCTCAAATCAAAGCTTGACTTGACCATACCACTTTGAGAAAGTGAAAAATAAAACTAGTAACATGTTAAGATTTTGAGTGCATAACTAGATATACTTTTATTACATTATGTCTCATTTTTTATGCATATGAACACGGTATACTTCAAAAACTCACTATTCCCAAACTGTCAACCCATTTCATCGTATTTTACAGTTAAAAAAAGTGTTTATGGGTATCATTTTTAATAATTTTGCTATAAAAAGTGATTTTATTATTTTTTATCTAAACAAACTTAAAAGTCTTTTTGTTATTTAAAATTACTTATCAAATATTATATCTAAATGTAAAATTTTTTTTCTTAAAAAAAGACTCTATTATATATATATATATATATATATATATATATATATGTATGTATGTATGTATGTATGTATAAAGTACTTTTTTCATAAATTTATCCAAATTAACCATAGTGATTTTGTTATATTGAGAAAGTGGCAATTGGATTCCCCATATATGGATATCTATTGTTTTCTGTTAGTTGCTGCTATCATGCGGTTAGCTTGTACATTGAGTGCTTGTGATAGCAATAATTTTTTTTTTTATTTTAGGATACCTCAAGTTGTTACATCATACCAATATTAATTGAAGTTTGAAACTAAACTCTATAAATGTTCCTGTGATTGTGAATTATAGCCTCGAGCAACTCCATTTAGAGTTGTTTAATCCATTTTGAATTCCATAACTTGTTTTGTTTGTATCTGAGAATAGTTTTGCATTTTTTTTTTTTTCTCATGAAAGTAATATAAAGTTGATGGGGTTTGGTAACTCACAAACGCTTCTCGATCTGTTGTACTCCTCTAGTGCTTTATATGATTTTTAATATTCGTAATTCACATGATATATCCCCCAAATGGAAAAATCACAAGTTATCCAAGAATTGTGGCAGGACTTCATGAGATCAAATTCATTGCCTTGCTTCACCTCCTTGCCCAATTCCTCTACTTTCAAATTAAGCATTTATTCTGTCATATGAAACCCATGATATGGCAACTTGCTTAATTTTATTATATGGTTTTGCTGACTCTGATTTAAGTGTATCTCTGATTACCTATTTTTTTGTTTTAAGAAACCTACAAACTGACCTTTGTAGGTAATTGAGTCTTTAAAAAAAGATAGTTAAGAGAACAAGAACCAGCAAATAGGAAGTCTGCAGTGATACCATAGCAGATAACATAAAAACACAAGATTGGACAATCATGGCAGAAGACTTAGATACACAAGATGGGACAGTCGACATGAATGGAAAACCTGCCAACAAAAAAAAGACTGGAAATTGGAAAGCTTGCGGCTTTATTCTTGGTATTGGATTATTGTTCTTTGTTTTTTTATAATCTTTGCATATGTTAACTTCCATAACATCTTTGATACGCATGCCTGTAATAGAATTTGATTATCCCTAAGAAACTGAATTTAAAAATTTGTGGCAGTAAATGAATGTTGTGAAAGATTGGCATACTATGGCATGAGTATAAACCTAGTGAACTATCTCCAGAACAATTTCCACCAAGGAAACGCAACTGCTGCAAAAAATGTCACAAACTGGTCAGGGACTTGCTACCTCACACCATTGCTTGGAGCCTTTATAGCTGATGCATACCTGGGAAGATTCTGGACAATTGCCAGTTTCTCAACTATCTATGCCATTGTAAGTTCAGTTTAAGAGAAGATCTTTCTTGTTTGTTGAAGCCCAAGATCGGATAAAGGCATTTAATCTACACTCTTCTCAATCTGAGTTCATATTTTTATGTCTATGAGGTTCCCAATCGACAGGGATCATTATGTTAGTTAGCCAGAAAATATTTTTTTTTTGGCTTATCACATTAATGTTGTCTCTCTTCACGTGTTATATTACTCTCTTACAGCATAATTGAAAACTTGAGTCTCAAATTTATGTTAGTTTTTATATTTCTTTATCTGAGTTATCAAGTCAACTGAATTACATTCATAATTGTGTTGCTTTCAACTCATTCAGAGCAACATGACCAGTTTCATTATGTTCTTACAATAATATGGTATTAATCTCAGCTCTTTGTTCGTCTTATAATCTTCATTTTATCTTTTTACAAGCTTAATTTATTCCATTTGAATTTTTCAAGTAAGGTCAATTCTAGTTATATTTGAATTGCGCTTCAGAGCCTTTTAGCTGGGAATAAAAGGATTAACTAAGCAAGCATTTATCTGACATTGAATTCATAGGAGGGCAACCCTGTTAGTGATGGATGTTTATTTACCTTGCAGGGAATGATACTTCTAACATTTTCTGTTGCTGCACGTGGACTAAAGCCTTCGTGTGATGCTAATGGTTGCCATCCAACATCAGGACAAACTGCAGCTTGCTTTATAGCACTCTACTTGATTGCTCTTGGAACTGGTGGTATCAAACCATGTGTCTCATCATTTGGTGCTGACCAATTTGATGAAACTGATGATAAAGAGAGGAAAAAGAAGAGCTCCTTCTTCAATTGGTTTTACTTCTCAATTAATATTGGTGCACTCATTGCTTCCTCAGTGTTAGTTTGGATACAAATGAATGTGGGTTGGGGATGGGGTTTTGGAGTCCCTGCAGCTGCAATGGTCATTGCAATCATATTTTTCTTGGGTGGCAGCCGACGGTACAGACTTCAAGTACCTGGAGGCAGTCCACTTACAAGGATTTGTCAAGTTATAGTTGCAGCCACTAGGAAATTTAGTGTACAAGTGCCAGCTGATAAGTGTCTTCTTCATGAGACTGCAGATGTAGAATCTAGCATCAAAGGCAGCCGCAAGATTGATCATACAAACAACTTGAAGTGAGTTATCAAACCTATGTTTGCTTTTATTTTTATAAACTTTTTAGTGAGTATTTCATTAGGATTATCGACTACGAACATCTTATTGAACATAAAGTATGTGGAGTAGATTAGGCAACTAAAAATAGTTCCAAGCATATCCTTTTCATATTGTAGACTTCGTCACAAAGCATCTGTTGTTTCTCCTTGCATCCTAAAGTTTGGTTTATATTCGTATGTTTTTCTGCAATTTAAAAAATTGTTGATTCCAGGTGTTTGGATAAGGCAGCAGTAGAGACACAATCTGACCGCATCAAGGGTTTGCCAAATCCATGGAGGCTCTGCACAGTAACACAAGTTGAGGAGCTCAAGTCTGTAATTCGTTTGCTCCCAGTTTGGGCATCACTGATTGCCTTTTCAACCGTATACAGTCAAATGAACACCATGTTTGTTTTACAAGGCAACACAATGGACCATCACATTGGCCCTCGCTTCAAAATTCCATCAGCTTCCCTCGTCGTTTTCGGCACTCTCAGTGTCATCTTCTGGGCTCCAGTGTACGACCGCATCATTGTCCCATATGCGAGAAAGTTCACTGGCCATGAACGGGGATTCACACAACTTCAACGAGTAGGCATTGGCCTTGTCATTTCCACATTCTCCATGGTTGTTGCTGGGATTCTAGAGGTTGTTCGCCTTGACCTTATCAGGAAAAACAACTACTATGATCTTGAAACCCTCCCCATGTCAATCTTCTGGCAAGTGCCCCAGTATTTTCTTGTGGGATGTGCAGAAGTTTTTACTGTCATTGGTCAGGTAGAGTTCTTTTATGGTCAGGCACCTGATGCTATGAGAAGCCTGGGTGCAGCTCTCGCACTCACAACTAATGCCGTGGGAAATTATGTGAGTACTCTTCTTGTTACCATTGTAACAAAAGTCACCACAAGCCCTGGGAGGCTTGGTTGGATTCCAGACAATCTGATTAGTGGTCATCTTGACTATTTCTACTGGCTTTTGACCATTCTCAGCTTGCTCAACTTCCTTGTATATCTCTGGATTGCAAAAAGGTACGCTTACCAAAAGGTTGCAAATGCTCGTTGAGATTTTGAGATGTTAGAGTGAGGTTTCACAACCTTATTTTGTCCAGAATTGTAAGTTGCCATGGTTCTTTTGGTCCATTTGGATCTTGTCATTTACATCTTTTTCGTAGATATCTATTTGATGTATTTATAGGTGCTATTTTGAGTGTTCTCAATTAAAAGGTTGTTCTGTACTTGTTTCCTTGGAATTTTGCTGAACTTCCTGCTCCTGTTTGAGATTGGATCCGGTCACAAGCGTGGGAATCTTTGGGGTTCACTTCACTCCCGATGTTTCTCCTCGAACTGTAATTTTGTTTTGGTATGTCGGCGGGTTTAACTTCAATTCGCTAAACAAGTTCAACGGTGAAAATGATACCAAAATACGTGAAAGCAAAATTGGGTAAATTTTTTTTTTTGGGGTACATCAAAATTGGGTAAATTTACCTTCACTAATTGATATCGAGTGTCATCAACATTAAGAATGTCAATGGGACCACAGGTCCGGATTATTCTCTCCGTCATATATACTCATTTATAAAGTGTGAGTATTCACGAATATCAGTAACTATCTAATAATTTAAAATAAAAATTTAAAAATTACAAATTAAAAAGCGTGAATAATTTTTTTAATCGTATATTATAACTTTATCTGATAATTTAAAATATTTATAAAATTAAAATAATATATCACAAATAACATATCAAGTTTAATTATATTTTATAATAATCAATTCATACAAATACTTATTATTAGAATAATATAATTTTTTCAATAATTTTTATCATTATGAACTCATTCATTACAAAGCTTTATTGTAAAATAATAAGAAATATATCTTCATATATCATTTAAAAAAAATCATAATATGTATAAAATATTATAAAATTTTAAAAAAAATTTATAGGAATAGCAGGTGCAGGTGAGTAGTATGATCTTCACCTATCTCCCCATTTATTAAACAAGTAACCATATCTTGTTTCGCCGTGAATAATTCTTATGAATCCTTGTAAGTACGGAAATTTTTGCCATCACTAATTAGCATCACCACTTTATGCTTAATGAAACAATGTGTCATCCTCTTATATTCAATGCAAAGGCAACCCTTAGTGATTTTTCTTTTAGGTTTTGTGCATACGTTAAAGAAAAAAAATAGTATTTATTATTTTTTATTAAATTATCCTAATTACTTAAAAAAATATTAAATATGTTTTTATATTTTTAAGATATTAAATATTTCTACATTTCACTTAATAATTTTTATTTTTGATTTATTAACCTGCCCATGGCATACATTAACAAAACTCTTTTTTTTTTTTTTTATCGGCTTAAGGAGGGCAATCCTGAGGGATCAAATAGGCATACCTCCTACTCAACAAGCATATAACACTGATAATAAACATTTGTGATTTATTAAATATTACTGCTAATTAATAAATATTTAACCAGTTATTAAAATACCGATAATTGAAAAAAATAATACTGGACTAATTCCCATAAATAAATAAGACACATGTTAGCAAGTTTGACTCCTATAGAATAAGGGCAGCAAATTGATGGTTTAAAAGAATTTTGAATTATATCATTAATATAAACATAAAAAATAAATCAATAATTTATTTAAAATTTATTAAAAAATTATTACACTTATTCATTCTATCTAGGATTAATTTTAATGGATGTGATTCAATTTATTCATTAATTTATTTTAATAGATAGATATTTAATTCATTCATTCTCAATTAGATGCATCTAAACTCCTATTATATATATATATATATCTATTAGATCCAATAAATAGTTTGATTGGTCTATTTACTATTTATTAACTAAGACTAATCCTACCATCCAAATCTATTTAATCTGTTATTATAATTGGATGAATTAAACTGAATTTAGGTATAAATACATTAGATATGTCATAAATTTATGGATTCAATTATCACCCTTACTATGAAATGAAGGATACACTTTAGAGATTTAAATGCAATGACCGATTTAAGATTTAATAAAATAAAAGTAGATAAGTAACTTGCTATTTGAATTGAAAATGCTAGTAATTAAGTTAAAAAGTTACTAATTATTTAATTCAATTTTGATAGCACTTCAATGGAGACGTGTAACCGAAAAATAAATTTTCAAAATATTTTATGAAAATATAAAAATCATATTCTTTTGGGATTAAAATTATTTAAAATATGTTATTGACACTAGTCTCAATTTTCTCATTATGGTGTAAAGATATTAGAGGTTAAATTATTTATGAAACTATATATTCACCTCTCCTACCTATGCTTGCACATTCCCAGAGGCAAAGCTTACCTTTGTGTCAAGGGAGGCCAATTTTTTGAAAATTTTTTATTTTGAATGTAAACTTTTTTATAAAAAAAATTTAATTTTGGTACATGTTTGATAACAAATTATTTTTAAAAAAAATTATTTTTTAAAAAACTCTCTTAATAATATTTTAATTATAAATTATTTTAAATATAAAATAAGTTCATTTAAACATACTTTAATAATAATTTTTTTTTCTTTGGCACCCCTAAAAAAATACGGTATAAAAATAATCTATAGTATGGATTCAAATCCTTTTTTCTATTTTCCTGTCTCCAAGTGTTATAAACTTATAATAAACAAATGGTTGATGTCGAGGATGCATTTAAGTACTAAATACTTTTTAACAAAATATTAATTGATGCAAATTCCTAGTATCATACAATTAGGAGTGTCCATGAGTTAAGTTGAGTCAAATTTAGAATATTTTTGCATCTAACTCGCTCATCAAAGTAGTGGGTTGGATTGGGTTGAGTTTAGAAATTTTCTTCTAAAACTTAAACCATTTCTAAAACTCAAACCAACCCAACCTAAACATTAGTAGATTGGATTGAGTTAAACTCGTAGGTCCGATATACATTAAAAAAATTTTACCTATTAAATTAAATGTCAAAATCAATATAAAATTGAAAATTCATTATACTTCATAATAAATAACTTAATAAGTCTTAACAAAATATGACATATAAAATTTTAAAGAAATTAAAAGTTAAATATAATAAATTACAAGTCATAAAAATAATATAACAAATATTAATTTTAGACATAAAAAGAACTAACACAAGTGTCAAACGTCAAATACAATAAGTCACATAAAGTCTAAGAGTAAGAAAAAGAATAAACATTAGGTTTAGTATACTAAATATAAAAAATAATATAATTTTTTATTTTTTTAAAAAAAGATGAATTGAGTTGGATTGAGTAGGCTAGAATTTTTTCAACTAGTAACAAAACTCATTATCATCAGATTGAGAATTTTTAAATTCAACGCATCTCGCGAACCTCATCCAATTTGTTAATTATTGTAAGTTGAGTTGGGTTAAAACCAACGACACCTATACTTGCAATTAGATCGGACAAATTGTTTGAACTGGAAACCATTATTTAATTCAATTTGGTTAAGCGTTACTAAGACTTTAATGAAAACTTTTTGACGAAAATAAAATAACGAAGTTTTCAGGCAACTCAGATTTACTCAACTGATAGAACGAATTAAGTATTTTCAAATATCTTCAATTCATTCTTGATTCTTGTTAGAGTTTAAAGTAAGGCTAAATTATATATTTATTTTTTATAGTTTACACTCAACGTGATTCTTACTCTTTTTTTTTTTTAAATAAATCTTCGTACTTTCAAACGTTATCAATTTAATCCTACCGTCAACTAGGGTCATAACTCTGTTAATGGAGTGTTATACTTGGCAAACAGAGTCCTACGTGATAGTAAGGTTGCTTATGTATTTTCTTTACCCTTCTTCATGTCATCTCTTAAATTTCCCTCCAAATGTCATCCCTTCCCTCATCCACCCGTTTAAGGGAAACAAAACAGGGGAACCAGTGAATGTTCTTATTGATGGCTGCGTTTGGGTTTGTAAGGTAATTCGTGAATATGGGAGCTGCGTGGTGTTAAAGGCTATTGGTTATGTGTGTGATGGGTTGCTGTTTGGAGGTGATCTTATCTTTGAAGGGAGTGCTTGGCATGTTGGGCATGCAGGGAGTTTGGTTGGTTTTCATGGGTAATGGTGGCGAGATGGCTTTGTGGGGAAGTAAGGGATGTTGCACAGGGGCATAGGTGGGGCATGAGGTGTGCGCTTATGCAATGTTTCTCTCCAATCAATATGAAATATTGAATTTAAAATTGCAGAATTTTAGAAATTGATGCATAGTAGATGAAAAATTAGATTTGATGAAAGGATGAAGGCCTAAGCATATTTTATTTAAAGCGCATTCACTTGTGCATTTTGTTGAACAGTTCCATATGAAACTTTTTTTGATTGTGGCTACATTACATTTAATTGTTGTATTAGTCTTTGAATTTCTTTGAGACTAGTTAACAGCTAAATATCTCAAAAGTTGTCCCCTTTAATAGATAAGCCAGTGGCATAACTCGTAAGTAGGAGTTCAATAGATGATTCACGCATTATTCTTGAGACAATGGCAAGAAAACAAATGGCCATTGCCACAATTTTATTAAACATAACTCTGACAAGTTGTGTACAATGGGCAAGTTGAAAATCATTGCTACAGTGTAGTAGGATGAAATATGCTCAGGCCTTGATCCTTTCATAAAATTTGATTTCATATTTATTATGCATCAATTTCTAAAAATTCTGCAGCCTAAAATGAAGTATTTTATATTGACTGGAATGCCATGTTTCATATCTATTATGCAATATTTTTAAAAATTTTGCGAAGTATAGGCCTTACTGGTAACGCTAGAAGTAAATCATAAAGAGATAAGAGAGAAACAACATGGAGCAAGAATCATGTTCATAAATAGGACAAGACAAACTATGTTTATTATTTTAGTGCAATTCTAGTTCTACTATACAGCCTAGATCTTCATTGTCTTGTAAGAGCTTTTTCATATTAAAGGATTGCTAGGATTCATGTATTAGAAGATGGGTTAAGTATTTTGTTATAGATATGAAATAACATGATTAATGGGATGAAATATGGTAGTCTTTTAAACTGGGCTACATCAATCAACAAGAGATTTAAGAAGGTTACGAAGTCAAGAAAAGCCATCTATAGATGACCATTCTTCAAGTGCTTGAGATTGCTTATTTTCTAGCAGCAAAAACTTAAATCCCTTGTTTAATCCTCTAGTTATATATGAATCCAAAGAAGTGAAAACCAATACTCTTGTATCAGCTGCATCACAGCGCAAGCCAAAATCCTTCACATCTAGGAACAGTCGCATAGCTATCCTATGGCTCAAGTTGAGGAGTGAGGACATAATGAGGGCCACAAGAGAAATTCCAAAAGAGGGAGATCTTCTATCCCTCAGGTTCTCACACCAACTCTGAATTTTTAACTCCTGTTGGATACATTTTTGGGTTCGTGGTTTGTGAACTTCTTTTGGAGCTAAAGCTGGTAAGAACATGAAAAAGCAAAGAAGCCACGTAAGCAACTTAACTGCCACCTAAGACTTCATTTGCCACATAAGACACCTTATTAACAGAGTTATAACACCTGTTAACAGTAAGAATTAAATTGATAACATTTAAAAATATAAAAATTCGTTTAAAAAGAAATAAAGAGTATGAATTAAATTAAAAATAAATATAAATTATAAAAACAAAATATATAATTTAATTTTAATTCAATCATATTTGTTGCATGTTTTAATTTTGAAACGAGTAACTTCACTTTTTCCTAAACCTTTTCAAAAGAAAAAAAAAAAAGAAGAGTTTTCAAAATATATATATATATTAAACATGGTCCGCAGCTGCTGAGTGCAGTCACCGACACCAACGTCCAAGAACCTTTCGTCTCATCGATGTCTTTGTCAATTCCTTCGCGAGCGATTCCAGGGCGCAAACGTAGTTTAAGACGTGGGCCATGGTTAAGGGCACGGATCAGCGATGTGTTCTGGAGTTTCAGGGGCGAAGACACTCGTGGATCACTCGTTTCACATCTCTATGCCTCTCTTAGCAATGCTGGAGTTTTTGTTTTCAGGGACGACAAGGAGCTGCCAAGGGGAGCCCATGTCCAAACCTCGCTGCTGGAAACAATCGAAAGATCGAGAATTTCTGTCGTTGTTTTCTCAAGAAATTATGCTAATTCAGGATGGTGTCTGCTAGAGTTGGAGAGAATAATGAAGTGTCGCAGAACCATGGGTCAGGTGGTTCTGCCAGTGTTCTACGGTGTAGATCCCTCCGAAGTACGCAATCGGACAGGTTTGTTTGGAGAGGGTTTTGATGATCTTATAAAAGCAATCTCAGTGGAGAAAGACATGGTGTTGAGGTGAAGGACAGCGCTCCGAGAAGCCGGCGGCATTTCAGGGATTGTCGTCATAGATTCCAGGTAATTTTTTTTTCGTTTCTTTTTTTCTTTGGTTAAATTATTCGTTGATTGTCATGCTTTGAATTAAAAATCTTCAATCTTTGTGGCCTTTTAATACTTGGTCTTTACTTTGTAGCTTTCTCTATCTCTTGAACTTTCCCTGACAGAGAGGTTTTGAAAAAGAATAAGTGATTTTTTTTAAAATTTATATGTTACTAAATATGTTTGAGAATAGTTTTTTTTAAAGAATTTTTGATAAAAATTCTTTTAATAAAATTTTAATTATAAAATATTTTAATAAAAACATACATTAACTAAATATTATATCTAAAAGTAATTTTATAAAATTCACAGTCATATCATAAATTCTTTTTTTCAGTGAACTGGACCTAAGTAAAGGTTGCCCCCACGGGGCCAAACCAAAGGGAGAAGGGGGAGGGGATGGGGGAGTGCATTGTGGTAGATCGAATCCCCTTCTCTCCATACGAAAAGTGCTCTTTAACCATTGAGCTATAAGCTCATGGGCCAGAAAAAAATAATTTTATTTGACTCCATTTGTGCATCAAAATGATACAGAAAGGACAAAGCACCTGATAGTTTGTGACAAAGTTTTCGCTTCTAGCCCAGTTGTTTAAGGTACAGGAAAGGAAAACATATCTCATGATCATTATGAAGAATTAAAATAAGTGACATGTTAGAGGGTAATGTTATATACATACTTATCTTCTCATATCTCGCATTTAACCAATTATCATCATCCTTTGTCGCTCATCTCTCTCTTTGTTTTCTTTCTCAATATCATTGAAGTTTACGTGTAAGTATCAATCAAATAGATGCAATAATTTATCATCCATGAAATCCTTTCATATCTAAATACAATCTATTATAATAATAAATTTAATAGATTAGATCAGTTTTAACAAACTAAACAAGATATCCAATTATTAGCCCATCCAAGTATAAGGAAAGAGAACCTCTCCTCCTTTCTCCATCTCTTTCCAATTTCTGCGTCTAAGAATAACTTCCACCACTTTGCAACCGATGACAGACAGCTGAGATGTAAACATTACCGATGACTCCCGACGCCGGCGATAACATGTGAGAGATTGTGGATATCAATGTAGCCATCGTCATTGTTCTCAATATTAACAAGTCACCTATGCATATAATTGACCAGTAATATTAAAATTGTTTGATTTTAAGAAAGTTTTACTGGTTAAGTTAACTAACAGATTTAAATTTTTCACTTTTCATACATTGACTTAAAGATGCCTTAAAGGTTCATATCTCTGAAATTCTAATCAATTGTTTAAATGATCCCATCCTTTATTTATGCACACACATTTCACTCATACCCTTTGGTCCTTTTGTCTATATTAAGCGTTCTTTTTGTAATTTTTTCTGAGCAGTCCTAATTCTGGACAAACCCTCGTATGCAGGGATCCTCCAGTACTTATTTTACTTTCAAGAATACCCTAATAAAAATCAAGGTACCTTAGTGCCACCCCTTGCATGGTCAGCATGGATGCATTTGGAAGAATAATTTCTTGTTTGGTTAGATATGTGACATAATAGTTTGACACCTATAGTACTCAAAGCTGCTTTTTTTTTTTTTTGGCCATGTCGTTGGTGTATTGCAAAGAGTAATGATAGTTGCACATAATTATACTCACATGCTTCAAAGTAAGCTATTGGATAACACTTTCAGCCCTATTACAACTTTTGGTAAGCAGTTCAGATTTTAGATACACACTCACATATATCACACGTGCAACCATCATATTCTCACTCAAAATTCCTCCTCTACTTTTGATACATGTACCTGTTAGAGAATGCTTATATATAATCGATGATGTACCTTTTCTCTGGTTCATTTTTTATAGGAATGAAAGTGAGGCTGTTGAGAATGTTGTTGAACATGTTACTCGTTTGCTAGACAAGACAGACTTGTACGTTGCTGATCATCCTGTGGGAGTAGAATCTCGAGTGCAAGATGTGATTCAACTATTAAACAACCAACAATCAAAAGATGTTCTACTATTAGGTATATGGGGCATGGGAGGAATTGGGAAAACCACCATTGCCAAAGCCATTTACAATCAAATTGGCCGCAATTTTGAGGCTAGGAGCTTCCTCTCAAACATCAGGGAAGCTTGGGGGAAAGATGCTGACCAAGTTTATTTACAAGAACGGCTTCTTTTCGATATCTACAAAACAACAAAAATAAAGATACATAGCATTGAATCAGGAAAAATTATATTAAAGGAAAGACTTTGCCATAAAAGGGTACTTATTGTACTTGACGATGTGAATAAATTGGACCAATTGAATGCTTTGTTTGGAAGTCGTGAATGGTTTGGTCCACGGAGTAGAATAATCATCACCACAAGAGATAAGCATCTACTTAGAGTTTGTAGAGTTGATCATGTATATAGGATGAAAGAAATGGACGAAAGTGAATCTGTTGAGCTTTTTAGTTGGCATGCATTCAAGCAAGCAAGTCCTAGAGAAGAATTTGTTGGACTTTCTAGAAATGTAGTTGCCTATTCTGGGGGATTGCCACTAGCTCTTGAAGTCCTTGGATCCTATTTGTTTGATAGGGGGATAACAGAGTGGAAGAGTGCATTGGAGAAACTTAAAAGAATTCCCAGTGATCAAGTTCAGAAGAAGCTAAAAATAAGCTTCGATGGTTTAAGTGATGATACAGAGAAGGAAATATTCCTTGATATAGCTTGTTTCCTTTTGGGAATGGACCAAAATGATGCAATACAGATATTAAATGGCTGTGGACTTTACGCAGAAATTGGAATAAGTGTCCTTGTAGAGCGAAGCCTTGTAACCGTTGACAGTAAGAACAAGCTTGGAATGCATGATTTGCTACGAGATATGGGAAGAGAAATCATTCGTGAGAAATCACCAAAGGAGCCTGAGGAGCGTAGTAGGTTATGGCTTCAAGAGGATGTGATTGATGTATTATCAAAACACACTGTAAGAACTTCCTGTATGGTTTTTGTTTCTAAAATATATATCTAGTGCCAAAGGAAGCAAAATGAACATTAATTAATCAGTTGCTAACATTCATTTGGTTTCTTTATTATCACAAGAACTTTAAACTTTGAAAACTGGTTTGATTGTGAATCATTTTGTGCTTCCTGGCTCATTGTAAGAAATTATGCGTTTCAGATCTTTGTAGTCAGTTGCATTGCATTACAAGATTTTTAGCTACCATGTATCTTGAGCTTTGCATTTGTACTCTTTTGTCATTCTATTTTGCAGGGAACAAAAGCTGTAGAGGGACTGGCTTTGAAGTTGCCGAGAATCAATACAATTTGTTTGAGAACCAAGACATTTAAAAAGATGAAGAGACTCAGATTGCTTCAACTTGCTGGTGTACAACTTGTTGGAGATTTTGAATATCTTTCAAGAGATCTTAGATGGCTGTGTTGGTATGGATTTCCTTTATCATACACACCTACAAGCTTTTATCAAGGAAGTTTAGTTGCCATTGAGTTGAAATACAGCAATCTCAAACTAGTGTGGAAGAAGGTCCAGGGATAAATTCTGAGTTTAATTTTTGCCTTTCATGAATTGTTTTCACTTATCTTATTTTTAAATTCAATAAAATTGAAATTAAGTATCTAATATATCACTACTAATTTATTATGTGGTGCTTTTAAAAAGAGGTTAAGCGATGCTTTTAGAATTTGATAAGCTTGTTGGATTTTTTGATTCCAAAAATATGTCAATGTTTTCACAAACTAAACTAAAAAAATCTACAAAATGAATTCTAGAAAAAAGAAAAAAAAAACTATATAAGGAAGCACACAATTACACTTTTGATCTTGGTTTCTTTCAGTCTTTCTAACATTGCAAGTGCTTTTAGTATAAAATTTATTAAAGATTCAAATTTAGAATAATTTCATTTATTGTTATGGAACATTATTTTTTCTTTCTTTTAAATTAGTATGACTAATTTTCTTAAAAGCATGTTTTAAAATTAAGATTACTAATTTTCTTAAAAATTTAAGTTGTTATTAGGATAATACCAAAAAAACAAATTTTGTTTATATATTAAATATTTACTTATATATGACCAGATAAATTTTGTGCTAAAACTTTTATGTAACAAAGTGGGAGGTACGTACAGATTGCACTCATGACTATTTGATCAAAGAAGATATAATGTGAAATCACAAAGCCTATCATCCTAAAATTTTAAACTGTTGCAAAAAAGTTCATAAATGTCATTTAGTACTTTCTCAGACAGCATATATAGAACCAGCAATTTGTTGAAGATTTTGAAAGCAAAAACAATACTAAACTAATATAAATGATACTTTAGTGTCTTGAAAGGTTAATGAGAAATCTATTTACATTTTATTATAAAGTATGCTCTTGCAAGCCATGTGATTCATATCATCTTTATTGCAAATGTGGCCTCCTCTAGAGAATGACTATGTGATGAATTAAATGGCGATTATTCCATAATGTTAGGTGTTAACGTGGCTTCTTACAAGTCATGTGATCTCACATTATCTTTGTTGTTAATATGGTCTCCATCAAAGAATGATGATGTGGATCTAACATAGATTGCTACTAATGTCAAGTGTAAGCTTCCTCCAAATAGAGATAAAAATTCACTAGCTCCTAGCAAGCCATCTGATGCCATATAAAGTCAAGTATTGACGTGGCCTATTCCAAACACATCTAAAATTTCATTGAGTCCGGCAAGTCATCAAATGCCACGTACGGCAAAGTGTTAATGTGATTTCCTCTAAACAAACCTAAAATTTCATTAGAGAGTGAAGACTTTTGAAATTCAGTTAATGGTTTATATTTATAAGTAAAGATATATAATGATGGCATAAATTGTTCATAATACTTTTATAAATATCACCCCAACCATATCAGGCAACATATATTTGATTGTTTTTATTATTTTAAAATTTATGCTCTACATAGTCATAATAGGATAACTTATAAAGCAAAATCAAAGTTCAAAACATTCGATTAAGAGCATATAATCATGAAAAAAATATACATATAAATTTAAAAATTTATTTCTTACCAAAGTAAAATAATGAGATACAATACCATATATATTCAATGAATAAGCTAAGCTATCATTATATTACAAAATATTTATTAAATTCTATTTAAAAAATATTAATTACAAATATTAACATATAGGTGCCTCCACATATTTAGTTCATAAACTAATATAACATTAAAATAATATTTATGAATTTTATTCTAAAAAAATTAATTACAATTATTTTGCAGGCGTCTACACAATACGTGGGTTAAATGACTAGTTTAATGACTTCCATCATGTTAACCTATATCTCTAATTTCTCCCTTTTTTCTTTTCTTTTAGTTGCTGGAGAACCTGAAAGTTCTCAATCTTAGTCATTCTCATTACTTGACAGAAACCCCGAACTTTTCATTCTTGCCTAATCTTGAAAAGCTAATGCTCAAAGATTGTCCAAGTTTGACTCTGGTTTCCCGTTCCATTGGATGTCTCAGTAAAATTCTTATGATAAATTTGGAAGACTGTACAAGCCTTCGTAAACTTCCAAGAAGCATCTATTGGCTGAAATCTCTGGAAACTCTCATTGATTCTGGATGTTCAATGATTGACAAGTTGGAAGATAACTTGGAACAGTTGGAATCTTTGACAACCCTGCTTGCGGATAACACTGCTATAACACAAGTGCCCTTTTCAGTAGTAAAATCAAAAAGCATTGGATATATTTCTTTGTGTGGCTACGAAGGATACACACGTGACGTGTTTCCTTCTCTCATTTGGTCTTGGATGTCACCAACAAATAATCTTTCATCTCTGGTTCAAACATCTGCGAGCATGTCATCACTAGTTTCCTTAGATGTACAGAATAATATTTTCCATGGTCTATCAACTGTTTTCAAGGATCTTCCACAGCTTCGAAGTCTTTGGGTGGAGTGCGGCACACAATTTCAACTAAATGGAGATGTAGCAAGAATTTTGGATGCATTATCTGTTGCAAATTGTAAGAAATTGGAAGCAATTGCAAGTACATCACAAGTCACAGATATGGAAACTTCTGCATTAATTGATTGTTGCAGTCAAGTTCAGATTTCTGGATCAAACAATTCCTTGAATTCTCTTTTAATTCAAAATGGGAATGAGCTGCCAACTCACCAATATTCTTGGAGAGAGCATTTTACAGGTTTGTCTATCTTGTGTACATCTATTTTTAAATTTATTAAATTTTGATTTCAATGTAAAATTCCTTTACATCATCTTCAAATTATGTATTGATACATTAGTCAAACTCATTAAATGATGTGTCAGCACATGATTTAGATTATAGTGTAAAAAGATTTTAAAATAATAGTAAATCAAAATTAAAATCCGTAAGATATTATTGCCTTTTTTTTTGCTAGTTTAATTATTTAGAATATCAATTAAATGTCAAAGTTATGCTTATGTTAAGTCTAGAAATACGATGTATTAATGGTATTAATGTTCTATTTAGAAATAATTCAATGAATGATACATTCTAATTGTGCGTGTATATATATATATATATATATATATATATATATATATACTTCTTTACAAATAGTTTAAAATTATATTATAAATTAAAATAAATTTGTTTTTACATCTTTATATTGATTTGTTTTCTAATTGAGTTTTTTTTTTAACAAATACTTAAAATTTACCTCTTAATAATTATACAGATATAATTATCAAAATTTATGTATATACATATAAGGCTCTTAATATTTTTCCTTTTAAAATTATTATCTTAAACACTATATAATATTTTTTTTTCCTTAGAATCTTAATTTATGAGAAAATAAGTAATTAACTTACAAGGAAAAAATGTCTTTAATTTGGTAAATAAATTATAAGGAAATATTTATATAATTATGTTAAATAAATTTCTGAGCATATGTTCATTTTACAGAAATTGACTACCATTGAGCCTGGTGATTGTGTGCTCGCCGGTGACAATTATCCTGATTGGTTAACTTTCAACGGCGAAAGTTCTTCTGTAATCTTCGAAGTCCCTCAAGTGAATGGGCGTAACTTGAAGGCAATGACGTTGTGCATTGTCTATTCTTCTTTCCGAGACATCATAAAATGAGAAGGTCTTAAAAATATCTTGATCATAAACTACACCAAGACCACCATTCAGGTCTATAAGGGAGATACATTAACCTCCTTTGAAGATGAAGAGTGGCAGAGCGTAATATCAAATCTGGAACCTGGTAACAGAGTGGAGGTTTTTGTCGTTGTCTTCGGGTATGGATTCATTGTGAAAAAGACAGCAATTTATCTCGTGTATGGGGAACCAATTGATGAAAAAATAGATCAATGCCATGCAGCAGAAATGAATGTTCGTGTTTCTGGTTGTGATGAAAATGTAAGCAGAAATCAGGGTGAAAGTGTTTCGAATGACATGGAAGCTGAGCTGGGAAAGGGGGATGAGTTGGCAGAAGGCGTCATAACCAGACCCCGAACAACTAAGAAACGACAAATCAGGGAATGGGAATAAGGGAAAGGAAGTAGAGAGTATGTGAAATGTGAATGATCTCTGGGTGGAATGGAGGGAGGGAATTGTTTGTTGCTTGGGTATTATTGTTATGCTTACTAATAGAGTGGGTTTTGAGGGTATTTATATGAGGAAATGTTGTTGAGAGTAACTTAGGATTCTTATTTCGCGTGGTCGAATGCCATCAATGCACCTACAATGCATGAAATGCATGGTAAGCTTCTTTTTTTTTTGTACCTTTAATTTTTCCAATCCACTATTATGTATCTTTACTTTCATTGTTTTGTAACTATCATAAAGTAATCGTTCTTGTAATTAAACTTGACTAGTATCTCAAACTTCCCTGATACTTGCAAGTTCTAGACTCAAAATTGCGACCAGTTTGATTATAACTGGCTTTGGCAATTTAAATGGTAGAAAAATAAATCAGGAGCCTTGTAAGGGGAACCTAGTCCAGCAAAAACTCTCCATTAATAAACCAAATTGTTTTCATGGCAGCATAAGTTGTGTGGAATCAACGAGGAGGTATCACGTACGTGATATGAAACAACAGAATTTGTAATCCAAATAGGGTGTTGTATGAACTTTACCGAATAAAAACTCTACTTTTATGATATTAACACAATTTAAAACAGGAAACTAACAATACTTGAGTATTTATAGCCACTTCGACTAAGCTTGTCACAAACAAGTTAAACGGAGAAAATGAAATTGAAAACATGTGAAAGCAAAAATTGGGTAAATTTCTCTTCAATAATCAATATACATCGAGTACCATAAGCCTCACCACTTTAAGCTTGATAAGACAATGGATCATCCTATCATATTTAATGCAACTCAGCAATCCTGATCAAGTAGCCATACCTCCTACTCAACAAACATAGAACACAATATATAGTTTGGAGAAGAAAACAATTAAATCATAAAAGCAACACTGCAACAGGTAAACAGTGGTTCTACAAGGGCCACGTTCATTTCTATTCTCTCTTTCACTATCTTTTATCCGTACTCAACTTTTCTTCTTTTTTTCCTTTTGTTTAAAGTCAATCGCGGACCCAACTTGAGGAGGGACTGAGTATACATTTTCATCACCACCACAAACAAGAACATTCTTTGTACTCAACGCTGATTTGTACTCACGCTGGATATATAATGCAGGGTTTTTTCATTGTTTTTTTTTTTTTCAGACCTTTCGATTTCACTGCCTCTTCAACTAGACATGTTTACAAACGAGTTCAACGGAGGAAATGATTCAAAACACGTGAAAGCGAAATTGGGTAATGATATATTACTCAATTAAAATTTGCTTCTTTAATCATTGAACATTGAGTGCCATCAGCATCGCCACTTTAAGCTAAATAAAACAATGAATCATCCTCTCATATTCAATGCAATTCGGCAATCCTGACTCCTGAGTGATCAAATAGGCATACCTCCTACACAACAAACATATGTAACCCTATAGTCTATCTGGAGAGAAGAAAACAATTAAAACATGAAACCTTAAATACCAGAAAGCTTATGAGAAAGATGGAGAAGTTGGGAGAAATCTCTTATTCAATTCAAGAACAACTTCGGCTATTATATAGCCTTACATAACAAACTGGAACAGAAAAAAGAACAGCACACGACTTACATGAAGCAACGTGGGAAGAGTAAAACACACAAACGATACGTGGATCCCTTGAAAATAGGAACTTATTGACTGAGTGAAACAAACCACTAAAACAAACCTGTAAACACCAACATAAGAACAGGATAACCAGAGTACAAGGGCTCGAGTGATAGAAGAAAGAGAGGCTCTAAAGCATCATATGGATGGCAGGAGACGTGAGGGCCTGGTTGAGTCTTAGAAAAGCTGGTTTACCCACTTTTTCAGAAAATGCTTTCACCCTTATTCCTGCTTACATTTTATCATCACCAGAAACAAGAACATTTTTTTCGGGTGCATGCCCATGATCCACTTTTTCGACAATTGGTTCATCATATATGAGATAAACTGCTGTCTTCTTCACAATGAATCCATACCCAAAAACGACAACAATAACCTCCACTTTGTTTCCAGGTTCTAGATTTGATATTAGGCTCTGCCACTCTTCATCTTCAACGGAGGTTGTATCTCGCTTATAGACCTGAATGGTGCTCTTTGTGTAGTTTATGATCAAGACATTTTTAAGACCTGATTTTTTGTTGTCTGGGAAAGAATAGACAGTGCACACCGTCATTGTCTTCAAGTTACGCCCATTCACTTGAGGGACTTCGAAAATTACAGAAGAACCTTCACCATTAAAGGTTAACCAATCAGGATAATTGTCACCGGGGAGCAAACAATCACCAGGCCCACTGGTATTCAATTTCTGTACAATGAACATATACTCAGAAATTTATTTAAATGTTGACAAAAAAAAAAAAAGAAATTTATTTAAACACATATTAATGCTACCTTATAAATTATTTAACAATTAAAGACATTTTTTCCCTTATAAGTTAATTACTTATTTTTCTCATAAATTAGATGTGCATTTTGAATGCTGTAACACTTTTTAGTTGAGCAAAGTATGTATAAATGACTTAGGATCCTTTCTTATTAGTGAAATAATAGGAGTCTTCTGTTAAAGAGAGAAAGATACAAAGTTTTAAATATAAAAAGTAGACTTTATAACCCATCATGATAGGTCTCAACATATTATAATTTGTATCTATCTTTTACCAACAAGATAGTTCCGTTGCAAGAGAGGATCTAAATCTTATATTAATGATGTCACTAGTACTAAGGCAAAATTTAGATTCATGGATTTCTTTCTTCTTATGTGTGATAGATTAATAGATTGATACCATGGTTATTAAAACCGAACCAAACTGGCCGGTCCAATCAGTCCGACCATGTGGATTGGATTTATGATTAGACCAGATTGAGCTGGTCGAAAACGGCTCATAACTGGCAAAAATCAGCCAGTTTTCATTAAATCAGTCAGTTATGATTTTTTTTTTTTCAAAATAGAACTTTAAACGATCCTATCTTTTGATCTAGAGGAGTTATAGAACCCATAATATATCAATTGAAAGCTCCTTTCAAGCCCGTCACTATGGCAACCCGAGTCTACCCGATTGAAGATGTTTTCAATACTTAAATTTGCCATTTAAGCCTTTTTTGGAACTGTTTTAGTTTTTTTCTTCGTATAGTTAATTGTTTCTTTTTTTAATCAAGATTCTTATTAGGATTTCAAACTAAATTTTTTTTGTATATTTTTGTTATTAGTGATATGTGTTATGATTTTACAACTTATACATAATTATTACGTCATATGGTTCGACCGTCTAATTTAACTAGTTGAACTGAAAGTCTTACCAATTCAACATTCAATCCGGTTTTATAAGAGTTAATATCTAATACAAGCATGTTGAATTGGTTTATATATATTATAATTACTCTTTCATTTTTATGAAGAAATATTTGTAAAACTTATATAATAACATACATTATATATTTTTCTTTATTATTTTCTCAACCCATTCTCTTATCTATTTTCTCTGTTTTTTTACTGTTTGCCTCATTTCCAATACTAGCATAGCATTGAGGGGGAGTGATAATGATAGTGGTGACTTTTCAATACTAGTGTTTGTGATGTTATCTTCCCATCGACGATCATTCCGATGGTGATTTCTTTTCCACTGATGAGTCATATCCAGTGGTGACTTTTCAATACTAGTGTTTGTGATGTTATTTTCTTCCTATCGACAATCATTTCGATGGTGACTTCTTTCCTACTTATAATTCATATCAGTGGTGACATATCTTCAATATTTGTGTTTGTGATGTTATTCTCTTTCCATCGACGATTATTCCAATGGTGACTTCTTTTCCACTGATGAATCATACTAGTAGTATTTCTACTCAAGTTGTCTGGATCTGCAATCTGGTCAAGCAAATCCTTAGAATCTCTCAAGTCGTTTGGCTTTGCTGTCTAGTCAAGTAAAATCCTAAAATCCTCAAGTCTTTTGGATCTGCCATCTGGTCAAGTAGAACTCTAGAATCCTTTCTTCTCACGTAGGCTGATGATCATTCTTTACTGAATTATCTTTCCAGCAATGTTCATCTCTCCGGCGTCTTCAGCATTCAGAGTTGTCTTTCAGCCATGGAGTCTACTTTATATTTATGTTATTTATTTAAAATATTTATTTGTAACAAGTTTAAAGCTTAGTAAGCTTTAACTTGGGGGGAGTGTTAGAATATATCTAGAATATCTTTAAGATATTTATAATATCTTTAGAATATTTTAAAAGATCTTAGAATATATATGGAGTCAATTAATCCTTTAATTGAGGACTTCTAATTTCATTATATTTCATGTATTTCCTTATTTGATTAGGATTACAAGAATATAAATAGGGGTTAGTCTTTTATTTTTTATAATATATCAACACATTTAATATATTTATCACATTGTTCTCTATTCTCCTTTCTTCTTTCTCCCTGCATAAACCCTATGATTTCAACTGTTTCGAATAGATTGTATGTGTCCATAAGATTATTCAAAAAAGTAATATGTATAGGATTTCATTATTTTAATCTATGACATAATCCTAATTAAACCGATTGTAAATAAGTCTACACTTACAATGTATCGAACTCAACATATTTATGAAAAGAACATTACTTTGTATTTCTAAACTTGCATGCCTAACTTGACATTTAATTGATATTCTAAATAATTGAACTAGCGAATAATCAGGCAATAATAAATTATTTAATGTTTTTATCAGAATATAATGTATATTACATAATTTCTCTTTATATATCTTCTATATAAATATAAATATAAAAATAGATAGACGCAACAGAGACAAACCTGTGAAATGCTCTCTCTAAGAATATTGGTGAGTTGGCAGTTCATTCCCATTTGAATTAAAAGAGAATTCAAGAAATTTTTTGATCCTGAAATCTGAACTTGACTGCGACAATCAATTAATACAGAAGTTTGCATATTTAAAGCATGTGATGTAGTTGCAGTTGCTTCCAATTCCTTACAATTTGCGGCATACAAGGCATCCAAAATTCTTGCTACATCTCCACTTAGTTGAAGTTCTGAGCCGCACTTCAGCCGAAGACTTGGAAGTTTAGGAAGGTCGGTGAAAATAGATGAAAGAACATGGGAACTAATATTTGGTACATCTAAGGAAACAAGAGATGACATGTCCACAGATGTTTGAAGTAGGGAGGAGATATTATTTGTCGGTGACATCCAGGACAAAACGAGACAAGGAAACACATCATGTGTGAATCCTTCATAACCACACAGAGAAACATATCCAATGTTTTTTAATCTTACTACTGAAAAGGGCACTTGTGTTATAGCAGTCTTATCTGCAAGTAGGGTTGTCAAAGATTCCATTTGTTCCAAGTCCTCTTCCATCTTGTCAATCATTGAACACCCAGAAAGAATTAGATTTTTCAGAGATTTCAACTTATAGATGCTTCTTGGAAGGTTACGAAGGTTTCTACACTCTTTCAAATTTATCATAACAATTTTATTGAGATGTCGAATGGTATCGGAAACCCTAGTCAATCTTGGACAATCTTTGAGTACTAGCTTTTCAAGATTAGGCAAGTTTGAAAAGTCCGGGGTTTGTGTCAAGTAATGAGAATGACTAAGATTGAGAATTTTTAGCTTCTCCAACATCTGCAACAAAAGAAAATTTTCAAAAAATAAATTAGAGAAGAAGCTTAGAAAAAATAGATGGAAAAAATTATAATTTGTCACCAACATTGAGACTGGCATATATCATTTATATTGGAAATATATATATATATATATATATATATATATATGATGTTAAAGAAATTATTAAAAGAAATTTATGAGCCTTCTCCTGACAGTTTAAAATTTTGAGATGATGGGTTTTGTCTTTTGATATTACATTTGAGTAAAATGAAATTTTAGTCCTTGAATATGCAATTTAGTCCCTAATTTATATTAAGTATATGATTCAGCATTTAAACTCATTTGATGATAGTCCTATAAGGTGGTTAGCAAGAGATAGCAAAAGGAATAAAGTGAAAGAAGTTTGAATAATTTAATAATTGAATCGTATATTTATTTAAAATAGGAACTAAATTGTGAGTGAGGGTAAATTTTTAAGGATGTGAAAAGTACAATCCTTACCTCACGCTTCTTTTTTTTTTGGGTAAAATACCTCACACTTCTTTTTATTAAAGTTTTTGCGCAAAATTAAGCTGGCAATATGCTTTGCCAGCTCTAACCCAAAGAGCTTTCATGTGAGTTCCATATTGAAGTTATAAACAAAATTCATTTTTTAGTTCTTCTCCTAATAACAACTTAAGTTTTTAAGAAAATTGATAATCTTAATTAATTTTAAAACTTAACTTATTTTTTTAAAATTTTAGTAATCCTAATTTTAGAAGCTAGAAAAAGTAATGTTCCATAACAATAACTAAAATGCGAAAAGAACTTGAATATTTGGTAAACTTTTACTAAACGCTCTTGCAATGTTCGAAAGACTAAAAGAAACATAGATGATTGGGAAGTGTAACATTTAGTGCTTAATCATATAGTTTTCTTTTCTTTTTTATAGAATTCATTTTACAATTTTTTAGTTTAGTTTCTGAAAACATTTACATATTTTTGGCATCCTAAAATTCCAACAAGCTTAACAAATACTAAAACAATCGCTTAACCTCTTTCTAGAAGCATCATATAATAAAATAGTAGCAATATATAAGATACTTAATTTAAATCTGTTGAAAGGAGAAATGATAACAGAAACTCTTAGTTTGAGAGAATGAGTCAGTTAAAATACACTGCCCTCAGTATCAAATTTTATAATACTTGTGTACAATAAAAAAGAAAATAATGTAATAATCCTATTGCATAATCTATGTGATTCTAACATGATCCTAATTGATTATTTACATATTCTGACAATCCTAATTGATTCTAACAGATTATTTACATATTTTGACAATCCTAATTGATTATAACACTCTCCCTCAAGCTGTAGAATATAAATCATATGCACTAAGCTTGTTATAAATATAACTAATTCGAGAACCTCTGAGAGACTTTGTGAATATATCTGCTAATTGATCATTTGAATTGACCAAGTTAGTGGCGATGCATCCAGATAAAATCTTTTCTCAGATAAAGTGACAGTTCACTTCTATATGTTTGGTCCTTTCATGAAACACTGAATTTGAGGCAATGTGCAGAGCTGCTTGATTATCACAAATCAGTTGCATTTGCTTAAAATCTCCAAATTTTAATTCTTGAAGCAATTATTTCAAACATATAAGTTCACATGTTGCCAATGTCATAGCTCGATATTCTGCTTCTACACTTGACCTTGCAACAACATCTTATTTCTTACTTTTCCAAGATACCAAGTTACCTCCAATCATTACGCAATAACCTGTGGTAGAACGCCTATCTGGGGGAGAGCCAGCCCAATCTGCATCTGTAAAACTAATGATCTGGGTATGTCCTTTGCCTTCATAGAGAAGGCCTTGACCTGGTGCTCCTTTGATATACCTGAGTATTCTAATCGCAGCATCCCAATGACTATCACAAGGAGCTTGCAGAAATTGACTAACTACACTTACAGCAAAGGAGATGTCTGGTCGAGTGATGGTAAGGTAGTTTAGTTTACCAACTAGTCTTCGATATCTTCCAATATCCAACAAGGGCTTCCCCTGTCCTGGTAGAAGCTTAATGTTTGGATCCATAGGAGTATCTACAGGTCCGACAATCTGTCATGCTAGTTTCTTCTAAAATATCAAGGGCATACTTCCTTTGAGAAATAGCAACACCAGTAGAGGATTGAGCGACCTCAATACCAAGAAAATATTTAAGGGGACCTAAGTCCTTGGTCTGAAAATGACGAAAGAGGTATTGTTTTAGTTGATTGATACCGTCTTGATCGTCACCTGTGATGACAATATCATCTACATATACCACTAGAAAGATACTCTGATGTTGAGGAGAATGGCGGTAAAAAACAGAATGATTTGCCTCACTGCGAATCAAGCCAAATTGCTGAATGACTGTACTAAACCGTCCAAACCAAGTACGCGGAGACTGCTTCAACCCATAAATGGAACGACGTAAACGACAAACAAATCTGGACTTCCCTTGAGCAACAAAACCAGGAGGTTGCTCCATGTAAATCTCTTCAACAAGTTCACCATGTAAGAAGGCATTCTTAATATCAAGTTGGAATAGAGGCCAATGCCGCATGGCAGCCATGGATAGAAGAAGCCGAACAGAAGCAATTTTGACAAACAGGTGAGAATGTATCACCGTAGTCTAAATCATATATCTGAGTATATCCCTTGGCTACTAGGCGAGCTTTTAAACGGTCAATCTGTCCATTAAGGCCAACTTTCACAGCATACACCCATCGACACCCAACTGTGGACTTACCCGTATGTAACGTAACTAACTCCCAAGTGCCACTAGAGTGTAAGGCTTGCATTTCATCAATCATAACCTGTTGCCACCCCGGATGGGATAGTGCCTCACCTGTAGTCTTAGGAATGGAAACAGAGGACAAGGAGGTGACAAAAGAAAAATATGAAGAGGACAAACGGTGATAGCTTAAAAAGGTATAAATAGGATGAGGATTACGAGTAAGAACGAATACCTTTGCGAATTGGCAACTGACGGACTAGCGGGAGACAAAACCTAGAGCGGTAAAGGTGCTGGGTCAGGGCTAGAGTCCACCGGTACCACCATGGAAGTATCTTGAAATGGAGGAGAAAAAGTGGCTTCGGTCGAAGGTCCAAGTAAAGGAACAGGGAGAACATCAAACACTGAAGAACGCTCAGCAGGAGAAGATGAGAAAAATGGTGACTCTTCAAAGAAGGTGACATCAGCTGAGGTGATATATCAGTTACTGTCTGGGTGAAAGCACCTATATCCTTTTTGTAGACGAGAATAGCCGAGAAAGACACACTTCAGGGATTTTGTTTGAAGTTTATCCTGTCCAGGGATTAGATTATAAAACAAAACAAGTGCAACCAAAAACACGAGATGGAATAGAATACAATGGTTGAGACGGAAACAGAATAGATGAAGGAATTTGATGATTTAAAACAGAGGAAGGCATGCGATTAATCAAATAGCAAACAGTGAGAACTGCATCACCCCAAAATCGGAGAGGGACATGATTATAAATAAGTAAAGTTCGTGTGTTTTTCAATGAGATAACAATTCTTCCGCTCAGCAACACCATTTTGTTGTGGAGTATGAGTACAAGAGGACTGGTGAAGAATACCCTGTGAAGCCATAAAAGAGGTAAAAGAAGAAGAAAAATATTCACGAGCATTATCACTACGTAAAATGCGAATAAAAGTATTAAATTGATTGCGAATTTCAACACAAAAAGATTGAAAAACAGAAAAAATCTCAGCACGACTCTTTATTAAAAATAACCAAGTGCATCGGGAAAAATCATCAATAAAAGTTAAAAAATACTAATATCCCATAGTTGTGGGAACACGACTAGGACCCCAAACATCCGTATGCACTAAATCAAAAGGGAACACAACCCGATTATTAAAACTTTTGGGAAACGAAGTGCGAAACATGTTTCCCAAGTTGACATTACTCACAATTTAAAGATGATAAAGACAACAATGTAGGAACCATGCAGTGAAGTTTGGAGATACTAGAATGACTAAGGCGACTGTGAAGGATAAAAGGAGAAACAGCAAAAGTAAAGGCAGCAACTGATGAAGGTATGGTAAAATGGTAAAGCCCGTGAGACTCACGCCCTTCGCCAATCATCCGTCCCGTATCCCGGTCCTGCACATGAACAGAATTATTAGTGACGGTAACAGAACAACGAAGAGAGCTGATTAATTTACTGATAGAGATAAAATTGAAAGGACAATCCAGAACATAAAGGACAGAATCAAGAGTTAGAGAGGGTAGAGGACAAATTTGACCAAGACCTTTAGCCATAGTTTTAGAACCATTGGCTAAAGATAACCATAGGGAGGGAAGTTGAATGACAAAGATGAGAGAAAAGACTAATATTACCAGATATGTGATCAGAAGCACCAAAATCCACAATCCATGGACCAAGGGAAGAATGGGTGAGACAAGCAACAGAATTACCAATTAGAGAAGCGGAGGCAGAGTTTGATGACTAAGCAGCCTGATACGCTAAATAACCCTCATAGGCAGTAGCTAGGATAGTGACAGTGGGCACGTCCGAAGAGTCAGATGCCGAAAGAGAAAAGTCTGACTGAGCAATATTAGCTGTACGAGGAGGTTTCCTATGAAGTTTGAAGCAACATTCACGAATGTGGCCAAGCTTGTGGCAATAAGTGCACTGTGGACGTTGACCTTTGTCACGACCATGAGACCCAGAACTGGCAATAGCAATGGTGGACGGAGAAGCTAGAACAGAGGGTCACCAATAAGTGCGGCTAGAGCAAGGGTAGACAGAGTAACTCGAAGTAGCCGAGCAAAGACATCTTTCATAGAGGGAATAGAAGCACTAGCCAACAATTGTTGTCGAACAAAGTCGAGGTCAGGAGGCAAACCAGCCAATGTAAGAAGCATGAACAACTTGTCATAATTGGTCTCTTGTGTTGCAATATCAGTAGTGATAGGGAGAAGTTCAGTGAACTTGGTGCGAACACTCTGAATATGACCCAAATAGCTGGACATTGATTGATCTTATTTGCGAATATTAAGCATATCAAAAATAACACCATAGAAGCGTTGAATATCATTAGTGTACAGCAATTTGACTTTAGTCCACACCTCATGATAAGTCTGATACAGTCGAAAAAAAGAAAGAATCTCACGATCAATGTTATTCCAAAGGAGACTACAAAGTTGAGTATCAATTGTCTCCCCCAAGTGTCTCGATCAACCGCAGGAATATCAGATGCTTTCTTTGTGAGATGATCAGAAAATCTTTGACCTTTAAACCAGAGTTCAATGGCTGGAGCCCAATGCAGATAGTTGGAACCATTAAGTGGTTCAGTAGTGATGATAGGAGATCCCGGTATTACAGAACTAAAAATACTCGACTTGCCAGTGAAGGAAGGAGTACCAGAGATGGACATGATGAGCACAGAAGACGCGGCCGTGGAGGTGGAAAAGCCAAATACCCACTGGAAGATCACAAACCCCGTCGATAGAACTGGTTCTGACCGGAAAACACACAGAGAAGTGTTCGGCAGAAACGGCGGCCGGAAAGAGGACCAAAGGCTCTCGCACGCGCGCGTAAAACAGGGACTGGACAGATTCCGGTGACTGGCGCGTGGCGGCGCGTCGGAGCTCCGATGACTACGCGGCGCCAGGGATGGGACGAGTTCGGAGAGACGCACGGCGTGGTCACGGCGTGGTCACGTCAGTTGCCGGAGAAACACACCTCAGATGCACAAATCTGAGATGGAAACCGCAGGAAGAGAGAGAAAATCGACGGGAAGAGAGAAAATATAGGGCTGACGGCGAGGAAGCGAAAAAATTTTGAGTTTCTGTCCCTAGGCTCTGGATACCATGTTGAAAGGAGAAATGATAACAGAAACCCTTAGTTTGAGAGAATGAGTCAGTTAAAATACACTGCCCTCAGTATCGGATTTTATAATAATTGTGTACAATGAAAAAGGAAATAATGTAATAATCCTATTGCATAATTTACGTGATTGTAACATGATCCTAATTGATTATTTATATATTCTGACAATCCTAATTGATTCTAACAAAATCTATTGAATCCAAAAATAACATAAGTGAAAACAACACATGAAAAGCAAAAATTAAACTCAGAATTTGTACCTGGACCTCCTTCCACACTAGTTTGAGATTGCTGTATTTCAACACAATGGCAACTAAATTTCCTTGATAAAAGCTTGTAGGTGTGAATGTTAAAGGAAATCCATGCCAACACAGACACCTAATATCTCTTGAAAGATATTCAAAATCTCCATCTACTTGTACACCTGCGAGTTGAAGCAATCTGAGTCTCTTCATATTCTTAAATGCCGTGGTTCTCAAACAAAGTGTATTGATTCTTGGTAACTTCAAAGTCAGTCCCTCAACAGTTTTTGTTCCCTATAAAACAGAATGAACAGAAAAGTACAAATGCACAGCTTAAAATATATGGCAGCAAAAATATTGTAATAATGTGGCCGATTACAACAATGAAATTTGTTATCCATAATGTGTTACAAAGAGCCATGAAGCACAAAACGATTCACAAGCAAACCAGTTTTCAAAGATCAAAACCAAATGCATGCTAACAATTGATTAATTAATGTTCATTTTGCTTCCTTTGGCGTTAGATAATTGAAAAAAAAAGAAAAACGATACAGGAAGTTCTTACAGTATGTTTTGATAATACATCAATCACTTCCTCTTGAAGCCACAACCTACTGCGTTCCCCAGGCTCCTTTGGTGATTCCTCACGTATGATTTCTCTTCCCATGTCTCGCAGCAAATCATGCATTCCAAGCCTGTTCTTATTGTCAACGGTTACAAGGCTCCGCTCTATAAGGACACTTAGTCCAATTTCTGCAAAATGTCCACAGCCATTTAATATCTGTATTACATCATTTCGGTCCATCCCAATGAAGAAAAAAGCTATATCGAGGAATGTTTCTTTCTGTGTATCATCACTTAAACAGTCGAAGCTTATTTTTAGCTTCTTCTGTACTTGATCATTGGGAATTCTTTTGAGTTTCTCCAATACACTCTTCCACTCTGTTGTCTTCCTATCAAACAAATAGCACCCAAGGACTTCAAGAGCTAGTGGCAATCCCCCAGAATAGGCAACTACATTTCTAGAAAGTCCAGCAAAATCTTCTGCAGGACATGCTTGCTTGAATGCATGCCAACTGAAAAGCTCAACAGATTCACTTTTATCCATTTCTTTCATTTCACATACATGGTCTACTCTACGCAAGTTAAGCAAATGCTTATCTCTTGTTGTGATGATTATTATACTCTTTGGACCAAACCATTCACGACTTCCACACAAAGCATTCAGTTGGTCCAAGTTATTCACATCGTCAAGTACAAGAAGTACCTTTTTGTGGCAAAGTCTTTCCTTTAATATAACTTTTCCTGATTCAATGCTATGTATCTTTATTTTTGTTGTTTTGTAGATATCAGAAAGAAGCCGTTCTTGTAAATAAACTTGGCTAGTACCTTGTTCCCAAACTTCTCTGATATTTGGGAGGAAGCTCCTATCCTCATATTTGCGACGAATTTGATTGTAAATGGATTTGGCAATTGTTGTTTTTCCAACTCCGCCCATTCCCCATATCCCTAGTAGTAGAACATCTTGTGACAGTTGGTTGTTTAATAGTTGAATCACATCTTGCACACGAGATTCTACTCCCACTGGATGTTCAGCAACGAATAACAAGTCCGTCGTGTCTACTGTAGCAGTAACACTTTTAACAATATTCTTGATATCTTTACTTTCATTCCTGTAGAAAAATAATAATAATAACCACAGAAGGGGGGCATTATAGATTATGTAAGCATTCTATGCAACATGTATCAAAAGAAAAGGAGGAATCTAATAGAACTGGACCAGTAGCAGTAGAAAAAGATAGCAAGATTGATGTATATTCTTCCTTACCCACTCTGCAGTACACAGAGTAGAGCGACAAAATCAAGATACAATAGCTCTGAACAATTCGAGAGGTCCAGAATCTCTCCTCACTCAAATTCCTGTCCAAAACTCTTCCTAACCCTCTTCTGACTCCTATCTCCTATTTTAACAAACTGAAAGTCAAATACCTGTAACTGACCATTCCAGTCACCAATTCAGTCCTAGTCTGTTTTAACTTCCTATTCCTTTCTATTTCTTCTAACATACAGGTGTCTATCACAGTCCTGGGTGGGAAAACGATAGTTGCACATATATGTGAGTGTATAATACAAATCAGCCAAAAGAGAAGGACCGTCAGTCAAAAGGAGAAGGAAGAAAAAAAAAATGAATGATACAAGAAGGAAACCACCACTATGGGCAAGAGATTACTATTGTGACATAAGAAGTTCAAAGTTAGCTGAGCTGGCAACGGTTATGCTGACATATAAAAGTTAGTTATAACAGCTTAGTTGGTTAGTAGCTATGGATTCTGTTCTCAGAAATAGTTGAGTTGTGTATTAGTTAACTTGTGTACGTTCTTCCTCTTAAGGAGCTAGCAAAGACTCATTATTAAGCATAGAAGAAATTGTATGAGAATTGTTCTGGAGTTATTCTGACGGGAACCAACGAAATAAAGCACTAGTTTTATAATTTTTTTCAATGAAACTTAAGAGACTCCTATTCTGCTACTGAATAACAGAACCGGAAGGAGAATGCTGATAAAAACTAAGGGGAAATAAGCAGAAAAATACAAAGAAAATCCAGGGACACTGCAAGCACTTCGAGGGGCTTATTTCCTCCCAATTTCTACGTGAAACTCTCAATCTGCCTAACCTTCCCCTCTCCTCTCCTCTCCTCTCCTCTCCTCTCCTCCTATTCTGTTCCCGCTACCTGAACTCTCTCCCTCACCCACCTGCGACGTGAGTGGATGGTTACGTTGTGAACACATGTCACGCTCATCTCTCACCTCTCCTACGTGACCCCAAGTTATTAATTCCCTACTGTCTCCCTCATTTTGATTATGGTGTACCATCGAGCAGGATAGTTGCCTAACATATTCCTTACTTCAAGAAGGAGGTTTATCATTTTGGTGCTTTCGTTGAGTTTCTGCCATGGCAGAAGGAACTTGGCCTTCTAGTATTGAAGAAGCAATTCGCGAAGGGCAGTGTTCACAATGTCATGGATGGGAGATTATCACAACTGAAAGTGATTTGGAATTGCAACCTTTGGGGAAAAAAATGGTTTCTGGTATGTTTTTCAGTTTCTTGGACCCATATCAACCTTGAGGACAAAGTTGTTTTTGATACAATAAATATTAATAAGAATTATAATAATTAGTTCTCTTTCTATTCATTAGTTGGTAAACTCTTTGTATAAATAAGAAGAGGATGAAAATAATTGTATCATTAGTTCATTGTGAGAGAAATGTTAAAGGCTAGTTAAAGTGATGTTGGGATCAATGATTCTTAAAAAATTAAAGTAATGATTGGGATTAATGATAGGCATAAAAGTATGGCTGGTGAGCTCTGCTCTAATTTGCAAGTTAATCTTGGAATTATGTGGACAATTAGTGTTAGAATAAAACTTATTTTTAGTCCTGAAATATACATTATTTATCAATTTCTTATTTAAAAATTAATGTTAGTGATTAATTCTTTAAACTTTAAATTCACAATAATTTTGTCCTTTTAAGAGAATAAATTGATAAAATAAAATAAAATGATAAAATTTGTAAGTAAATTAAAACTTAAGAAATTGAATTAATAAAATTATTTTCTAAAGGTATGTATGAATGAAGGGGTTAGGCAAGAAAGAAAAGTGAGGATAAAGTTTTCATTTTGATTAAAACTTCTCTTTATTTGAAAATTTTTTTAAAATAAAAGAAAAAAATTAGAAATTATCAACTAATTAATCTGTCTATCATCTATTTTTTATTTTTATAAATATTTTATAATTCTCTCAATTTAAAAAATAAAAATCAACCATTTCTTCCCTTTCTATCAAAAGTCCTCCATACTCTAAGAGACAAAATTGATAAATAATATCTTTCAAAAATTAACAATAAGTTTTACTCCTATGATTAGTTTGGTATGGAGATAAAAATTGGAGTAAAATTTTCATTGATGACTTTCTTGTACAAATTTGTATAGAAAACTCATCCATGAAGATTTCACCACTATTTTTACATCTATATTAAACATACACTCAATGTTAAATCAAATTTGAGACGATTCTCAGGGCTTCTTAGTACCAAGCTCAAAGGAAGTTTCTTCCCGTTCTTTTTTCAAGGAGGACATTTTCTGGGTCCTTAACGATGGTCCATAGGTTTTTCAGGGTTCCCCTTTATTCCTCAGAAGATCAACTTGAGATTAGCAATACGTTTTTTCTTAAATTATTCTTGCGACTATCATTACCTAATTAAACAAGGAAGGGCTCAAGGGCTTCAAGTGGAAGTAAATTTTTCATGGATAAAATTTGTATAGTGTTATACATGAATTGGATACAAATTTTATCCACAAAAAATTTACTCTTATTTTTATTCCCATACTAAATATACACTTATAATGTCAATATGAGTAAAGGCTTCCAAAGTTGTAGGTAGCTTGGCCAAGGAAGCCTCTTAACCTCAAATTGGATCGTTTTAGTTGATCAATAGAAAAAGATGTGTAATATACAAAGGGCTTCCATGGGTAGATAATTAAGAACATAGTGTAAACCGAAAATCAGCCTTGTGATAATTATAAGGAATACTATCAGTGTAGTACCCTACAAATATCCTCAGTTTCAAGAGTAAGATTGAGAGGCTGGTTAGGTCACGGGTTATAAGGCCTAACAAGAATGCCTTCTCTTCCCCAATTTTATTAGTTAAGAAGAAATATGAGAGTTGGAAATTTTGTATTGACTACATAACCTTAAATACTCTTATCAATTTCAATTCTTAAAAATTAATTTTATTATTTTAATCTCTCAAACTTAAAAAAAAAAAAAACTGTAAAAATCTCTGTCCCTCCACTCATTTAACGAGAGGAGGACTTTTTCATAATGTTATGGATAAAAGAACGACATTGATATAAATTTAAAATTTAAAGAATTAAATAGATAAAATTAATTTATTAATGAAGATTTTACTCTTAATTTGTTTATGATATTACTGTGAATTTCATAAAAATTACTTTTACCCTGCATTGGATTAAGAGAAAGAAAATAAGAAAGATAAAATTTTGAAATTTTGAAATTTTCTCTTATTTATTTAAAGAAAAAATAGAGAAAAAAAATTCTAAAAACAAAAAATTTAACATTTTTTTATAATTTTTTTTTCAAATTTTATTTTTTTTTTCTCTCTCATTTTCTTTCTTTTGATCCCAACAAAGGATCAGAGTCATATCTAGTTATTTTGAATTACTTGTAGAATTAAAGGGTATACAATTGGATTAGAAAAGTAAAACTACCTAGGAAATTTCAAGCGATAGAGAAAGCGGCAAACCGAGTATTAAAAAGAGCATGAAGATTGAAGAATTTTCTGCAAAATCTAATAACAAACGAGCAATTCTCTAGAAAGATTTAATAAAAAGCATAAATTAATTACCCCGAATGCCAATTAGACAGATGATACCCTGAAAGCCCAGAAGCTTCAGAGAGCGCCGTCCTGTATCTCGAGACCTGGTCTTCCTCCTTTGAGATTCTTTCTATAAGCCCTCTAAAAGCTTCTCCAAACATACCTCTCTGATGACGTACATCACTGGGATCCACATGATAGAACACTGGCAAAACCATCTGACCTATAGTTCTCCTACACTCCATTATTTTCTCCAGCTCTTGCAGACACGATTTTGAATCAGCGTAGTGTGTTGAGAAAACAATGATAGAAATTCTAGACCCTTCGATTGCTCGCAGCAGTGAGGTTTTGATCTTGTCTCCCCTTGGAAGAGTCTCATCGTCCTTGAAAACATAAATTCCTGCCTTTTGAAGAGCTTCATAGAGATGTGAAGTGAATGATCTACGAGTGTCTTCGCCTCTGAAACTCAAGAAGACATCGTAGATCCATTTTGGATGGGTTTTAGGACTGGATTTGGACTCATGGTTTCCAGACGAGGAACTGAAGGAAGACATGGATTAGTCGAAAGGAATTCGGTGACTCTGTAGGAACAGAAGAAACTGGACGATGACAACTCCAGAAGCCTAACTCGCCTTGAAAGGAGAAAATATTTTTAAATAATACCCTCTTTTTTCCTAAGAAAATAATTAGTTTAATATTTCTATACACTAATTTTCTAATACGAATTAAGTCCCCATATAATTTGTTTTAGGATTTAATTTTTATTGGTCAACCAACTTGAAGCTTAAAGGATCTTTTAATTCATAGCACTATCTTGTAATCATATTAGACAAATGTCAGTAATTAAGTTATAAAAAATAATTAATTATTTAATGCAATTTTAGTTAAGACTTTGCAAAATCCAAAGACTTTAGTGACATTTTGACCCAAGTAATTAACACCCAAATAATTAAAGTTTTAAAATATTTTATCAAAATATGAATTTTTCAAAAAATGATAAAAAAATCCAAGTCCCTTGTCTTAGAACTCAATTAATTATGATGATAGATTTGATCATACGTGTTTTTTTTTAATTAAAAAAAACAAACAAACGGGACGAAAGTCCAAGACGACAACACTGCTGGCATATGCTACCAACACTGCGGTCAAGCTTGCAGTTGACGTGATAAGGCATAGGTGCCTTGCTGTCCCGCACCAAGGGTTCCATCCCGGAAGTGAGACGTTTCCAACCCCTAGCCCCACCCCTACCCTGCTCCCTAGACCAAAAAAAAAAAAGAAAAAAAGTTATCTAAAAAGTCGTCAGCACCCACGTCGATAGGGTGAAATCGTCTTCTCACTTTGCAAAAAAAAAAAAAATTGTCTTCTCAAAAAAGGACCACACTAATTATCAAAAAAGAGCTCAACACATTAGTCACCTTTCCTTAACACATATTGACAGATAACTTCCTCTTCACGCGCCAAAAAGAGCTTGAATTCGATTGATAAGGGGTAAAGTAACATAATGAAAAAGATTATAATTTTAATTTTTAATATTATCATTATGGGGCCCAAAACAAAAGATAACAATTATAATAAATAATAACAATATCCAGCCGGTTGAGTTGTCGGTGATGGTAATGAGATGCTGGTGCGGTTTCCAATGATCACATACAGTGGAGCAAGGGCCAACGACATGGTGGTGGAATAAAATGATGAATGAATATATTAAGGAGGTTTTTTTTTAGTACTCTTTTTTTTTATAAGGACACCGGTATTTTGCACAACTAGTGATTATGTATTTCACTTGATTGAAATATAGAAATAACAATTTATTTTACTCTAAATTGTTATATTTAATAATATCATTTAATCTTACTCTTTAATTTAAACTTTAAAAAAATCATCAATTATTTTCAAAATATATATTATAAAATAACACAAATGAAATTTTTTTATCTCATCTGAAATAAATAAATATAACATTAATATAAAAAATTAAATAAATCATAATTTTATTTATTAATTATTGATTTAATAATTACATGATATTATATTTTATGATTTTATATTTGAAAATATTAAAAATTGAGATAAGTGACGTAACAAAATACTAGAATTTGTACTTATTTAAGTATTTTATAAATTAAGGAATTATAATTTTATTATAATTATAACTATAATTTTATTATAATTATAATTCAATTACTTAAATAAACACATTTTTGTAAAAAATTAAAATATATTTGAAGTTACTTATAATAGTATATATAAAAAGAAAATAATTTTTTGTATTTAATATTAGTTATAACTATAAAATGTAATATTTTTATTTATAATTTTACTTGTTTTCTTATTTGTATTTAATTAAATATTAATAATTTTTTGAAAATTAAAAATTCAAAACCTAAAATAAAAATCATTTTTATAATAGTATAGAGAAGAGTTTATAAATAAATAATTTATTATATTTATAATTTTATTAAATATGACAGGTGGTGAAATATTAACCAATAATTACTGAAAGTATAAATACCCTTATAAAAATAAAAGGCATCAAAGGAATCTCCATATATTAAACAAATTAAAACATATTCACTCCTTCCCAAACCCCCTAATATAAGATATAGAACTTTCAGAATTTATGGGATGAGGAGTTTTTTGGGATCAATTCTAATTTCTTTTTTCTGCATAGTTAAAGCTAGGTTTTTATAGTTAGGATAGTTAAAGTTAGGTTTTTCAAAAAATATCTATAAGAAGCTTCTTCACGTTCTAAAAGAAAATTGTTTAGAAGAAAAAAATAAAATCTAACCTAAAAATAACATAATTTAACTTTTTAAGAAAGAAATAATTCAAACGAAATAAAATATAACAAAAGCATTTTTCTTAACGAGAAAAAAATATCAAACAACACTACAAGTTGATAATAAAAGTTTCAAATATCAAATGGTTTGAACTGAAAACCAGCTGATGCTGGTAATTAAGTTAACAAATATTTAATTATGGAACGCAATTAGGTTAGGACTTAAATGAAACTCTTTTACCCAAATAACAAAGTCATGAAAAATTTATATCAAAACACGTATTTTACGTTTTTTTTTTATTACAAAAGGTCAATTAAAGAACGCAAAGATTTCCCGTTGTAAAGTCAGATACGCCTATACCTTAACAAGGATCAATTACGTTTAATAGAAGTGAACGGTAAATAAAAGTTGACATAGATAGAATCCACCTGCATAATTCTAAAAGTCTGAGTTTGATTGGCACGCTATAACCTTCCATTTTTCTAAGTTTTCCACTTATGAAGGCAAAAAGTGACGCACAAAGTCAGCAACCTTCTTTCGGTGTCTTTTCTTTTCTTTACTTTTGTTTCTGAAATTTCGCAGTCTTTTCAAGGACTACTTAATGGATAAGTTACCTAATGAAATTAAATTGACTTTAGTGGACCAAAATTAATTTATTATTAATGACTAATTTTCTCAACAGTTGTGTCAAAAAAGATTAGATCCTTTCTTTACATATTTTGTTATAAATATTTATTAAAAAATAATATCATATATAAGATTTATCATTTACGGTAGTTCAGCCAATATAGTTAATTATATTAATACATCCACAAGAAGAGAACAAATTTGTTATCAAAACATTAAATAAAATTACAAGATAATATTTATTGACAGTCAATTAAATTTAAAAGATATTATGTATTTAAAATTTTTTTATTAAAATTTTTAATAAAATAATTTAATATATTTTTTATTTTTAAATTAATAAATAGTCATTACTATTTAATTTCATATAATAATTCTCTTTAAATTCTGTAAAAAATTCTGTATATTTTTTTTACTATATAGCATTCATATTTTCACATCTCTCAATCAAATTCCCATTGCCTTTCTCAAATCTTTTCTCTCATTTGCCTTTTCATTCTTCCAACTCAAATAATTTTCCAATACAACGGGCCAAGACTAGGATACACGATCCACAACAACACAGGTGGCACGCTACCAAAGCTAAGAAAGAAAAGGTAAATTCTAAAAAACCTCAACATCCACATCGACAGGGGGAGTTTGTCTTGTCAAAACATCAGCACATATAATTTGATTATATATATTAAGGAGGTTTTTCTCGAATACTCTTTCTTTTTACAAGGAAAGTGTGATTCTTAACAGCTAGTAATTATTATTTGATTATGTGTATCAAATAATTAAAATATACATATAACAAACTAAATTTTTTTTCAAATTTTTATATTTGATAATATTACTAAATCTTAATTTTTTAAATTTTCAAAAAAAATCCATTATATTATTTTTAAAATATATATTAAAAAATAAAACAAATGAAATTTTTTTATCTCAGGCAGAATAAATAAATATATCATTAATATAACAAATTAAATAATTCATAATTTTTATTAATTATTTATTTAATAATGACTTAATAATTATTTTATATAATATTATATTTAAAAATATTAAGACTTGAGATAAGTGACATAATAAAACATAAGAGTTTGTAGATAAATAATTTTTTGTGTTTATAATTTTATTAAATATGACAGCTGGTAAAATATTGACCACTAAATAATAAGGGTACAAATACCCTTACAAAAATAGAAGGCATCAAAGGGATCTCCATGTATTCTTGCACTTTATTTTTTAATAATAATTTTGAGCAGATAATTCTTTCTTAATATTTGGAAGTTATAAAAAATTCGTTTTTAGATGGCGGGAGACCTTTCGATTTTATAGCCTCTTCAACTAAGCATGTTACAAACAAGTTCAACGGAGAAAAAGAAATTGAAAACATGTGAAAGCAAAAATTGGGTAAATTTCTCTTCACTAATCAATACACATTGAGTACCTTAAGCCTCACCGCTTTAAGCTTGATAAGACACTGGATCATCCTATCATATTTAATGCAACTCGGCAATCCTGATCAAGTAACCATACCTCCTACTCAACAAACATAGAACACAATATATAGTTTGGAGAAGAAAACAATTAAAACATAAAAGCCACA
Organism: Castanospermum australe; assembly: GCA_019955255.1. Classification (NCBI taxonomy): domain Eukaryota; kingdom Viridiplantae; phylum Streptophyta; class Magnoliopsida; order Fabales; family Fabaceae; genus Castanospermum; species Castanospermum australe. The sequence goes on along the minus strand of NSJW01001011.1, from coordinate 358,742 downwards.
CTACAGCAGGGAAAGAGTGGTTCTACGTACAACGGCTACGCACATTTTTATTCTTTCTTTCACCATCTTTTATCCTTACTCAATTTTTCTTCTTTTTTCCTTTTGTTTAAAGTCAATCGCGGACCCAACCTGTGGAGGGACTGGCCATACATTTTCAGGTGCATGCCAGTGATCCACTTTTTCGATAATTGGTTCACCATATATGAGATAAACTGCTGTCTTCTTCACAATGAATCCATACCCAAAAACAACAACGATAACCTCCACTTTATTTCCAGGTTCTAGATTTGATATTACGCTCTGCCACTCTTCATCTTCAAAGGAGGTTAGTCTATCACCCATATAAACCTGAATGGTGGCGTCTGTGTAGTTTATGATCAAGACGTTTTTGAGACCTTCTAATGTTATGTTCTCTGGTGAAGAAGAATGGCAAATGCACAACATCATTGTCTGCAAGTTACGCCCATTCACTTGAGGGACTTCGAAAATTACAGAAGAACCTTCACCATTGAAGGTTAACCAATCAGGATAATTGTCACCGGGAAGCAAACTGGTAGTCAATTTCTGTACGATGAACATGTGCTCAGAAATTTATTTAAACAAATATTAATACTACCTTATAATTTGTTTAACAATTAAAGGCATACTTTTTCCTTATAAGTTAATTACTTATTTTTCTCATAAATTAAATGTGCATTTTGAATATTGTAACACTTTTTGATTGAGCAAAGTATGTATAAATGATGTCACTAGTACAAACTAAAGTAAAATTTAGTTTCACGGATTTCTTTTTCTTCTTCGATGTCATAGATTAATGGATTGATACGTATTTCCTATATAAGGGTCAATATCTAATACAGGTGTGGTGGATTGGTTTATATATATTATTACAACTTTTTATTCATTTTTATGAAAAAATATTTGTAAAAATTATAGATAATATACATTATATATTACAACGGGGGTTAGAGGTCTCTGTGTAATTAATTTGACAAAAAAATGTTGATATGAAAGTTCAATTTTTATAAATTAAAATTTTGAGTATAATTGACATATTTAATTGACGAATTTCCATATTACAAATACAAATTAGTGTCATTGTTGAAAATTTATGTAAAATGAAAGAATCTATCTTGAATTGAAAAAGTAAAAATAAAGATTGTTAAACACACGAATGATTTGAGCCTTCAATTATTTGAAGAGTATTACTTCAAATATGTGATGAGAGTAGCTGAAAACCTGTATTAATGTGCTTGAAATATTTAAAAAATAAAATAAATTTAATATGATTTTGAAATTAATTGTTGGAACTCATTATAAAAAAAAAATTTAATTGATTTGCAAATAAATTTTTACATTTTGAACACATTTAAGATAAGAAGAATTCATTTTATTTTATAATTTTACTCTATTACCTTTACTTAGAATAATATGACTCCTCTCTTGATTAGCAATGAATATGATAGCTAAAATGACTGAACTAATAAAAGTAAAATGGCTAATTCAAATAATTAAAATCATAATTAAATTAATTTAACTCAAATCTCCAACTATACAGAATTTTACCAATACATAACTTAAAAAAAAATAAATTTCAAAAGTAGATTAATCCATATTTTATAATTTTCTAAACAAATGATTTTATGTATAAATCAAATCAGTTGTGACATTTTGTGATTTTGAATAGATTGTATGTGTCTATAAGATGATTCAAAAAGTAATATGTTTAAGATTTCATTATTTTAATCTATAATATAATCATAAATTAAACCGATTCTAAATAATTCTATACACCTACAATACAATGTATTAAACTTAACTAGTTTTTTAAAAGAACATTATGCATATTTGTACTTCTAGACTTACATACCTAACTTGACATTTAATTGATAATCTAAATAACTGAACTAGCCAATAATCAGGCAATAATAAATTATTTTCATGGTTTTATTAGAAGTATAATATAATATTATATAATTTCTATTCATATATCTTCCAAATAAATATACATATAAAAATAGATGGAAGCAAGAGACACAAACCTGCAAAATGCTCTCCCCAAGAATATTGGTGAGTTGGCTGTTCATTCCCATTTTAATTAGAAGATAATTCAAGGAATTTTTTGAGTCTGAACTTGACTGCGACAATCAATTAATGCAGAAGTTTTCATATTTGAGACTTGCGAAGTTGTTGCAGTTACTTCCAATTCCTTACAATATACGACATATAAGGCATCCAAAATTCTTGCTACATCTCCACTTAATTGAAGTACTGAGCCGCACTTCAGTCGAAAACTTCGAAGCTTTGGAAGGTCGTTGAAAATAGATGAAAGAACATGGGAACTACCATTTGGTACATCTAAGGAAATAAGATATGACATGTCCACATATGTTTGAACTTGGGATGAGAGATTATTTGTTGGTGACATCCACGACCAAATGAGAGAAGGAAACACATCACGTGTGAATCCTTGATAACCACACAAAGATATGTATCCAATGCTTTTTAATCTTACTACTGAAAAGGGCACTTGTGTTATAGCAGTATTATCCCCAACCAGGGTTGTCAACGATTCCATCTGTTCCAAATCCTCTTCCAACTTATCAATCATCGAACACCCAGAAAGAATGAGATTTTTCAAAGATTTCAACTTATAGATGCTTCTTGGAAGGTTACGAATGTTTGTACAGTCTTTCAAATTTATCATTAGAATTTTATCGAGATGTTCAATGGTAGGCGAAACCGCAATCAAACTTGGACAATCTTTGAGTACTAGCTTTTCAAGATTAGGCAAGTTTGAAAAGTCTGGGGTTTGTGTCAAGTAATGAGAATGACTAAGATTGAGAATTTTTAGCTTCTCCAGCTTCTGCAACAAAAGAAAATTTTCAAAAGAATATGTATATATATATGATGTTAAAGAAATTATTAAAAGAAATTTATAAGCCTTCTACTAAGTCTAACAGTTTCAAATTTTGGGATGATAGGTTTTGTGTCTTGATATTAGATTTGAGTAAAATGGTATTTTATTCCTAAAAAAATATAGATCGCTTGTAATTTAGTCATTGATTTAAATTAAGTGTATGATTCAATACTTAAACTATTTAAACTCATTTCAAGTCAGTCTTTTAAGGTGGTTAACTAGGGATAGCAAAAGGATTAAAGTAAAATGAGTCTGAATAATTTAAAAATTGAATCATACATTTATTTAAAAACAGAGACTAAATTGCGACTGAGGTATATTTTCAGGGACAAAAATGCTACTTAATTACATTTTCTTTGATCAAATAGTGAAGAGTACAATCCTTACATCACAATTCTTTTTATTAAATTAAAGTTTTAGCACAAAATTAGGCTGGCAATATGCTTTCTTTGCTCCAACCCAAAGAACTTTCATTTGAGTTCCATATTGAAGTTATGAACAAAATTCATTTTTTAATTCTTCTCCTAACAACTCAAGTTTTTAAGAAAATTAGTAATCTTAATTAATTTTGAAACTTAAATTTTTTTAAGAAAAATTAGTAATTCTAATTTCAGAAGATAGAAAAAGTAATGTTCCATAACAATAAATAAAATGCTAAAAGCTTCAATATTCAGTAAACTTTTACTATATGCACTTGTAATATTTGAAAGACTGAAAGAAACCTAGATGATCGGAAAGTGTAACATTTAGTGCTTCGTTATATAGTTTTCTTTTCTTTTTTATAGAAGTCATTTTACTTTTTTTTTTTTGTTTAGTTTGTGAAAACATTTACATATTTTTGGCATCCTAAAAATCCAACAAGCTTATCAAATTCTACAAGAATTGCTTAACCTTTTCTAAAACAATCATATAATAAAATAGTAGCAATATATTAGACACTTAATTTAAATCTATTGAATCCAAAAATAAGATAAGAGAAAACAACTCATAAAGGGCAAAAATTAAACTCAGAATTTATACCTGGACCTCCTTCCACACCACACTGAGATTGCTGTATTTCAACTCAATGGCAACTAAACTTCCTTGATAAAAGCTTGTGGGTGTGTATGTTAAAGGAAATCCATGCCAACACAACCACCTAATATCTCTTGAAAGATATTTAAAATCTCCATCTAGTTGTACACCTGCAAGTTGAAGCAATCTGAGTCTCTTCATCTTGTTAAATGCCTTGGTTCTCAAACAAAATGTATTGATTATTGGCAACTTCAAAGTCAGTTCCTCAACAGCTTTTGTTCCCTGTAATTAAGAATCAACAGAAAAGTACAAATGCATGGCTTAAGATATATGCTAGTGAAAAATCTTGTAATAATATAGCTGATTACAACTATGAAATTTGGTATCCATAATGTGTTACTAAAAGCCATGAAGCAAAAAACGATTCACAAGCAAACTAGTTTTCATAGATCAAAACCAAATGCATGTTCACAACTGATTAATTAATGTTCATTTTGCTTCCATTGGCATTAGATAATTGAAAAAAGAAAAACCGTACAGGAAGTTCTTACTGTATGTTTCGATAATACATCAATCACTTCCTCTTGAAGCCATAACCTACTACGCTCCTCAGGCTCCTTTGGTGATTTCTCACGAATGATTTCTCTTCCCATGTCTCGCAGCAAACCATGCATTCCAAGCCTGTTCTTATTGTCAACGGTTACAAGGCTTCGCTCTATGAGGACACTTATTCCAATTTCTGCAAAAAGTCCACAGTCATTTAATATCTATATTACATCATTTCGGTCCATCCCAATGAAGAAAAAAGCTATATCAAGGAATATTTCTTTCTGTGTATCATCACTTAAACCATCGAAGCTTACTTTAAGCTTCTTCTGTACTTGATCATTGGGAATTCTTTTGAGTTTCTCCAATACACTTTTCCACTCTGTTATCCCCCTATCAAACAAATAGGACCCAAGGACTTCAAGAGCTAGTGGCAATCCCCCACAATAGGCAACTACATTTCTAGAAAGTCCAGCAAAATCTTCTATGGGACTTGCTTGCTTGAATGCATGCCAACTAAAAAGCTCAACTGATTCACTTTCATCCATTTCTTTCATTCCAAATACATGGTCAACTCTATGCAATTTAAGTAAATGCTTATCTCTTGTTGTGATGATTATTCTACTCCCTGGACCAAACCATTCACGACTTCCACACAAAGCATTCGGTTGGTCCAAGTTATTCACATCGTCAAGTACAAGAAGTACCCTTTTATGGCGAAGTCTTTCCTTTAATATAACTTTTCCTATTTCAAGGCTATGTATCTTTATTTTTGTTGTTTCGTAGATATCAGAAAGAAGCCGTTCTTGTAAATAAACTGGACTAGGACCTTGTTCCCAAACTTCCCTGATATTTGGGAGGAAGCTTCTACCCTCATATTTGCGATGAATTTGATTGTAAATGGCTTTGGCAATTGTTGTTTTCCCAACTCCGCCCATTCCCCATATCCCTAGTAGTAGAAAATCTTCGGGCAGTTGGTTGTTTAGTAGTTGAATCACATCTTGCACACGAGATTCTACTCCCACTGGATGTTCAGCAACGAACAAGTGTGTCATGTCTAGCAAACTAGTAACATGTTCAACAATCTTTTTAATATCTTGACTTTTATTCCTGTAAAAAAAAAATGAACCACAGAAGAGGTGCATTATAGATTATATAAGCATTCTGCAAACATGTATCAAAAGAAGAGGAGGAATCTCGAGTGGGAAAATGATAGTTGCGCATATATGTGAGCATATGATACAGATCAGCCAAACGAGAAGGACCATCAGTCAAAAGGACAAAGAAGATGACAAAAGAACGAATGATAAAAGGAAACCACCACTATAGGAAGAGATTACTACTGTGATCGAAGAAGTTCAAAGTTGCTAGTTATGCTGAAATATAAACGTTAATTATAACTGCTTAATTGGTTAGTAGCTATGGACTTTGTTCTCAGAAATAGTTAGTTGAGTTGCATATTAGTTAAGTTGTGTATGCTTTTCCTTTGAAAGAACTAGCTAAGACTCATCGTTAAGCATAGACGAAATTGTATGAGAATTGTTCTGGACTTATTCCTTTACTTGAAAAAGGAGGTTTATCATTTTGGTGCTTCCATTGGGTTTTTGCATGGCAGAGGGAACTCGGTCTTCTAGCATTTGAAGAAGCAATTCGCGAAGGGCATTGTTCACAGTGTCACGCATGGGGGATTATCACAGCTCAAGGAAACGGTGTAAGGGTGTCAACATTCCACTCAAAACATGGAAGGCATGCTGCTGCTGCGATAATTAATGTAGGGGCAACAGAGTACCAGCACATATCAACCATTCTTATTCTGACAACGAATTAATTCTTGAGAGCCTTTTCACTGCAATTTGGAACTAGTATAAACGAAGATCACAAGGCTGCCTTGAAAGATCTTCACCAGACAGCAACTGTAGCTGGGTACCAAACTCAGTCTGATTTGTCAACCAAGGTAATAGGTATTTCAGATTAATGGCTTATTAACTTTTTTTGTCGCTGACTACAAGATTACTTGAAGTACAAATTGTTACTGGCTAAGCCTGAATCATATTTTCAAGTTGTTTCTTTAGCCAAGTTACATGAACAAAAATACCTTCAATTCGAGCAGTCTATAAAACCATCATTCTCTTGATTTTCCACTTCAACAAACTCTAAGAGTAACCTTAACCACAATCTTCAATGTACTGTCTTCCTCAGCTTCTAACCCAGCCACCAGCCCGCATTACAAGAAACTTACTGCAATAGAACTAAGGATGAGGAGGGAGAAGGTGTAATTGTAAATCTACTTGATACAGAGGTAGAAGAAATACTACAAGAAAATAGCTGTGACAAAGATAAAGAGGCTAGAGAAATAGGGAACTGTAGTCAGGCCCTAAACTTTGATAAGATCAGCTTCAATGCTCTGGTCGGGCAATTTCACCTTAGTACACTGAGAATGATTGGGAAGTGTAAAGAAAGAGATATTCACATTTTGGTAGACAGTGGTAGTACCCACAATTTTATCAAAGGAATGTGGCAAGAGACAGTTTGAAAGTGCAATGGATCTTATTAAGACTGTTCAAAGTCTATATTGGAAATGGAGAGCACACGATGTGTTCATCTAAGTGTGAGCAACTACAGATTCATCTACAGAAATATTTGTTTGCTATTGATTTGTACATGTTGGAAATGAATGGGTCAGATGTTATCTTGGGAGTTCAATGGTTGGAAAAATTAACAATGACAGGAAAAATAGTGTCCTAACAAGGAGAAAGGATAATAGAGACCCAAAACCTTTAAGCTACAAATCTCTTAAAAAAAATGACTGCTGCTACAACAATATCATCATTGTTTCAGTTGCAGGTACTGGATGATTAAAATATTCCTTGTAGTGAGCAGATGATACCTGAAATTTTAGAAGTATTACAAGAGCTAGTATGCAACTGTTTTTAAGGAGCCTGTTAACCTTCCCACAACAACAAGAGTGGTGGATCACAAAATACACTTGTTACTAGGAACTAATCCTATCACTGTACGACCTTACAAATATCCTCAGTTTCAAAAGACAAAGATAGAGAGGATTGTTGAGGAGATGATAAAGTAGGGGGTTATAAGGCCTAACCAGAGTGCCTTCTCTGTTTCTGTGAAAGACAAGTTTCCCATGAAGATCCTAGATGAATTGCATGGAGAAGCATTTCTTCTCTAAGACATCTGGATGCCACCATGTCAGAATGAGTTAATATCATATTCACAAAATAGCTTTCAGAATACATATGGGATATTATGAGTTCTGGGTGATGCCACTTGCTCTTAACAATGTTCCAACAAGATTTTCCAACATTTTCTCAGAAAGCTACAAACCGAGTATTAATTGTAAGGCCATGAAGATTGAAGAATTTTCTGCAAAATATGATAACAAACGAGCAATTCTCTAAAAGGATTACCAAAAAAGCTGAAATTTATTACCTCGAGTTATGCAGGTCAAACCCTGAGATGCCACCAGCTTCCCGGAGCGCTGCCCCCCAACTCAAGACCTGGCCTTCTTCCTCTATTTTTCTTGCACACTTTCTCCAAACTTCTCCAAACATACCTGTCTGATGACGTACATCTTAGGGTACTACACCATAGAACACCGGCACAACCACCTGACCTCTAGTTCTGCGACACTCCATTATTTGTTCCAGCTCTAGCAGGCACGATTTTGAATTAGCATAATTTCTTGAGAAAACCACGACAGCAATTCTCGACCCTTCGATTGCTTGCCACAGTGAGGTTGAGATCTGTTCTCCCCTCCGAAGAGTCACATCGTCCTTGAAAACATAAATTCCGGCATTCTGAAGAGAGGCATGGAGATGTGACACGAATGATGCACGAGTGTCTTCGCCTCTGAAACTCAAGAACACATCGTGGATCCATTTCCATTCGGGTTTACGTCTGGGTACATCTTTGTACTTGTTCCAGTACAGGGAACTGAAGGAATACATCGATTAGTTGAAAGGAATTTGTTAACTCCGCAGGAACAGAAGAAACTGGATGATGAGGCCAAAATGCCAAATCCTTCGGAGTCCTACATAGTAATCTAACTCGTCCTAAAAGGGGGATTTTTTTTTTTAAAATACTACTATACTCTACTTTTCTTTCTATTACAAATTAAGTCTCCGTAGTCCGTACATGTGTTTTAGGATTTTCTTTTTTTGGTAAAAGGATTTAATTTTTTTTATGCAAACGAACTTGAAGGTTGAAGCTGAATTGATATTGATGTTAATTCCAATGTTCTGAAAATCGGATCGGACCAGCCGGTTCGACCGATCGGACCGGGAACCGGTTCCCTCTCCGGTTCGGGTTAAAAACCGGTCAAGAACCGGTGAACCGGTACCGGTCCGTACGATTACCAGTTCGCGTAGCAGCTTCCGTCCGCGCAACAACAGCTTCTGTTCGCGCACCAGCTTCCGTCCGCGACGATCGAAAGTTCGAAACCCAGCTTCCGTCTCTCCGCAACCTAGCCGCAGCAGCAGCTTCCGTCCGCGACAATCGAAAGTTCGAAACCCAGCTTCCGTCTCTCCGCAACCCAGCGACAGCAGCTTCCGCCTCTCCGCAACCCAGCCGCAGCAGCTTCCGTCTCTCCGCGATCGAAACCACTTCCTCCCTCAGCGATCGAAACCCCAGCCGCAGCAGATCCGTCTCTCCGCGATCGAAACATCTTCCTCCCTCCGCGATCGAAACCCCAGCCGCAGCAGCTTCCGTCTCGCACCGCAGCCTCCATTCTCGCGTCGCATACCGCAGCCAGCCAGCACCATCAGTTTCGTCTCCACACCGCAACTCCGGTGTAGCCCAGCCAGCAGCGCCACCGCACCTGCTGTTTGGCTTTTTTCATGCCTCTGTTTTGCGTTTTTTTCCCATTTCAGCAGAGCTGTGAGCCATTGTGTTCTCGTTGTGCATCATTCCAGCCATCTACTGCTTATCTGGTTGTGCACCATTTCAGCAGCCATCCATTACTTTTCTGATTTTTTCATCATTCCAGCCATCATTTTGCGGTGTTGTCTTTCCAGCAGTGTCTGTGTTGTCTCTCCAGCCAGTTTATTATGCCCATCATATTTTTAATTTGTTTTCTTACTTGTTTGTAACAAGCCAAGAGCTTGTAACCTTTAGCTTGATGAGGAGTGATAGAAGATTTGTATTTAGTCAACTGTTTTTATTTGATTGCTGTCAATTAGCTAGTGATTAGCTCCTTGAGTGATTGTAATTGTCTCCTTTATTGATAATGATCATGATGGTGGAGATGAACAAGATCTTTTTAATGAAAATGTTCAACAACTTAATGCTAATTATGATGATCCTGTATAATTTGTGAAATTTTTTATGATTACTTTTGATGAAATATTGTTAAACTTATATTATTTTTATATGAATGTAATATTTTTTTACTTTATGACATCTTTTTGTTGTATTGATTATATGAATGTAATATTTTTTTGATCTATGATATTATTTTTTGTGTTTTCAAATAATTTTATTATTGATTTATATTATATTTTTATAATTTTTATTTATTTTTAGTACTATATAAATAATTATATATATTTTATATATAAATATAAATATATATTTAATTATACTCCGGTTCGACCACGGTTCGACCATTGAACCTTGAATCAGTATCTCGACCGGTTCAATAACTGGTTCGGTTTTCAGAACCTTGGTTAATTCACATATTATTCAAATAATTTAATAATAGTATAAAAATTTTATTAAGATATTTAATCAACATGACTTTTTTATTTACACATAACATTTGAACAAGTCACGTAATTATACATGTGTGTTCTTCTTGTTTTAACTAGAATAGAACTTGTGTGTTGCACGAGACATGAATATGGTAAGTTACAATTTGTAACATCGTCAATTACAAATTAATAATTATCAAACATTATTGATTAATTTAAATATAAAATAAATTTTAAATAATAAAAATATATCTTTTTTTTAACAAGTTTAATGAGATAATTATTTTTTTATTTACATCAAGTTATGCGAAGATCTTTGTTTGTCTCTTATAAAAATATAAAAAACAAAATGATGAATCTAATATTTTTTTTAAAAAAAGATCATAACATGCAAGAAAAATAATAGAAATATTATACATTAAATTAATTAACATGTATGACATGGTATAAAAAGTATATACATACCAAAATATGAATACTATATTACAAAGAAAACATATGAAATGAATTTAATAAATGATATTAAGAATTGGGGCAGTCATCCGACGAAATATTTTAGATTTTTTAAGTGCATTGCAAAATAAATCATATTACTTAAATATAGTTTACTTATATTAACAATTAAATTTGATGGAATAAATCATATTACAATGGATAGTCTTAAATTAGAATATAATTTACTTATTTTGATAAATAAAGATAAAATATAATAAGTCATGCAGTAAAGTGTCTTTGATCTTAAATTTTTTGATTTCGTTTCCATGTGAACGTGGTTTTTCGTTTTCGTGAATTTATGACTCAAATTTGAATTAAGTGAGAAAGAATATTTATTAATTATGTAGTGAGTGCGATGAAAGACGTGACATCGACATGGTCAATTTGTTTAACCATGATGAGAAGTTTTGTACATTACTTAATTCAGTAAATTACACTTCATTTTCTCTTATTCAATTTTATAATATTATCTTAATTCATCTTTTTAATATTTAACAAAAAATATTAAAAAAAATTAAGAATATTTAATATTTTAAAAACTTAAAATATATTTAATAAATTAAATTAATTTTAATTATTAAAAAGTTATAGAAATAAGATTTATAAAATAAAATATATTTAAACAGATAAAGAATATGCATGTATTTTTAAAATCCAAAAATAGCAATAGTTTTTTATTAAATAAAATATAATTTTAAACATATAAATTTAATATTTTTTTATTTTATTTATTAATTAAAATAAATTAATAAATATATTAAATATTTATCTATTAAAATAAATTATAAATATAATAAATAATTTTATTAAAATTTTAATAAATCTTAAATAAATTAACAATTTATTTTTTATTCATCTATTATAATTTAATTCAAAATTCATGCATATTATTTATTTACCGTCCTAGATATCCAAAAAAGAGACAACCTTTAACTTGGAGTGGACCAATCACAAAAGAAATACGAGACAAGGAAGGAAATCTGGATGACAATTACATTCGGCTCCTCTCCCTTGAAAGGACACTGAATAAAAAAATTGAGAATCATGAGAGATTGTTGATGTGGCCAAATAGTAAAGTTTATAGATTGCTGACATGTTCATCAAAAATTTAGTAAAGATGCTGACATGGCACTACCAGTTATATTCTGCTTCAAACTTTATACATTACTAGCAGATTTTCTTCTTTCTTCTTTTTGTTTAAAGTCAATCATGAACCCCACTTGAGGAGGTAACGGGCACACATTTTCATCAACCAGAAACAAAAGCATTCATCTTTGTCAATTGCTTCTCCATATGTGAGATAAACAGCTATCTTGTTCACAATGAATCCATTCCGGAAAACAACAAAAACCTGCACCTTGTTACCAGGTTCTAGATTTGATATTTCGCGCTGCCAATCCCCATCTTTAAAGGAGGTCAATGTATCTAGATTATACACCTGAATGGTGGCCTTTGTGTAGTTTATGATCCAGACAGTTTTAAGACCTTCTGATTTTTCGTTGTCTGGGGAAGAAGAATAGACAACGCACAACATCATTGTCTTCAAGTTACGCCCACTCACTTGAGGGACTTCGAAAATTACGTAAGAACCTTCACCGTTGAAGATTAACCAATCAGGATCATTGTCACTGGGGAGCAAATAATCACCAGGCCCACTGGTAGTCAAATTCTGTGCAATGAACATATAATGCTCAGAAATTTATTTAAACAAACATTAATACAACCTTATAATTTATTTAACAATTAAAGACATATTTTTTCCTTATATGTTAATTACTTATTTTTTTCATAAATTAAGATGCTAATCTGATGATAACTCGAGGGAAAAAAATAATGAATAGTGTTTAAAATAATAGTTTTAAAAAATAATAAGAGCCTTATATGTATATACATAAATTTTGAGAATTATGATCTGTATATTTATTTAGAGATAAAAATTATTTATAAATTTTTTTGAAATATATTAGAGTCAATGTTAAAAATTTATGTAAAATGAAACAATATATCTTGAATTGGAAACATTTTTGTATTTCTAGACTTATATATTTTTTTAATACATAAAAAGAGTGAAAAGAAGCTCTCATTCTTTTGAAACAGAAGTATAGTTAAAGTCCTTTATTTGATAACTTTAGAATTCAAACTTTGTCTGTACTATGCTAATTACTGCAATCAGCCACTTGCATATTTTCTTGATTTATATATGCCTAACTTAAAGTTGCAATTATAAATTATTTACACATTTTCATTAGAAGTACAATATATACTATACAACTTCTCTTTGTATAACTTCTAAATGAAAATAATTTAAAAATAGATAGACGCAAGAGAGACAAACCTGTAAAATGCTCTCTCTAAGAGTATCGGTCACTTGGCAGTTCATCCCCAACTGAATTAAAAGAGAATTCAAGGAATTTTTTGATCCAGAAATCTGAACTTGACTGCAACAATCTGTTGATGCAGAAGTTCCCATTTTTGAGAATTTTGATGTAGCTGCAGTTGCTTCCAATTCCTTACTATATGCGGCACGTAAGATATCCAAAATTCTTGCTACTACATCTCCACCTAGTTGAAGTTCTGACCCGCAATCCACCAAAAGACTTTGAAGCTTTGGAAGGTCGATGAAAATGGATGAAAGAACATGGGAACTAGTATTTGGTACATCTAAGGAAACAAGAGATGGCATGCCCACAGATGTTTGAACAAGTGATTTATGTGATGAGAGATTATTTGTCGGTGACATCCAAGAGCAAATGAGAGAAGGAAACACATCACGTGTGAATCCTTCATAGCCACATAAAGAAATGTATCCAATGCTTTTTAATCTCAGTACTGAAAAGGGCACTTGTGTTATAGCAGTCTTATCCGCAATCAAGGTTGTCAAAGATTGCATCTGTTTTAAGTCCTCTTCCAACTTGTCAATCCTTGAACATCCAGAGAGAATGAGAGTTTTCAGAGATTTTAACTTATAGATGCTTCTTGGAAGGTTATGAAGGTATGTACAGTTTTTCAAATTTATCATAAGAAGTTTATTGAGATTTCCAATGGTGGGGGAAACCGCAGACAAACTTGGACAATCTTTGAGTATTAGCTTTTCAAGATTAGGCAAGCTTGTAAAGTTTGGGGTTCGTGTCAAGTAATGAGAATGACTAAGATTGAGAACTTTTAGCTTCTCCAGTATCTGCAGCAAAATAAATTTTCAAGAAATAAATTACTGACGAAGCTTGTAAGAAAATGCAAACAGTGTCAATAACCTCAAGCCATCAGGTTACCCTTTTTCTGATTTGAATTCGAACTCCGAGTATAAAAAAAAAGTACTACTTTTGCTTTAAAAATATTTCCAAGGATATATGTGTGTGTGTGTGTGTGTTAAAGAATTTATTAAAAGACATTTCTGAGCCTTCTCCTCAGAGTTGGGAAGATAGATTTGATATTAGATCTTTGATCAAATAGTAAAGACTACTTACCTCGCACTTCATTTTATTAAATTAAAGTTTTAGCACAAAATGTAGCAGGTCATATCCTTTGTCTGCTCTAACCCACAGAGCTTTCATGTGAATTACCGAAGTTATAAACAAAGTTCATTTTTTTCTTATCTCCCCAGCAACTCAAGTTATAAAGAATATTAGTAATCTTCATGAATTTTAAAACTTAGTTTTTTAAAAGAAAAATTACTAATCTAAATTTTTAAAGTTAGAAAAAGCAATGTTCCATAACAATAAATAAAATGCTAACACTAAAACTTGAATTTTTGGTAAACTTTTACTAAACACACTAGCAATGTTTGAAACACTGAAAGAAACCTAGATGAATAGTGTATCATTGAGTGCCTCTTTATACAGTTTTCTCTTTTTATTTTAAAGAATTTATTTTATAGTTTTTTAGTTTAGTTTGTGAAAACATTTACATATTTTTGGCATCATAAAAATCTAAGAAGCTAATCAAATTCTAAAAGCATCACTTAACAACTAAGTAAAAGCTTAACAACTAAGTAAAGGCATCATATAATAAAATAGTAGTAATATATTAGAAACTTAATATAAATTTATTGATTCCACTAAAAAAAAAAAAGTGAAAACAACTTATGAAAGGCAAAAATTAAAGTCAGAATTTATACCTGGAACTTCGTCCACACTAGTTTGAGATTGCTGTGTTTCAACTCAATGGCAACTAAACTGCTTTGACACAAGCTTGTAGGTGTGTGTTTTAAAGGAAATCCATGCCAACACAGCCACCTAAGATCTCTTGAAATATATTTAAAATCTCCATCAAGTCGTACACCAGCAAGTTGAAGCAATTTGAGTCTCTTCATCTTCTTAAATGCCTCAGTTTTCAAATAATTTGTATTGATTTCTGGCAACTGCAAAGCTAGTCCCTCAATAGCTTCTGTTCCCTGTAAAAAAGAGTGAACATGAAAGTACAAATGCACCGCTTAGTATGAGATTTGAAACGCATAATTTGTAACTAGGAGCCAGGAAGCATAAAACGATTCAGAAGCAAACTAGTTTTCAAAGATCGAAAGTTCTTGTGATAACTAAGAAACCAATTGATTGTTAACAACTGACTCATTATTGTTCATTTTGCTTTCTTTGACATCAAATATTTTATAAACAAAAACTATAGAAGCCCTTACAGAATCTTTCGATAGTACATCAAGCACCTCCTCATGAAACCATAACCTGTTACGCTCCCCAGGGAACTCTGGTGATTCCTGACGAATGATTTCTCTTCCCATGTCTCGCAACAAATCATGCATTCCAAGCTTGTTCTTATTGTCAATGGTTACAAGGCTTCGCTCCACAAGGACATTTATTCCAATTTCTGCGAAACGTCCACAGCCATTTAATATATGTATTACATCATTTCGGTCCTTCCCAATAAAGAAACAAGCTATATCAAGGAATATTTCTTTCTCTTTGTCATCACTTAAACCATCGAAGCTTATTTTTAGCATCTTCTGTACTTGATGATTTGGAATTCGCATGAGTTTCTCCAATACACTGTTCCATTCTGTTATCTCCCTATCAAACAAATAGGACCCAAGGACTTCCAGAGCTAGTGGCAATCCCCCAGAATAGGCAACTACATTTCGAGAAAGTCCAGCAAATTCTTCTCTAGGACTTGCTTGCCTAAATGCATGCCAACTAAAAAGCTCAAGAGATTCCCTTTTTCTCATTTCTTTAATTCGATGTACATAGTCAACTCCACGCAACTTAAGCAGACGATTATCTCTCGTTGTGATGATTATTCTACTCCCGGGACCAAACCATTCACGACTTCCACACAAAGCATTCAGTTGGTCCATTTCATTCACATCGTCAAGTACAACAAGTACCCTTTTATGGCGAAGTCTTTCCTTTAATTCAACTTTCCCTGATTCAATGCCATGTATCTTTATTTTTGTTGTTTTGTAGATATCAGAAAGAAGCCGTTCTTGTAAATACACTCGGCTAGTATCTTGCTTCCAAACTTCCCTGATATTTGGGAGGAAGCTCCAACCCTCATACTTGCGACGAATTTCGTTGTAAATGACTTTGGCAAGTGTTGTTTTCCCAACCCCGCCCATTCCCCATATCCCTAGCAATAGAACTCCTTGTAACAGTTGGTTGTTTAATCGTTGAATCACATCTTGCACACGATGTTCTATTCCCACTGGATGTTCAGCAACAAACAAGTGTGTCGGGTCTAACAAATCAGTAACACGCTCAACAATCTTGTCGATATCTTTACTTTCATTCCTGTAGAAAAATGAACCACAGAAAACGTGCATCGTCGATTATATAAGCATTCCGTTCAACATGTATGTGAGTGTATACGGGAGCTGCGCATACATGTGAGTGTATGATACAAATCCGGCAAAAGAGAAGGAAGATCAGTCAATGGACAAGGAAGAAGACAAAAGATCGAACAAAGAAGAAGGAGGTTTACTATTTTGGTGGGTTGACTTTCTGGATGGCAAAAGTAGCAAGGTCTTCCAGGATTGAAGAAGCAATTCGTGAAGGGCAGTGTTCAGAGTGTCATGGATGGGAGATTATCACAGCTCATGGAAAGAGTGAAAGGTTGTGTTGATTCTATTAAAAAATAATGGATGATAATTTTTTATACTATAAATTAAAGTTTAGAACTAAGTGATTTTATAAAATATAAAAACTTATGGAAAAAAATAATTTGTTGTAAGCATATATATTAACAAAATGATCAATATGATCAAATATAGATCACTAATTGTTAGAGGCACTAATATTATTAAATAAAGAAAAAATATGGAAGAAACCTCCATTTTATATATCAAGAAAAGAAAAATAAAATTGTTCCAGAAACAATGATTAATAGTTAATTAACAACAATTTTATATATTGAGTTCTTTTGTTCGTCAAAATTAGTGTTCTTTGACCTAACGGACATGTAAAAAGTTTTTACAGTAAAGTGTATTTTAGATATCCGTATTCAAAACCTGGTAGGTATATATTTTATTATTATTTCGTTTTATGATTTTTGTGTGTTTGGTATTAACTTCCCCCTGTGAGTTTTCAAACTTAAAAAGTTATTTCTTATTATCACAAGATTGTTCTGTGTGGTATCACTTTCCATATATTCACTTTTGAAACCCGAGTCTTATAAAGCTAAATGCATTTCAAACACTGGTTGTATAAATAAAAATTCCTGGGTATATTTCCAACTTCCAGGAGTAATCTAATAATATTTGTAATTTGTGTGTGAAATTTCTTTGACTGTAATCACATGGTTTAGTTTAGAAAGTAATGGGTCACAGCTTTGTTATTATTTCTGAAATGCGTGCAACAGTGATTCTCATGTAGGCGCAGTATTTATATTACTAATCTACAAAAGTTTAATTTGTTAACGGATTCAATTATATAGCTGTGGTATTTACCCTTATGTGATTAATATCATGGATTTGATTTCCAAAGGCTACTATATACCCAAAAAAGAAGTCCAATTTGATGTGCCTAACATGTTTTGTTGAACCTAACAAAACAAAAAATTTAAGGAAAATAGCCGGTGCACTGTACTTCTCAAGGGTGCTAGATGTTGATTATATTTCTATTTGGTTTCGTCAATTCGTTTTTTTCCTCAAAATCATAATCCTTAATTAAACAACAACATATTATATATAAAAAAATAATTATATCTAAAACACAATAAAATTGTGATGAAATAACTATCATCTATAACATAATCACCAATTTGCTGCAAAATACTTTTCAAGAATTTTAATCTAATATATGTATTTTTTCAAAAATTAGTTTATTTTTTTTTATTGAGTAAAAATTAAGACGACAAGAGGCTACCAAATAGAAAGCCAGATATCTTTAACAAATATAGATTATATTCTTACGTTACATTTGGTGCAGAATATGAAATTTCATAAAATAATAATAGAAATAGGAATGGAAATAATAAATTGATTACTAAGCCACAGTATCCTTGTGCGTTGTTATTTGAGATATGAATGGTAACTAAAGGAGTGGAAGGGTATGACATCAAATATTATAAAATGTGTGACTGAGAATTATTTAAAAGAAAATGAGTGGAATGGCAATGGATGTATTCCAAAATCCCTACTTGCAATTGGAAACCTCAACTTTTTTGCCCTCCAAATCAAGGGATCAAGGAGGAAATGATACGGCCTGTTAAAAATTTTTTTTTATTAAAATTTAATCCTTTTACTATTGTACCCCTTTCACATATGATTAGAAGGGATTATATTAAAGTAAAATTAAAAAATAAAATTTATAAGTCCTTTCATTTCATTCATTTGTTTTATAACTATAAAAATGAGAAAACTCTCTTTTCTTTTTTCATTAAACAACTAAATTATAGAGTAACATGTATGCTGATCTATTCTATTTTTTATTTTTTTATTCTATTTTATTATTAGCCACTTCATTTAAATTTCCCAAACATAACCTAGATATCTTGTTGAATTAGAGGATCTACTAAATAGATCAGGAAAGAAAACCTATGTGGGAATTTTCAAGATATAGAAAAAGCTACAAAGTACAAACGAAGTATTCATTAACCCTAGCTTGGATGGTAGAAAAGGGAGGGAAAAATTACATGGTGAGGCCAAAAAAAAAAAAAATTCTTCTTACACTTAAAAAGAAAACTAGTGCATGTAGAGAAGAAGGGACGTGGAAGGGAATCCACTGAGAAATGCCTTTTTTTTAATTTAAAATGTTAGTATCACGGATATAAAGGTTTATTTATTATTTTAAGTAAATGTAAAAAAGCATGAAGATTGAAGAATTTTCAGCAAAATACGATAACATACGAGCAATTCTCTAAAATGATTTTTTGTTTTTTAAAAAAAAGGCACTAAAATTACCTCGAATTATTGAGGCTAAACCCCGAAAGGCCACCAGCTTCACGGAGCGCCGTCTTCAAACTCGAGACCTTGTCGTCCTCCATTGACGTTGTTTTCTTCAGATCTTCAAAAGCTTCTCCAAACGGACCTTCCTGACGACGCACATCATGGGCACGCACGCCATAGAACACCGGCACAACCACCTGGCCCATGGTTCTGTGACACTCCATTATTTTCTCCACTTCCAGCAGACACGACCTCGAATTAGCGTAGTGTGTCGAGAAAACGATGACGGAAATTCGGGACCCTTGGATTGCTTGCAGCAGCGAGGTTGAGATCTTGTCTCCCGTCGGAAGAGTCTCGTCGTCCTTGAACACATAGATTCCGGCATTTTGAAGTGAGGCATAGAGATGCGAAGCGAACGATGGACGAGTGTCCTCGCCTCTGAAACTCAGGAACACATCGTAGATCCATTTTGGATTGGGATTGGGACTGGATTCGGATTCATGGTTTCTGGACGAGGAACTGGAGGAAGACATGGATTTGTTTGAAAGGAATTGGATTCGGTGATTCTGCAGTTACAGAAAGAAACTGGACGATGAGGCCAATATCCTATTGACTTACGAGTCCTGCATGCTATAGGCCTATATATAATGAGAGATTAGGTATTCTGTAATAAGATGATATTCTTAGGTTGTACCATTTATTATGTAATCCATCAATTATGTTTAAAAAATGCAGAACAATACCCTTTTCGTTCCCAAGAAAATAGCTAGATTTTCTTGCAGGGACAGTGGGGAGTGAGGATTTGAACCTTCCCTATGAAAATACCCCTCGACCATGTGTGTTGTGTGAGAAAATAATTCGTTTAATATCGCTATACATTATTTTTCTAATTAATACAGATTAAGTCTCTTAATATTATGTTTTAGGATTTAATTTTTATTTGTCAATGAGAATTTGAGATTCAATTGGCACTAATCTTAGTATATTAATATTTGATTTGATAATAGTATAAAAAATTTTAGTAAGACTGCAGATGAAAATATACTCTATATTTTATAGACATTATCGGCTTTATTTTTTAATTTTACACCTAACATTTCACTTTTGATCAAGCCACTTAATCACGTTATGTTCTTCTTGTCGTTTTAAGTAGAATAAAATGCACAAGGAATGAATATGGTAGAAATGATAGTAAGAATTAATCGTACAAATAACTTTTTAAAAATACTTAAATAACTTTAAATTAGAAGTTAATAAGTAAATGATATAAAATATTTGTATTCAAAAGGAAAACATCAAAATAAAACTTGTTCACTTGGCCTTAGGACCCTGATGTATAAAAAATAAGAACAGAAGTTAATTGTATAAGAATTAAGAAAGTTATTAAATAATTTTAATTATAAAAAAATATAATTTAATATGAATAAATTATTTTTTTATTTTATTAATATTTTCTCTCTTTCTTAAGTAAAATTAAAAAAATTTAATTAATATTTTTTAATATTCTTAAATAATAAATATTTTGTAATAAAAAAAAATTTTTTACATGATAAATAAAAATAAATAAAAAAAATAGTAATTAATTATTTTACACTACTATCTCATACTACCTTATTTTTTTACCTACTTCATTAATTACTACACACTACTGTTATAAGGATAAAATTAAAAAATAAACAGTTATTGTTGCTTTATTTTTTGAAAAAGACACTTAATATAAACTAAACATTTTTTACTAAAGAGACGCTTATTTTAAATAGGAGGGAAAAACAAACAAGAAAAACTTCAAAATAGTAAACCATAACACACATGTTAGCGTGCTGATTGATGCTGATTGATGCCGACGATGCATTTAAGTAGTAATATCTTCATAATATCAGCTGATGAAAGTTCATAGCACCATCTTCTAGTCATACCAGACAATGCCAGTAAGACTTTGCGAGAACCAAGAATTTATAATGGTGACTTTTTGTTTGTTTCTGAATGTCTTCGGAATGGCGTTCTGTTGACACGGCACTACCCAGTTGGCATCACCTACCATTATAATTCTTTC
The DNA here is from genome assembly GCA_019955255.1 of Castanospermum australe. Lineage (NCBI taxonomy): Eukaryota > Viridiplantae > Streptophyta > Magnoliopsida > Fabales > Fabaceae > Castanospermum > Castanospermum australe. Next base: position 337,680 of record NSJW01001011.1, on the reverse strand, counting down.
ATTCAGCCTCGTCGAATTTAGTGAATTATATATATATATACAATACGCGGTTCGAACAGATTAAACCGAATGTGGGTGGAAATGAGGATGCAGAGAAATTATTAAGAATAAAATCTCTTTTTATTCGTCTAAACATATAAATGTTATTATTTTAATTTTTTTAAAAATATAATCATTAATTTAATTTTTAAATTTTAAAAATATTATTAAAATTATTTTTTATATAAAAATAAAAATTAAATTGATAAAATTTTAATAATTGAAGAATTATATTAATAATAATTTTATATAATTGATAAATTAAATTAATAATTTTTTTATCATCTAAATATTAAATTAGAATTAATATTTTTAAATAATTAAAATAATGTTATCTTCTAAATTTAAAGATTAAATTAATAATAAAAAATTTTAAAGAATTAAAATAATAATACTTGTATCTTTTAAGGATTAAAATGGAAGTGTATTTAATTATTAGTGTATAAAATCACAAATGTCCAAAACATAGAGTATAAATCACCAAATTCTAACATGAAAAATCTTTCAATACTGAATGAAAAATTACGAGACAAACTTAAAGATATATTTTATTATTAAAAATAATTACAATATTTTCTTCTCACATCTTACACAAGAGGCATAAAAGTTAAAGTTTTCAAGTAATATTATAATTTTCTCTGATTGCGGTATCAAACAACACAAAAAACAGAGGTAGAATTGGAATGAAAAGTTTGGAGAAACACCTTAATTCATTGTAATTTTTTTAATGTTCACTAAAATAGTTTGTTACAACATATCTAAATTAAGCTCGCATGTTAAGACCATAAACATGATATAAGATGAACATAAAAATTGTTTGTTACATTTCATAAGTAGGGTCTGCAATTTTTATTTTGGGGAGTACATTAAAAAAATAAGAAGATAAATTAGGGTTAAAATAAAAATATTGGATAATACTTAATTTATTGTGTTCTTCACGGCGTCCTTGTCTTATAAGGTAAAGATGGAGGACGTTAAGCTCCTCTAGAGCTAAAGTAGTGCGATTTGAATTAAATTTTATAAATTTAATTTTATAAATTTAATTTTAATTAAAAACGAGTTTAAAATGAAGTGATATATATTTTAAAAAAGATTTTTGATAATTAATTTTAACAAAATAAATATAATTTGAATAGTATTGAGTAAAATTACTTTTAAATATATAATTATTAAAAAAGATATAAATTAAAGTGTGGTAGAAAAATCTAAAATAAACTAAAAAAAAATATCAAAGTTAAAAATGTCAAAATTTTTTTAACTGACTTTTACTCTAACGTAAAAGTAACAAAAATCAAAATTAAAAAAGAAATATATAGTTAAAAATATTAAAATTTTTTTAATTAACATTTACTCTATCATAAAAATAACAAAATCAAAACTTTAATTTAAAGCAAGAAGCAGTTCTATCTAATTAAATTGTAAAACATAATCATACATATTACGATGCACTCAAACGGGCTTCTAGGATCACGCACTAAGCTTTCACTTGAGAATTGAGATTGCTTTGCACTTTCAGATGGTCATACAACTGGTCCACACTACTAAGTCAATTCTTGCAACATGTGCTGTACAAATGCGACATTAATGTTTGAATGCAATTAACAATTCTTTTAATGATAAGAGACATTGCACATAGTCATGGTCATAAGAGACAATTGGTCCACACACACAATTATTTCTTCTCACACTCTTACACAAGAAGTATACAAATTAAATTTTTCACCTAATACTATAATTTTCTCTGATTAAGGTATCAAACAATACTAAAAGCGATTAACAATTGGTGTAATGTGTGAATGCAATTAACGATTGGTTTAATGATCAGAGATTTTGCATATATAGTCATGGTCATAAGAGACAACTGGTCCACACTTGTAAACTTTGGTTTTTTTATTCATTAGATCAAAGACTTTGACAATTTATAAAGATCTCCTTATTATTTTATCTATTTTAATCAATTAGTCATCACAACTTTGGTTTTTTATTCATTAGATCAAAGACTTTGATAATTGATAATGATCTTCTTATTGTCCCTTCGGTTCTATAGCCTGGGATTCTTCCCATGTTCAAAAAGTGAATACATGCTATTTAGGAGTGACATATGGCGTAGGTTTATAGATTTGAATTAAATTACATGCTCGCCCTTATGTGACAGTAGTGCACGAGGATTGCCTAAGCAATTGATGCGACTTTACTCTGGGTTCGCCATTTATGCTATTGTAATACTAATTTAATTATAAAATATACATAATTTATTAATTTTATTATTTAAAAATTAATTTTATTGAATCAATCCTTTAAGTTTCAAGTCTTTCACAAATTTTATTAATTTAGTCTTTAAAAAATTATTATTTTAAATTTAAATTTTAAAGGATTAAATTAATTTTCAAAAGACTAAAAATAAATTTTTATTAATATTATAAGATTTGTCTAAGAAATATGTCTTTTCATATTATACATAAGATGGAGTAAAATATACTTTAAAAACCTCAACTTTTATCCTCCAACTAATTCAGGATCTCATCATTTTTATTTTCTAATCAAGAACTTCAAGTATTTTCCAGTCACCAAAAAAAGCTTATGTGACAAATTAAAATTACATATCACTATATATATATATATATATATATATATATATATATATATTAATTAATGACATGTCATCAAATTAACATTAGAAGATCAATTAAGTCATTGTTTTGGTACCAAAATTAAACTTTTCCCTCTATAGCTATAAAAGAGTTTTGATTAGTGAGAAATATTATAGAAGACCCTATTACGTGAAAGAAACAGAAAAGGATGAGAAAAAGATAAAGTAAGAGTTACAGGTTTCAAAGAAAATATGAGAAGTCATTAATATTAACGTTTTTATTTTAGTTACAATTAATAATGAAATGTAAGAAAAGTTGTATTTAGTACAGACAAAATGATTTAGTTTTTATTCAAATTACAAAATTACTTAAACAATAAAAAATTATTTGAATTGAAAAAAATATTTTTTAATATTTAAAACACATAATCACATATTAATCTAATTGACATTTGCCAGCATGATTTTTTGGTGCTAACTAAATGCCGAAAAATGAATTGAACATATTGAAGTTCTTAATTGAAATTTTTAAAAATTAAGACCTTTAAATCAACTTACACATAGAGTTGAAGTCCTTTCACCATACTTTTCTCAAAATCATTGTATGCAAGTCATCAATTAATATTATCAACTGAACATCAAAGTTATAAGGTGTTAGAGAATAGTTAAATCATGCATGAGAGTATTGGACCGAGCATGAAATATATGTAAGTGGAACAAAAAAGAAACAATCATCTCATGCTTGTATTGTAGGCATCATTTTTGAGTTGGAGAGATACGTAGAATGAAACAACCTTGGTGGTTCAAAAAGTTGTCTCAATACTTCATGATATTCATTTACTAATGCAAGAGAATTCAAAAATATAAAGTTCATGAAAAAATAAAGCAAGAACAAGACCAATTGAAAGAGCATAATTCATATGTGCCTATTGTGTGTGTGTGTGTGTGTGTATATATATATATATATATATATATATGAGATGAACCTAACTTGCAAGAAATACTTACTCCACAATCTCAAGCCAAAAGAAAGGGTAAGCAAATCTTGGGTTCAACAGAAAAGGTAAAAAGAAATGCTAGTGAGGGTGGGAGCGTTAATTCCATAGTAAAAGAAAAAAGTCGTACTGAAAGTGTGTGTGTGTTATCATCTAGTTTTGTCAATAATAGTTTTCAAATAATAATAAGAATAATAAAAAAAATCCAAAAATATTTATTATTTTAATTTTAAAAAAATAAAAAATATTTATTTTGTTTTAAAAATAAATTTACATAATAAGTGAAATGGCCCAAACCAAACTCACTCATCCCATTACTCATGGACCAATCCTTCAAATCTGCGTAAAGACCCCATCGCCCATTTAAACAAGATTCGAATTTTACCAAAGCCCATTCACCCAAAATCAGGAACCCATAATTTGGCCCAAATTCTCCATCCCATTGTGTCTTCTCTTGGTGTCTTTGGTTGCAGGAGGAGGCCCCTCTCGGTTAATTAGAGCCCCGCGCCACCACCTTCCAGATTCTTCCTAAGAATCGTTTCCACCTTCTGGCTTCCCGTTCTCGGTGGAACGGTCTTTGGTTGCCTATTATTAGCTCAAGCTTGAAGTAAGGGGACAGGAAAAGGGAGAAATTTGTATGTAAACATGTGCTTACTTTAAATATTTTATTTAATAATTAACATATATTATAAATTTTTTTAAAAATTATTTATATTTATAATATAACACATTAAATTTTATAAATATTAATTATTAAATAAAGTGTCTACATGCAATTATGTTTATATAAAAATTTCAAGAGGGGGTGTAGAGTGAAGGCATGGGAAAAAGTGAATTACACCACAATGCCTCTTTCCAGCCTGTTTGAAACTTTGAGAAGGTACCAGCACGCCACTCCAATATTTACTGGGGGTTCTCATTTGATAACCAACCCATAAAATGTAAGTTGGGTTGGATTATAGGTTAGTTTTTGTTCAATCCAATTTCATTGATTTTGGTATTGTTTTTTTTTCTTTTAATTTTTTCGAGTCAATGAATCTAAACTAATTTGATTTGTTCAATTTTATATATTTTTAATATAAAATAATGTCATATTGTATTTTTTAAAAATTAATATAAAACAACATCATTTTGGTGATTTTTTTTAAAAGAAGAAAAGATAACAATCTAATTTCCTGAAGACCAAGATTACATAGGGGTTAGTTTAGGTTAATAGAAAATTTGTATGTAAATTAAGAATATTCGTACAAAATTTTTTTTATTTAAATAATTTCATAAATTTAATATTTTTAAATTAGAAATTATAATGATATAATTTTTCATAAGACATGACTCTTATGAAAAATTTTCAATCTCAATCTCATCCAACACAACCCAACTTATTTTAATTGATTTCATTTTTATTTTTCTTCAAACCTAATTCAACTGGACCCAATTGCACTCCTAATTTTTAGGATCATACATAATTAAAAAATAAGGAAGAAAAATGCTTTGCCAACTCAAAAAATAAAAAATAGACTTTAGGGCAAAGGGTAATGTAATTTGAGGGGCCTAAATTTTTCAAAAATAAACTTTCTTACATATGCTTTATATATATATATAAATTCTTTAATTTAGCTCCACTACCTCCACTCCAAAACACCGTAATAACTAAAACTGCTACTGAACAGCCAAGACAGTCAAAAAGTAGTGGTGCATTCTTTGGAGTAAAGACAAAGTACTAAGTATCCTTATCCTTTTATGTTACAAAAAAAATCCTCATCCATGTTTACAACAGATAATGTACACAGAAACGGGAGGTTCATAATACTTCAAGCCTACACTCTCAAATTTGTTCTGCTGCGCCCCTTCTTCCCCTTCGATTCCATTTCCCATTTTTATCCTTCTCTTCTCTTGCAAATACAAACATCCGCTGTTATGAAAAGATGATTGCCCTGAAACCCATTCATCCTTCCTTCAGTCCTACCAATACCAATTATACTCTGCACCACACGAGACTCCCCACCACAAGAAGTTCTATTCTGTGCCTCCGCAAGTCCAATGACTCCGATTCCCAGGCTCCCCAACCTGAAGGAGATCCTCAAAACCAGGAGCTGCTAGCCCAAATTGCCATGCTCCAAGCACAAAAAGTTCGTCTCACTGATTATCTGGACGACAGATCTGCATATTTGTCCCAATTTGGTGAAGAAGCCAACGCTGAGTTCGACAAAATTGGAGAAGATGCCCTCAAGGGATTAGATGAAGCCGGTGCCAGAGTATGCTCCAACTTTTGAGTTAGCCATGTAAATCATGCACACCGTGAAGGAGAATATTCAAGTAAACAATTATTTCAATGATGACCCTTTTTGTATTTATTTGTGATTAACAGATAACAGCAAACATAGAGAGCCAGATGCTCTCATTCGAGGAAGCTACTGAACTTAACAGACTAGAGATTCAGGAGAGTGAAAACAAACTGGTGGAGTTCGAAGGTCAAATGGAGGAGGACCGAAACGAAGGGCTATTCTTTAAGAATCTCGGGCAGAAGGCACCCGTTGATAGAGCAAAAGCCAAGGAGGAGGTGGAAAAGATCAAAGATGTGACCAGAGAAAAAGCTGGTAGCAAAACCAGGAAAAAGGTTTACCTCTTCTTGATTGGCCTTGTGACCTTTGGAATGGTTGATTCTATTGCCTCATCCTCAACCGATTGGAGAAGAGTTACGGTTCTTGGAGCTGTTCTTGTGGCTTTATTTTCACAGTTCATCTACGAACAGAACAATGTCAACAAGGACAACAAGAAAGACAAACAATGAAGAGGAAAAGAACTTAAGTTCAACTTCTACTGTGTTTCACTGCAAGTTTCTCGTGAAAAAAAAAATCTTATAAATGGGTATTGCGTGCTTGATGCAATAAAGCCCAAGTGAGAGTTTCAAACTTGGGCCTGATACATCAAGCAGCTTTGCTTTGGCATCAACGACGGCTTATACTGCTGAATGGTGATATCACTACAATCACCAGAATTTGGGTAACTAAGTTACCATGTGATGCTGCAGAATTTCTTTACATATTATGTTGATTCAGAATATTATAGCTTTTCTCATCATCATTGCTATTACAGATGTGCATTTAGAGCACAGAGTTTTACTAAATCTTCTATCATATAAACAAGTAATGACTAATGAGAAACTATACAAAGTCAAGGTCAAATTCCTTCTTAACTGCTTAACGATTAATTGCATCACATTGAGAAGTATAGTAATTGCTGCATTAAACATCCAGCGCCCCAAAGTAAACAACCAATTCAGGTACAAACTGAGGCACATAAGTATCCCAGAAATCAAAACACCACCGCTGCATATTTCTCCCTTAAACAGAAATTCCAAACTCACTTCAAGCTAAGTAGAAGGCATTATGATTTTTCTTTTTTTCATGAAATCTATACATACCTGAAAACTGATCTTGAATAACAAGAGTCACATGGACCAAACTAAGCTGTATGTCTAAAGTAACTAAAACCAATTACTAATATAACACCTTTTGGCGATGTTAAAATTGGAGGACTCACTATCTTTAAGGTAAAGTTAAATTCTAAATCCAACCTGAGACATCACAATTTTAAACAGTCTCAGCAATTAGTATCCTGACAATAACATTGCAATTCTCACGTGCACCTCATCTTACAAAAGGCAGGAGTGTGTTCATCCAGTCTTCTGATAAATCAATCGGTAAATGCAGTAATTTGGGTGAACTTTGTGGCACAATCCAGCATGAAGGACTAGGATATTGACAAGAATTTATTCTTTCTCTTGCCTAAGTAGGAATAGGTGTAGATAGGGAGCAGTAAATATAGGGGTGTGCAATGAATCCATTGGGGAACCAGGTCCAGGAACAAGAAGGGCCTCAGCAGGCAGATCCATAGAGGTAACTGTAGAGACTCCCTCAAGGCAAACTGGTTTGTACACAACACAATTGAACACTCGGAGCTCATACCAAAACTCCCAAGCACTCTAGTACTAGCCCATTTTTGGTGAGCGAAACCAAAAACATGCATCCATTAATCTACCACAAGAAAAAGCCCCTTAAGATTAATATTACATCGAGATGATGTCTGGTAGTAAGCTATGTTCTGAAATGTGAGCCCAAATACGTGATGCTTTTTCACAGTCCCCGATTTTGTAAAAGCCTTGCATGTGGCATTGTGGGTCACAAGATTAGCCTACATCCTCTGCTGCGTCATTGAATAGAGGTGCATAGAATATGGCAGAAGAACAAAGTCCATGGATTAAACATAGTTGTGCATAGTAATATCAGGCATAGAGCCCATGTCACAACCTAAGGGCAATGTCAATCTTCTTGCTTTGACAATCAACACGCTGTATGTGATAATATCTGGTTTCCACACTATCTCCATCCTTTCCTTCATGTAATGGTATGCCTCACAATATGACACAATAGTTGGAAAGCAACCTCTAATACTAATTTCCCCAAAGAATTGAGTAGTATGGTTGAGTTCGGAACAGCTACGCTTATCCATGAGATTGACAACTCCAGCCACTTCAACTCGTCTTCCTTCTTTGCATAATGCTGTTATCATTCTGGAGTATGCAAAGGTATCCACATCACCCCCAGTTGAGCCTCTTCTAATTTCCGTAAAGGCTTATTTAGGCACCCATTCTTACACAGACCATGACTAAATACTCCATAAGATGCTGCTTCTTGACTTCTTCCGCCTTCCTCCCTCGAGTCAAAACCCTAACCATCTCCTTAGAAACTCTTTTGGATCCATCCAAATTCCCTGCCTCACTGGATTCATGAATCGGAGGACTATAGTCTACAAACTCGCATTGAACTTGGCTTGCCACATTTGCACAGCCCATTCCCATTGATCATTCATAACATTGTGACTTGTAAGATGCAACATTTGGACAAACCGACTTCCCCTGCAGCAACCTCTCCTGCATCGGATTAGCCTTCAAATCTTTCAGGAGACTGGAGTTGCAGGAGTGTAGGTCGCAGATTGGAAGAAGATTGAAATGCAAATGGTTCCATGAAAAACACTTTCCTCAGTTTGCATGGGACTGGGGTATTAACAGTGTAGCTAGCTAATGCATGTGTACAGTGAATTTTTGTTGTGGCATGTACAGTGTACTACAAGTGTATGAAAATTGAGAGCAGTTGCTGCTTAAAGGACCGTGTCTCGGTCCTCTGGAAATTTCATTCAGTCATCCAAATCAGAGTAATACACATGAAACCCGATTTCTCTGAGGATACGAATGTGTACTGTACTTTCCTTTTCTCAGCTTGAGAAATAAGGAATGCAAGAATTAGTCCATGAAAGAGTACCTGAGAAGGAATTGTCTTGGAATCTTGATAGTTCTGACTTCTGAAGGTTAAAGATAGTTCTGACTTCTGAAGGTTAAAGAACAGCTTCCTTCAAGTATGTACATAACCTTGACCCCAACATTGGCCATCCTTGGAGGTTGTGGCTTGCGATTTGAGGTCAATTAATATATATTTGGTTACAGACTTCTCACCACTCTATCTTAACTGGGGCAAAGGTCATGCGTCAGTTGAATTATCTCGAGAGAGTGCTTGAGGGTCTCATAGAAATTCTGATATACTGTAAAAGTATTACAAGTAGATGTTTGGTATCAAGAAAAGAAAAAAAATGAAATAAAAAAGAGTGAAAATAGAAATTAAAATAGAACGAGAAAGAACTATTATTTCCTTGAATGAAGAGAATGAAATATTTAAAAAAGAATGAATATTTTATTTATTATTTTTTAACTAAATATGAAAATATAAATATCTCATTTTTATTTTTACTCATATTTTCATTTTATTTAAATCTTTTTTATCATACCAAACTTGCACTAATGGTCTAAATCTCGTCTAAATTTTATATTTGATCCGAAAGCCCGTATAATTATGTTGTGATAAATGTTATGATTTTATTAACATAGTATAATACTCTCAAAGTGTGTAAAAACATCACATTATTCGAATGGTGAAGCCCAGAAGAAAAGACCCAAAATGAAAGAAACGAGGGAACGAAAAGAAGCCACCCCGCAACTATGAGCTCTTTATACTAATGCCTTCAGAGAGCCTTACAATGACAAGCCCTCTAATAATCTTTTTAAAAAAATTTAAAAATCACATTGTCATCAAAGTACTCAAGAATTATTGTACTTGAAAGTTAAAACATTTGTCAGAATTTGTCGTTTTTTTTTTGGTAATGAGAATTTGTCTTTTACAAATATTGATATATTACATTTATTATATTTACTACGAAAGAACTCCATTGAGGGAAACATACTCAGGCCATTTGCTACTGACAGTTACTGGGTTAATAATGGCATGAATATTACAAATAGCAGTCATAAAGTTTTTTAACAGAAAATTCTTAACATACTCATTAATTGTTTAATTTTTTTATGAGTAAATTAAAAATATTCTCACGTAATTTGATTCATTTAAACTGTTTATAAATCTAATTATTTAATTTGGTTAAAGATTAAATCAGTTGAGTTATTAGTGAAAAACATATTTCAAAATTTATAAGTAGTTCATATATAAGTATTAGAGAAAGTTTTAAGTATGCATTATTTATTTTAAATATTTTATTTAATTTTTTATATAATAATATATATTTATAATATAATTTATTAAATTTTATATGTGTTAACTAACTGCATGGATAAAATTTTCTCTAAGTACTATCTTATATATTGTTCCCATGCTGGTTTACACTTTCGGAGTCTACCAGTAGGTTGCCATTAATCGAAAAAAAAAATGTAATTGGAACAAATTGTGTGACTATGAACAAGTTTTGCTGGAGGAGAGATGAGTTCAAAAACCGCTGAAAATTATCTTTCAACCTAGTCAAGTTAGACATAACATTGGGTCATGAGCCTCTTTTATGCATAATTTGCTCTCTTTATCTCTTTTCTTCTCCATTGGAGCATCATGCAAGAGATGTTTTTCCCCCCTCGCTTTTTGACTTTTGTGGCAAACTCGGTGATAATGGGGCTTTACAAATTGTATATTGAAAAGGGAGAAAGCACAAATCCAAGGCTTGGTAATTGAAACGGGTTTCGATTTTATTCCTCTAATATCCCAGTGGGACATGTAATGATCTTATATGTTGAGGAAACAATCATTAGCTTCTAATTTCTGTCTAGCTGATGGGATTTGTCGAGCTTCATGGAGTTTAAAGTGCTTCTTTTTTGGACTTCTTGGTCACTGCTTTTCCCATCTCGCGAGGTTCACTTCACTTGCTGCATAACACACTAATTTTCCAAACTTCTTTTATATGTATCCACTTGTCTTGACATTAAAATCCTAATTAGAATAGCATGTGAAATAATTAGGATAACATGTGAAATATATAATGTCTTGAGCATTATATTTTACAAATTGTTATTATAAAGAATAGATAAAAAGAATAGTAGCCTCTGAGATATTAAAGCAAGAATCTTTAGAATCGAAGAGATAATTATATCCAAAGAGATAACATATATCTACAATTGACTATTCATAACTTTATATATATATATATATATATATATATATATATATATATATATATATATATATATATAAAATTTTTTGTCTAAGATCTCTAATTTTAGAGCAAACGAGAAAATTATTTTCAGGAAATTAAAAGAATTTTTAATGGATAGATTCTAACTTTCATCTGTTAAAGTTAATGATTTTGTAATTTAAATTAAATGATAAAGTCAAAATCATAAAGTGACAAAGTAATATTATCCTAAATTACAAGAGTCCAAATTGAATTGAACCCTAAATTTAATATAACAGTATCATATTATTGATAAAGGTACTAATTTTAAGTTGTAAATATTATATTTTATATTGTCTCAGAAAAATTATTATTAGTAATTTCTTATCACTCTTTGTAAGATAGTTAACGAAATGCACTTATTTTATGAGGTTTATTAAATTGCACAAATAATACTTTGCTTCAATAGCAATATAAGAGAAATATTTTTTAAGTTATTTTATAGATAATTTTGAATGTTATGTTTTAAGATTGTCGTTCAATTAACCACTTTTTAGAGCAGAAAAAAAAACTACAAACAAAAATTGTGATTATTCTATTATTAATTTTTTTTCATCAAAAATAATAAATAACTAAAATATCAAAATAAAGTCAATCTTTACAATAGAATAACTTTGTTTTTTTTTTGTTATCAAGTTTTAATAGTTAATTATTTAAATAAGAAAAAAAGGACAACAGATTTTTTCTTTTTTCTGGAAATAAGAATAATATGAATCCTTTATAAACTTACCCATAATAGTTCAATCTTTTGAAAATTGGTTCTTGGACTTATATAGTGTATATTTTTCATAAATTTAATTTTATAAACTTAGTTTTAATCGATAATGAATTAAAATGAAATAATTTATATTTATAAAAAAAATCATATTTTCCACTGAACAAACTTTTAATACTATAATCACGTTTAAAAAATAATATAAAAATATTAAAATAAATAAAACCAAAAATTGACAAAAACCCTTTTAAGCAATACAAAGGCTCACTAAAATACACTTATAATAGTTTACGAGTTCAACCCGAGACTTTCATTGCTTGAATTAAAATAAAAAAAATAATATTTGAAGTTCATTTCATTTTTTTTTCATGAGAAGATGCATTAAAATATATAAAGTATTAATAGATATACTACTTTGAGCTTAAATATTTTGAGATAGTTAACACACGACAACATAGACAAATTGAGATCAATAAACTTAACGCAGAGTTTTCCATTATGAAGCTGGGCCGACAAATCTAATTTATGCAGTTGTTTACTAGAGACCGACCCATATATTGTGCATCATTTGCTTTTGTAGTTCTCGAAGGTCGGCAATTCTCTCACTTAGAAAACTGTTCTGGGCCAACCCAAATCTGCTTACCTCAATCTTATGCATGTACAGAAAAGAAAACTTGTCCCAAGTAATAATATTCTAATACAATAAAACAATTGAAAATTCCCATAGAATCTCAACTGTTGAAGCTCTGAAGAATAATGTTTCTTGAATTGGGGCTTTACAAACTGCTTTTGATCTTTTTTAGATTAATAATCTCACAAGCACAGGCAAGCCTGCAACTGCAAGCAAGTGCAAAAGGCAAGATCATGAGTAGCTCCAAACTGAACTCCGGAAATTCCTAGTCACAGGACAAGGCTATGGAGAAAATACTGCAGCAGAAGGCAGAAGCACAGTGAAAAATCAGAGAGAGCTTCATAGCAATATTTTAGGAATGAAAGAACAGTGTAGGCAAGTACCTGCTATATTTTCTATACCAAATATATCTGTACATCGAGGCAAAACATATCAAGCTTCAGATGACGTTGACCTAACATGCCAGTGCCAATAATATTCCTCTAGTTTCAACTCAATCAGTAGCTCCCACACAGAATCTGCAAAATTGTTCTTCTTTTACAAACATGGAGGGCCAGCCTTCTGCACTCTTATTCCTATGTATTCTTTTACTGTTGTCTTGTTCTTGTTACTCTGTTAACACCCTCCTTATGTGCACACACTTTTGCTCAGTGTCTTGGCAACCCAAATATGCAAGAGTGTCTCAAGGTCCATCGATTTCCTTGATCACTAGAACCACAGTTACCACACAACATCACATTAAGGTCTCCGCACATGGGTGAAAATATTGCAACTGCTCATAATAGTTTCACTGTCTAAACAATCTCATAACTACCAAGTCACAGTACCGTAGAAAGAAGTTTGCAAGTTGCAACAGTACTATAGAAATGCCCAGAGGAGCTTCATCCACCTTTATGAAGTCGAAGCTCAGTAGAACTCTTGATTGCAGAAATTTTCAAAGCCCTAAATTTTCCTTCCAGTCACACCAGCCTCAAGTGGACAAAGATACATTGACATGACAAAAGCTAAGGTGATGTTTTTTGGGGACCATGGTCTGGAGTAAGTCACATGTAATAAAGTTTGATTAATTGATGTCAAGGGGAAAAGGACTCGAACACAGCTATCGTGTAGTACTCAAAACTACAACTTATGACAAGCAGCAAGACCAGGTGGCATGAGCCCACCTTGCTACCACTTTTGCAGGAATATATAACATGCCAAAAATTCAAGTTAAAATGCTCCCGAATTACAAGCCTTCCAAACCTTGCGCCAATCAGCTAAACTTTTGCAGCATAAAGACAGAAAAAGAAACCACATCGTGTCCAAAGGCAAAGCATATTTTCAATAGCGCCATAAATCTAGCCAGATGTTCCCAGCCTTTTTCTGGCAATAAAAGAAAATGGCATGGGGTTGAAGGAAAAGATTTCAAGTCATTAACAGCAGCATAATTAGAGTAAAAGAAACACTGAAAATTCTTGTTATCAAGAGTAATTCAAGTCTGAAGAAGCATGCTACTCACTGTAAAAGAAAAATGCAGGGTTCTTTATCCAACCAACCATCAAGAATACATAGGCATGTGTGGTTTACACAACAAATGCAGCAAAATTAACAACATCAAACCAAAAAAAGAAACACCTTTTGGACCGTCAATGCTAATACAATCGAAGTACGCTTCTTGCAATAGAATGTGCCTGACTCGACCTACTTTTTGCCGGAACCATTTCTCCGGCTACCTCTCATCGGAGTCAAGTAGAACCGTAAGAGACCATTGTCTGTGTTGTTGTTAGGAGAGTACCTGGCACTCCGGTTCCGCTCCAATACGAACTCATCTCTGGCCTTCTTTCCATTCCCATTAGCCTGAAGCTGAATGCCATTCTTCCTCAGAGTGCCAAATGATTCACCTATGCTTTGAGCATTTCTCCAGCTCACACTGCTATTGCTTCGGAACACCTTGCGATTGAAAGCACCTCTAGCATCTCCATTGCGATCCCCTCTCAACTCCTGCCATGATTCTGAGTACGAACGCTCAACCCCATTGGCTCTGCTATACCTATCCTCATCCTCATCTTTGTTTCCACCTCGCCGGTGTATCAAGCCCCAAATGTTCCAAGCCTTGCTCCACCGGCGGGACTTCTTAGACCCTTTCCGGTCGCCGTTCCCAATCACAGATGCAGTATCTCTAAAACCCATTTCAAATGTCTCCAAACAATCATCTCTCAAAGAATTCGAGTTCGAATCCCGCAAATCTCTGTCAGGGAAAACCATTTTTGGCCCATGGATGTAATCAACAGCAGCAGGAGTCACCTTGGCATCGGCATTGAGATTGGCACTTGAAACTGACTTCAACTCATCCATCTCCGCCACCACCGCCGCCGCAGTCTTCCTTATGGAATTGGACCTGTCAAGGCTCTTTCTCCTTCTGGAGGATGAATCTGAGTAGTAGTCTCTGGTCTGTGCCGACCCACCAGGAACTGTCTCGTCCTCGTTTATCGAATTCATAGGCTCTTTCGACTGGGATTTGGGTATCAGTCCTGAGAACCTGCACCGGAGCATCTTCCACCACAGAGAGCATTGTGGGCATCCTCGGAAACGTTCTCCCGATCAAATAGCCATCCCAGGAAGCTCGAGGCTCGTCGAAAGAGTAGCGAGGATCATCAAACGATATCCGTCCCGCATCGAGCGAGAACCTCGGATCGGTGTCGCACGATCGCCTTCCGAACCCGTAATCGGCGATCTCCGACTGGGTCTCCCTGAATTGCCTCCCGATGGGCTTCTCCACCGGCAATGTGGCAGACCCATCGTCATTTCTGCGCTTCTTCATCTTCTGCTTTTGCCTCCATTTCTGCAATTTCTTGCTGAAAACCGAAGCAGCAGACAAGAAACTTCCTGCAATTTCTTTGAAATCTCTGCCAGAAGTCTTCTTGGGCGTGCGCATCGAGATCTATGTGGTCCTTCCATGGTCTTCATCTCTTCTTCAACTTCTTGTTCCGGCTCCTCTTCCTCCAGAATCTCCTGAACCCTGTCCTCAATCACATTACCCACATTGGGTTCCTCCAAAACCCTAATCTCGTCGTGGTCGTCCTCAACGTCTTCTTCGAGATTCTCGTCCTCGTCCTCTTCCTCCTCCTTTGACTCAATAACCGGTCTCTGAACACTGGACGAAGAGGCTAGATTCCTGGTATCAACCTCAACCTCGCCAACTCCACCACCACCACCACCACCACTGCTGCCACCAACCCGGGAAGCTTCCTTGTTCGATGCTTTCCGCTCGTTATCCTGATGGAAGAGGGTCCAGAGGGTGCTTCGGACTCTAACGTCACAAGACTTCCTTTGGGGCTCAAACACCCCAGAGAAACCCTCGTTTTTGGAAGCAGAAAACGACTTGGTGCGGCGAAGCTCAGGGAAGAAGAAGGAAGAAGACGAAGCGGGCGACTTATTGCTGCGACCGGTGGCGTTCCCTCCGGCACCGGAGGAGGGTCTGAAGATGGCTTTAAGCGCGGCGGCAGCGGTGGATGAAATGGGGGGTTTGCGGGCAGACGAAGAAGAAGCGGAGGAGTTGGGATCGAGTACGGCGAGACGTTCGCAGAGGCATGAGGGGCAAAACCCGGTGAAATGCTCTTCTGGGTGGCGGCCACAGGAGGTGGAAGGTCGGTGGGGCTGCAATGGCGGTTGCGGGGGCAACAATGGCGGTGCTTGTGCTTGTGCTGGTGCTGGCGGTGGTGGCGCTGTGGGTTCGGTGGTGGGATTCATAACCGAAAATGGTGTGTGAAGCCTTGCACTCTGCTCATGTTACGGCTAAGAAGAAGCTTGCTTGCTTTGGTGCGAAGCAGAGATATGAGTGCCTGTGTGCTTTGTCTCTGTGCTGTGCTGTGCTGTGCTGTGCTGTGTGTATGACAGAGAAAGTGATAGAGAGAGAGAGAGAGAGAGAGAGAGAGGGTTGCGGGAACTGTTTGGTTCCAACGCACAGCGAGAAAGAAAGGAAGAGAGAAATTGGAAGAAACAATGGGGAAGAAAATTATAAAGAGGAAAAGAAAAAACGTAATCCTCAACCCTGAATCCTAATGCAGGGTATAATATACGAATTACGAATTTCCCAAACAGCCCAGAATCTCTCTCATTAAATGCTTCTCTATTTTTTATATTCTCTCTCTTTGGAACCTTTCCGTTGTGTGGTGCCTTTAGCTTTCGTGCTCCGCAGTTGTCACTATTTACAGAAAATAACACTGAGGTTGTCATTTTCTGACTTGACGGGGACTGTGCCTTTAGTGTAGCCATTTTTTTTCTTGGATAAATTCATCGATCATGAATCCAAAGATTTTTAGGCATTAATCAGACAAGTACTCCCATTTAATTGTTTTAATGCTTCATTATTATTTGCAAAGGGAGTTATTGACAATTCCCTTCTCCTTTGTTTATTTGATGTACCCGTCTGCTGTGTTGTGACTTTTGAATTTTTTCTCTTTATGATTCATTAACTGCATGAGGTTACTGTAAGTATCTAATGGGGCACTCCAGCTCTCCATAATATTAATACTTCCGCCTTTACTATTATCTATAGGTTAAAAAAATTCCCAAATAACATTATTTATAAAAAGAATTTAACTGTAAGAATATTTAATTAAATTATTCTTTTATTAAAATTCTTTAAATACTATTAATTATTATATTTTTTACTTTATTAATATTAACAACAAATAAAAAAAAACAGAATGAGTATTACTTTATTGATTATATTATATTTTTAAAAATTAATAATTAATAATTAATAAATATTTTATAATATATTAAATATAACACTTATATTTTATTAATATTATAGTTGGCTCAATTGATAAAATCAAACTACTTATTCTTAAAAAATTTAAAGTTAAATTATTTATAAACGTTTACCTCTCTCAATAATTGATTATACATATTAAATATTAATTTGAATGACATATTTTAGATAACATAGATGAATGATAGTGTAAAAATATTTTATATTAATAATAAATTTAAATTAAATTTAATTTTTAATTAGTATTTTAAATAGAATTAGAGACTACAAAAAAGGTTTAATAAAATCATATTAAGGAGTATATCTTATGGTGTTCACAATTTAAATAAATCGAAGAAAACAAGGCCAAGGGCCCACTGGCTCCCGGAGGAGAATGTCAAAAATCAAGAGACTCACATATCTCAATGTCTGGGAAGAAAAAAAAAAATAATAATAATAATAATAATAATAAAAAAGAGTATGTTTAACAAAAATAAATGAGAAGTGTACTTTTACCTTGAATTATTTTGTCCCCAACTCACTCCTCCATATTTTACCATCTTAATTATCACATCATAATTTGTTTCCTTCCTTTTAGAATTATGAGATTGATTTCAAATTTATAACAAGCTGATACATTTCAAGATTTGCTTTGTCACTGTGTGCACGAACACACAAGAGTAAAAAAAATTAAAAATAAAAAAAGTAGAAGACCACCATTGTTGGCACCAAGGAACTATCATAGGACCAGCAGAGTGATAATATATGGCAATCTTATCAATAGGCCTAAGGCAATCTCTGTCTTTTTCAAGTTCTCATCAAGTTCCAACACCAACGTTACCATAGTGGTACTAAGTACTAACTAGGTGTGTCATTAGTAACAAAACAAAAACAGAGCACCCTCTAGATCTCCACATTGCACATGCCTTTCCTTCTCTTTCTATTTCTCTGTTTATCAAAGTTTTTTTTTCTTTTTTTTCTTCATCGTAATGTTTTTTTTCCTTTTCTTCTGGTTTCATGGGGATGCTTTCGATTTTCAAAGATTCCTGTCGAGAGAAAAAGTAAAAGTAAATCACGCCATCACAATGAGGTTGAGAGAGAGAGAAAGAGAGGTTTCTGCTTCTGCCCTGTTCCCCCCCTGCCCTTTTCTCACATTTCGCTTTCTTGCTTTCTTTCTCTTTCTTTTCTTTTATTTTCTTTTTATTTTTTTTCTCCCGTCTCTTTTACTTTCCTTTCGCCTTTTTCTTTTTCCTGTTTCAGGTTTCCTTTTTGTTTTTCGGCTTTCTTTTTCTCCAATCGAGTCCAAAAAATCCTTATGTGGTTTTCCAAGTTGGCTCTCCTTCGTGACTGAGCAAACCAAATGCTTCATCAGTGACCCAAACGGAAGGCTACACAACCAGCCCCACCTAAGGGCATAACCAAAAAAATTATAAAAATAAAGGTTAAAATCCTATTTTCATAAGTTTAATCAAAATTTTAATTTAATTTTACATGTTTAATTTATACTAATTTCCTTCAAATATTACAAAATTGTGTCAATGTAATTATTTTTATTAATTATATTTATTTTATTAATATTATTTTAAATTTATTTTATAAAATTAGATCTATTTTAAAATATAATCTTTTAAGTTCACTTTTGTAGTATAATTAATTAGTAAAATAAACTTAAAATAATATTAATAAAATAAATATCATTAGTGAAAAGGATCGCATTCATATAATTTTATAACATTTGGGATAAAATTAGTATAAATTGAACATTTGATATTAAATTAAAACTTTAGTTAAACTTTAAGGATAAAAATAGATGAAACTTAGAGATACCCGAGAGCCTCTGAAAGACGATGTCGTTTTCTGACTACTTTGTGCTCGTAGAACTACAAAGCATTTGGAGAAACTGCCATTTGGCGGTGTTTGTGTCTCTGGCCTTGTCAAATATGTTCTGCCTTATGTGGGTTGTGAGAATGGGACATAAGGTAGGGATTGGCCTAATGGCTTTAGTGTGGCTTGCCTTTTTACATTTGGCAAGAAAGGGTACGTAGGAGACTATAAAGACTAGACAAATTAATGGACCAAGTCCCACCCCAAAAGAGAAAAATGGCATCCCCTCAAAGCATAGTTTGAAAGGCCACAAGTTCCCCCATCCATCAAATTCCAAAGGGAAACCTGCTTTATCCATAAAATAAAACTCTTTTGAAGTTTCCCAAATGGCAAACTCAAACATGTCAACTTTTGATATAAGCAAAATTCCTACCTAATTGTTTCCTATAATATTCTAACATTAACTGATCTAAACTTTCGTTGCCTTCCATTTAAGGTTCTGATATGCCAGTAGTTCAGAAAATTAATCATTAATTTGATATAACCACGCAAATTGAAAGAAAAAAAAACTCACAAATTGGGTTTTTATAAGAATTTGATTATGTTTGTATAACAATTTTTAATCCAACTTGTTAATTGGGTCATGAGAAAAAGTTGAAATTGGGCCTGATTTCCTTTTTACTTTTCTTACAAAAAAAAACATTTGACCAAAAATCAATTGCATTGAATTGAATCACACCAATTAAAATTAGTTTAGTTTGATTTAATTATTAAATAAGAGAAAAATCAATTGGTTTCTAATACTGAAAAATGGGTTGATTCAATTTAGATTTTTTTTAAATCAAATCAATTCAAATTGTGAATATTGCTGTAAAATATATCAAGTGAAAGTATTATCTTATTATAAGAGTAATTAAAGTAAATATTAACTATTAAATTACACTTAATTATGTTTGAAATTTCAAATATGTTTGATAAAAAGAATTAATCATAAAACTCTATGATATCAATATAGTAGGCACATCTTAACATATATAAGAAATAAAAACAATTAAATATTAGCATTGTAACGAGAAAATTACCTCATATAATTGTCCCCTACATGATTTTATATATTTAAAATAGTTGAATAATAGACTCATTATCAATACCATTAAACACATCATTTTGAATAAGTGACCAAACAATTATTTATCCATGCATTTTCCATTCAATTTTGCAATCGACTTTTCACAATATTCATTTTAGAATTCTTTCCACAATTGATGTGACAACAAATAAAATTAATGCAAACTTAACAAGTAACACTAACAGATAAACATCATGCTTCCAAGTTTAACTAGTTTTTCTGGCAATGCTGTTAATGCGTTTTGAATTTAAAAATTCATCATTATTTTGTATATCAATAAATTATATTAGTTGTATAAGTAACTGATTATGAAGAAATTATATTAGTTGTAGGAATATCACATGAATAGAACTTAGCAAACTGAATCAACCTTTGCTTGTGAAATGCAAAAAGTGAGGTATGTGAAACTAATGATGCCAAACAAAGTAGTAATTTATTATTCGTTTTAGTAAAGCGGTTGTCAAAATATAGTTCTGAATAGCCTCAACCAAAAAGGGAAGGGAGAGAAAGGTGAGAGAGAGTTATGGAGAGTCTCAACCAAGAAGAGGGGTCACACATTGACTCCTTATTTTTTTTTTAACAAGAATTGATGTAGTTGAACTTTAGTCTAAAATTTTGTTTACACATATTACAGGAATTATTTTAATTTACTGAGGTCACCTTGTAATCATACTGAGTACTTTATATGTAACACTTCAAATATCGCATATATATTTTTTCAAATACATCCACGATGGAATGTAATTGGCCCCACCACAGTTTGATATGATCTATAATTATTTTATCTTATCCCTATAACATAATTATTATATATTTTATAAAATGTTCATTGTAAGATATAGGCTTTTTATATAAATATAATATTTTTTATTTACAAATATTTGCTTTTTTGAGATTATTTACCCTACTATTATAAAATTTGATAAAGTCAGGATGACTTTTGACATGCACAAAATAAATATTTTTTAAAAATTAGTTGAGAAGTCACTGTAAATTATGATAACTTCCCAATTAGTTTTAAAAAAAAATTGTTGGCAATCCAATTAAAAAGTCACCTTGACTCAAGATGATTTCTTAATAAGGTTAAAAAAAATTTTATTTTTAATTATAGTTTGGTAGTCGCCTTAAGTTAAGGTGACTTCCTAACTAAATAATTAATTTTGTTTTAAAAAAATTAGTTGAGAAATTACCATAACCCACAGTTACTTCCCAACTAGTATTCAAAAACAAATTTTTTTTTTGTAGGTCAGAAGTCATTCTAACCTTACCAGATTTCAGTACACTTTGATAAATAATGTCAAAAAAGTGAATACCGGTAAATAAAAAATTGCTATATTTATATAAAAAAGCCTACGATATAACCTAATTGTTTTTTAGAATTTATAATAAAAATATTAAATATGTTTAGATACAAAATAAAATAAGAGTAGTTATTTTCCTGTAAAGAATTCTAATAACACTATTTTGAGTTACATTCTATTTGTGTTTTCTTTATTCACAAAAACAAGTTACAAATGAGAGGAAGAAGGGCGGGTGTCCTTGATCTAGTTTTTCAGTTTTCTGCTAGTTCTCACCATCTAGTTGCGTTTCCTAAGTTTAATGGAGTTTATGAGAAAGAGTGGTCAAAGACTTTTCCATTGTGAAAGATTTATGAGGTCTTAGCCTAATCCTTGAGGTATGTTTGAATAGGAGGAGAATAAAAGATGAGGAAGGAAAAAAATATTTACTTTAAAATTTTAAGTTTAAAATGTATAAAATAAGTTTTTTTCCTTCCTTCTCATTTCTTCTATTCTCTTCAATTTAAATATAGCCTTAAGATTTTAAAACTGTATATAGAACAGAATTTTCTTGGTTGAACTTGTTGCATGGCAAGGATGTGTCGTGTCTGGCTGATCTATAAAGTTGTGGTACTGGTAATGCAAGTTAATTAGTTATGTTATGCAAGTCCTGAAGAATAGCTGGGTCTGGTTGACACCTGACCAGTTGTGCATGAAAAGGAACCAGCAAAGGTAATAGCACCTTGGCAACGATGAGGTTGGCATCTATGAGGACGTCTAGAATACTGGTATCCTAAAAAACCCAAAACACCGTAACAACACTCATTTTTGGTTGTTGAGTGTTCCAATTCACAACATCTAGTGCAAACATTAATTTTCTTTATTTTTAAAGAGGATTAACCAGAAGTGAGAACGAAAACATCAAAGCAGTTAGCGGATACTAATTCTTGCAGGTTATTGCTAAGATAGTTATAATTACTAACATGAACATATTGAGATTAATTAAGGGGTGAAAGTAGTGACAACAATGACAAAATGATCATCAAGGCAACATAGGTGGTAGTGGTATATATATATATATATATATATATATATATATATATGATAGAGTGACGACAATAATATATAATGGTTATGAAAGTAATAATGATAGTGATAATTATAGCACTTCTAAACTTAAACAAAAAAAAAAATTATGAGATCATTTAATTTGAAATGATTCAAAATAATAGATTTTATAACACTTTTAAGTTTACTTTCAAAATCATGTTTCTTTATTAAGTCTTGGCTCTCCATTGCTCAATTAACATCAACTCCAGATCCGCAACACAACCTCCTTCCTTTCAGTTGCACATCACGTGGTCTCATTAATTCCTCCCTTTTCACCTCTCACACACATGCTCCACAATAATTCATCCAATGAATATGAAGGTGGCCAGAGAGAGACTTTAAAGTGCAGATTGGTGGCCACAGAAAAGATAGTATCGTATGTGCATGCTTGGTATAAATTTTGTCAGTGTAGAAAATTTTTATTTTCTTAAACAGTACGTGTCACAACATTTTAAGAGGGGTAAGCCGTAGGCCTACCAACAGTACCAAGAAGTAAAACTTTAAAAAAAAAAAAGTTGAGATTTATCACTATAAGACATAGGGAAGAAAAAAGTAATTTGTGTTGGTAGAAAAACAGCCAACTGCAAATGGATGCATATTGTATAGTGAATACATTAGGGAGTATATATGTCCACTAAAATATAAATTAGAGTGTATTATATATATATATATATATATATATATATATATATATATATATATATGTATAATGTTGCTTGCTGCGTGTGTATGTGGCGTAAAGTGTTCTCCCGTCCTCTCTCCTTCACCTTTTCCTTTTCCTCGGAGGAAAACAATTTTCGTAAAACAACGTGCATGGGTTTGCGTTGTGATGTGTTTCATCTTTCTCTCACTGTGTCACCCAACAGGGTTGGGTTTTGGTTTGTCTTTCTAGGCCAAATTAGCTAATCAATTTAGTTGGTTTTCCGAAGTCTGATAATTCCCATATCCAAAGTGGATACGACATGCATGTGTTGTAGTATATGTTGGTGGGAGAGAAAGATGCATAATAAAGTATATATTTTGGGGCAAAATTTGTCCCCTTGTAGGCTGTGCCCCAGCTTGGCAGCTTGCTGTGATCTCTTTATAGCCACTTCTCTATCTTTCCACTAAGAAACACAGAGCCCTTGTTTTCAACTTACACACTTTTTCAATGGGGTGCAAATTTGTGTTTTGTTGCCTCCTCTGATTTGAACTTAGTTCAAAGTCTACCAAAGTAGTCTACCAAAGTGGCCTCTCCCAAATTTATGTGCAAGAAGAGACCACTTTGACAATCAATTTGTCCTCAAATCAATCATTCTGACGTGTGTATTTATGAATATAGCTTCTTCTTTTCTCCGTGAAAAAAAAAACGAAAAGAATATAATATGGTATACAACTATACACATAATCTCTCGTGGCACAGGACCTTCAAAGCAATATATATTGAATATAATACGCTTGATGAGAGTGAAATGTGATATAATAGCAGCTGGTGGTGGTAACAGCATCTTACATAAAGTTGTATGATAATTTTATCTGCATTTATGTGCCATTGGAGGGTACCTCTGAAGGTTTGCAGTTTATGGGGACATGGTGTGCCAATTTTTCATTGTATGACATGTAAAGGGTCTGATTAGTACCATTCAGGCATGCAAACAAAGATTATAGGAAGATAACACTTCGTGATTTGCAGGGGCAAATTTTTTTAAGTTTGTTTTCTGTTCTCTAGTGAGGAACTGAAGATTTGGTAGCAGACTAGTGGTTCTGTCCCCAGCTTTTATGCAGTGCGAATTAGCTTTCCCTTACTTGTTCTAGATTTTGTCATTTTCTAATTGAAAACAACAACTGAGATTCTCACTGTTTTCAATATTTAACGTTTCTCCATAAAAATGAAAATAAACACGGTGTCAGAACGTTAATAATACCAAAATAATGACAAAATTACCATGGTAATATGGTACTTTAATTCCTCAACATTGATAATACATAATTATAAATTATGATGATGTTAGAAACTTAGGTTATATGTAACCTATTATGTGCCAAGGTTTAGTTTACAATAGCATGATTTTTGGTTTTTGACCGAGACTAACTCCTCGAGCATCTTTTTTAGTTTATTATAGCATGTTTTATCATTTCATGTTAACTTTTTAATATTTAAGCTTTTTCTAATAATGGCTTTTACTAATACTGAGCCATATGGAAGCCGGTTGTTTCATATTTATTTCTTACGGTGACTTTCCCCATAAGGCCAATAAATATTTCATATAATTAATTAACGTGATATAAAATCTATGTCCAATGCCTATCGGCACTTCCATTAGGATTTGAGCTATATAACAGATCATATATATGACTCCCATGTTTGGCTCAAATCACAATGACAATGTCTGTATAAATGCATATATAGTTTGGATTTTGAAAAAGTAGAATTTTGTTTGAGGAAAAAAGTTGTATCGAATGGCGTGTAATAATATTTTAAAGATGTTTAAGTAAGAATTGTAAAATTGTTTTTTTAAATCAATTTTGATAGAAGTTATAACTCAAGATAATTTTTACAGTAAACAAAATTAATTAATTTTGAAGTGAGACACCATGATTTTAAGAAAAATAAAAAACCTTACAAGTATAATATATAATTAATTTTAATAAATAAGATCCAATAAATTTTTTTTAATAATACCTCAAAAAACAAATTATAAATTAATTCTTTCAACAACAATTATATATATATATATATATATATATATATAACATAATGGACCCTAAGTATTGTCTATGCAAAAATGTTTTCGTAGACATATGGAGTTATAGTTATTTTTCAACGGTGTATATATGTATCCACAAAAAAAAAGCAACTATCAATTTTTGGTAAAAACGATATTTCTTCTAATATGAAGCCCTCAGTTCTACATTCAATAGTAGTTATGTAAGTACCTAGCATTGAATTACTTACACAACTCGGAGTTTGAGTCAGCCTTTTAATTACTCCATGTGTAATTGTCTGCATAGCAGTTATCTTAGGCTAATTGAGTTAGAGGTGTTACAAAATGGCATGAGAGCAATAAATCAATAATCATCCAGAAGTGTGAGTTATCCCGCATCATTTGGTGTAGAGGCGGAGTTAGACTATTTTATTTATGTGGCTAAACAAAAAGATATCATTATTTAGGTTTCAAATTAAAGAATTTTTATTTAAAAGAACAAATAAAAAATTTTAAAAGAAAAATCGGAGGACCACGAGTGACTTGGGGGAGATCTTAGGCTATGAACCATTGATTGGATGAGAATGCTAGGCATTTGATTTGAGTTGGGGAGGTTGTGATAGCCAAAGTCTCATACTGGATGAATAATTATCTTGAGTCAGTTAGACATTGAAACTTACAATTAATATAACCACGTGATTGATAATGGAAGAATAAATCTTGACCTAACATAAGTTTTACCAGCGAAATGAGTTGGCCCCATACAAGGGAGTGATACTGTGAAGATTGACTGTGTTGCTTATTTATATATGATATGGCTTTGTTTTGCTTTTGAACTTGACTGGAAGCTCAATGTTATTTATAAGCCTATTTTCCTTAACCATGATTATATATAGTGACATATCTAGGGCTGTAAATTATCTCTTCTTTATCACCGAATCATGGATTATTTTGGAATTGATCACAGCTATATATCTTGCCAATCAATGGAATAGTGTGTATATAGACGTGCGAATCCAATCCATAGATTCCACTAATCTTGCCGAAGCCATTAATTATATCCAATAATGTTGTCCAAATATAGGTTTGTGTAATTATTGTCCATAATAACACAAATCATTTGTAACAAAAAGTTATTTTTCTATACGTAGTAATAAGCGAGTTACACTTTTAAAGAAAGATTAAAGTTTAAATATTAGAATAAGCACATATTAGAAGGGCCTCATAGTCAAAGATTAGTTGTAACTGTATTTGAGAGATTAGTCTTATAATAATATTTATGAAAATATCTTAATTAAAAATTAAAAAAAATTATTCTTATTGATTTCATGGTTCTAATTAATTAATTGAACTAATTATTTTCTCATCTTGAGGATATTTTCTGCAAAAACAAAATAAAAAATTCTACAAGTTTTATTACTCAAAAAATAACAAACGAAATCACTGATAAATCCCATGCGTAAATGTCTAAAATCAGAAGAAAAAGAAGGAAATTAAAAGAGGAAACCTCATCATTACAAAGGAAAATATGATGCAAAAGGACAATTTAATTGAGAGTCCTTTACCCCACAAACATATCACATAAATCAGAGGCTCTTTGATTTCGCGATTAAAAAACCGATGAGAATAAAGGACCACTTTAAACAAAGCCTCCATCTTGGACCCAATTTGTCTGAAAAACTTCTTTCACATTTTGCCATTTTGCTCCTGAAGCATTATCTCGGCAATATTTGCTTGATAATATGAAAACCACAATAATGATTTTTTTTAATTAATCACATATAGCAGGAAAAGTTTTCAATGCATGTGTAACATAATAGAAAAATAAACCCACTTTTTTGCCGCTAATCACGCCCACATGGCGTATCCATCTGACTCAGTGGTCTCAAGTGAACGTTCTTTAAATCGTTTGATTTGATTGAATTTGGAGATTCATCCTCCTCTCTAATTAATGGATTCTACAAAATTATCTTAACCCCTATCTATGGTCCTCAAGACAGTGCATGAAATGGCCATAATTTCGCATTTTTTTGGCCAATTCTGTTACAAGAGGTAGGTTTATCATGAGACACGGTCCTAATCCTAGCTAGCTCGAACCCACAGCTCATATCTATCATAGCCTTGAGAGGTGATAATGATATATAATTCTACATGTATATAGTAAAGGAATCCCAATGGAGAATGTAAAGTTTGGCATGTTAGTAAAGCAAGGCAAAGGGAACAAAGATGCATACCAGAGGGAGATATCTAGGGATACCTTCCTAGGGATTTACAAAATATTCCAATATATATAGATTAGTGTAGTTATTATTCTAAGTGTAGAAGAGCAACATGTTACTCACTGCAGACCTTGAAAATTCAAATAAAGACTGAGAAGAAAAAAAATGATATGATAAAGAAAGGAGGAGGGTGAGATGGGCAGTGTCTACTTCTAGTTTTGTATTCAAATTGCATGAAAGGATAGCAAAAAGAAAAGATGGTCTTTTCTTTTTTTTCTTTCCCCCACTTTTTCTTTTCAATAATAAAGTTGATGTACTGGTGAAGATGTGCTTCAAAGGATTTACATTAAAGAGTGTTCCCATATGAAGGAATATAAGCTGTTACATATCAAAGACCTAGGAGGTTTAATTTTTTTTTTTTAAAAAAAGAAAGACCTAGGGAGGTCTGCTAAAAGTAACCTTGACACCGCTTGTAATCTTCAGGTACCATTATATTATTCACGAATTTTGTGTCATGTATCATGTAGTTTAAATAACAATTTGGTATAGAGTTTAGAATAATGGTACGTATATAGCTTATTCATTTATAACTTTACATAACTATCCAAGTGGCTTTATTGAAATAAAAGAGGTAAAAGTTTTGGACTTCTAAAATTTATATATATAAATTTGTTTTATACTCCATTTATATTAAAATTAACATAATATATACTTTTTAAATATATAAAAATAAGAATTACTTAATTAAATTTTAATTGATGTTCAATTTTTTTAAAACAAAATTGACACGAATGACAACATGATAAATAATTATAATTCAATAGTTAAATTGATAAAAATATATTTTATAAAAAATTATTAAATAATATAAATGTATAAAATCAAACAATAATATCAATTAATCCGTGTGTGTGTGTGCACGCACACTTGTTGCCAATAACTGTAAGAAGAAAATTTTATAATGCGACTTGTGCATATAACTTTTTTATTTATTTTCTTCCATAAGCGAAGAAAATCCAAGCTAAAGAGATATAAATGGAAAGAGCTTTCCTCATTACCTAACCCTTTTCCCATCCTTTACTAAGTCCATGTATAATGCATGGTTTAAACTTTCTGTCATGCGGTTTATTGCTTTGATTTTGTGTCATATATTCCTTCTAATATAATACATGTTATGCATCTAGGTACGTAGTAATTAGATGGACTATGCTTTTTGCAACTAAGTCCAACAAACAAAGTCATCGCCCTCGGATAGAGAAATTCTTGGGATGAGCCAATTGAGATTGTCTTCCAAATTTCAAAACCATTTAGGGATCGATTCAAGTCAAGAATGAGCTGCTTGTAACAGCCTAGTAAGTCAAACTAATTATGGTTTAATTTAAAAAGGGAGATTAACTGAGCCTGTCAACTTAGCAAAGTTAACACCAAAGTTTAGGTTCAACCATGTGATTATCAAATCAAATATAGAATATAGAATTTATAAATAGGTTAAGTAATGCTAGATGTTGTTTTATCAAGATTTTGGTCTCAAGGTCGTCAAACTACAAGAAATTACATCCGAGGTCTCAGATTTAAATATCTTTTAGTTCGATTTATAAAAATTAAAAGCAAACAAAGATGGGAATCCTTCGTTGTTTAATCCATACTTGAATTAGAACATGGTATCTCTACTTATATTTTCACTCACCTTAATAAATAAAGCTAAGCTCAAATAACAATATTTCTAATAAAGACTTTTATAAAAAATTTGTCTTGTCTTACATTACTTAACTTAGAGAAATTCTATACACCGAGTGAAATACAAACTTCTTATATTGTATCATTCAGTATTTATCGCGTTAACTATGTGTGTCATTATTATATTCTACTATTTATATACAAAGAGATTCTTATATAAACTTAATCTATTAAATTAATAAAAAATTAACACATCATCATTTTCAATGTAAAAAAGCTACACAAAAAAATCTACACAAATTTATGTTATTATTTGATTTAAAATAATAATGTGTCAATGTTTTATTTATTTAGTCTTCACAATTTGTATAGACTTAATTTAGATAAAAAAATTTCATATATACTTATAATGATTAACGTTAAAAGTATATTAGATTTTATAGTTAAAGTGAAAGAAAATAACAGAATACTAGCTAGTCTACTTAAACTACATAACACACTATCAGTTATAAAGAATTCCCCCTCAAGCTACACACTATCAGTTATAAAGAATTCATCCTCAAGCTAAACATAAATAACGACTACTGTGCATTCCTAGACCCAAGAGCTATGCTGAGATTGAAACAATAGAATATAAAGCTTTTGATTGTGAAGGCTTTTTTTGCAAAATTATAGTGGGTGGTGCTTCAGTACCTTAATTGTTTTATTAGTATCTTTAATGAATTATTAAATATTTATTGATTATTGATTTTTACAATAAATACTTCAAATTAATATATAAAGTATAACCAGCAATGCTTAACAAATAATCAGGTAATCCCCATCCATAATATATCTAAGTGAGAAAATGTACTTATAAATCTAATCAACTATCCAGAACAACCAACTAGAAAGTATATGTATCCAAAGAAAAAAAAAAGAAGTAGGAAGTAGATAGCAATATAATTTGAAGTATGGAGCATGTATACTGGTCAAATGAGGGACCCGTGATATATTTTAAAAAATTCTATTTGGGTTGAACTCCTTTTTTTTATTCCTTGCCCGTGTATGTGCCCTCTCAACACTACAATTTTATGAAAGAGTTTGAACTCTTGATATTAGAAAAGTCTTCTCACTCACTTAATTTAAATTTAATTATGATTTAAAATGTAACTTATTGATAATTGAATTCTTTTTATTTATATCACCTGTTTGATGGACAAAATAATTAAATGTCTTTACAAAGAGATTTGAATCAGAAAAAAAAAAGAGAGAAAAGCAAAAAGAAATAGAAAAAGAAATAAAAAAAGAGAGAAAAGAATAAAAATTTTGAAAGACTAATTAAAAGGTCTAAATCATATACTTTCTCTCTTTAAGAATTAAAACTATGATTTATGAATTATCATTAAATAATAAATACATTATAACATTTAAGATTTATATTAATATTAATTACTTATTATATAACTATTATTTTTTATCCAAATGTCAAATTTTTTTTTACATAACAAATTCAAACTCTACATGAAAAAATCAAATTATTATTCTCTTTTTAAATATAATAATAAATAATAGATTATATCATCCAGGTCGTGCATCTAACACATCTTAGAAAGATAACGCAAATTCTTGTCTAGGAGAAAAGTTAAAAAGATAAAAGTCAAAAAACTGGGCAAGTTGACCCCTCATATCGTATTGCAACATTTGTTGTTTGTTTGTCTTACTACGACTCATTTCTTCTCGCTCTTTCCAACGTGGGACTTGGGTTGTAAACTTGTAATGAAGCTAACAGAGGCTGTCTCAATGTCTCTGGTTTTCTCTTTTTTGGTCTACAACGTCTCTGGTTAATTAGTATACAACTAGAATGGGCCAAGTCCGATATATGATCCAGCAGGTCTTAAGGAGCCCGCTGGACTGAACCTGTTACATTGTGCATCACCCCAATGACAAGAAAGATCCCGGGATTAGCAGTTTAGCACGATTCATGATACTTTTCTTGTTTTTTCAAGCAAAGGTGTAAGAGCAATAAGAAAATTGAAAAACTGAAGCAAGAGGGGGTCTCAAATGATTTGCTGGGAAAGGAAAAGAATGGCGAATCCACTAATTACCATTGCAACAGCAACACTACAACATAAGAATATGTATATTAATGATGCACACATATGGGTACAGATAATATCGGATACAATATTAGTATGATACGAGAATATGATATTTTTTAAAATATTATGATATGGGTATCATATAATACGATATAAAGTTATATATATAATCTTATAAAACATAAGAAACCATATAAAATTATCATAACACATTATAAATAAAAATTAATAATTAAGTTATTATATGATTGTCAGGGGAAAGCAAAGAAAAAGGTTTTTCTTTTAAAGTATAAGTCATTGCAGATACAGAAAAATATTAACTCTATTTGCACACGTATAGAGACAATAATTCAAAAATAAAAAATAAAAATTTATAAAAAGAAAGCTATTAGTATCTTATGGTATCCGATATGGATATATAAACAACATGAATACCATAGATATTTTTGACGTATAGGTACTTCTACTGTGCATGCCTCTTTTTGTGTGCCCGAGGAAGGGGATGATAATGTTTTTCTTTTTTTTGACGTGGAAGGGGATGATAATGTTGAACCTTGACAAAAGAGAAGACTCAGGCCACCATTGATCCACGGCACATTTTTGGATAAAAATGTAGCATCAGAAAATATATAGATAAACTCATCAACATCTATGAAAAATCTGAATAACTGTTGGACTTTGCTGCCTACCTCAACCATTTTGTTCAAGGCGACTCCTTCAAGTAACTGTGGGATATAATGTCATTATTGTTATTTATTTATTTTCATATCTTTTTCTATAAGATTTTGACTAATAACGAATTTATTGTTGATTATGACTGATATTATATTTTGCTATTGTATTTTTTATTTTATTCATTTGAATATTAATGTCTTTTTTATAATTATTTTTATTTAAGGTTTCTTTATTTTCTTATAAAAGTCTCTAAAATTTTTTAATTATAATTATAATTTTAGTCTTTTTATTTTAGTAAAACGAATTATTCGACTTTTTTATTTTAAAAATAAATTATTTAATCTCTTTATTTTCAAAAAATTAACAATTTTAGTCTCTTAGTCATGTACTATTAAAAAATCAAACCGAAAATATTGATGTAATATTAAAAAAATTAATTTTTATTTTCAAACAAGTCATTTTAAATGCATATAATATGTACATGGCTTCTTAAGAATTTGTTTGCATTAACTTATTTTGTATTCAAAATAACTTATAATCAAAATCTAACTGAAAGAATTTTTTTAAAAAAATGATTTTTTTTAAATAATCAACTTCCTCGCATGTACTAAATATCCAAATCAACCTTAAGAAAAATAAGATTAACAAAAAATGACTTTTGTTATTAAGGTTAATTTAAATATTTAAGAAGTCATACATGTCAAATGTATTTAAATTATTTATTTAAAATAAAAAAATTAATTTTTTAATATTATTTAAGCATTTTTCATCAAATTATTTAAAAACACATAGATGGATGGACTAAAATTGTTCATTTTATAAAAATAAAAAGATTAAATAATTTATTCTTAAAATAGCTAAACTAAATCTTTTCTTTTGATAAAATAAAAAGATCAAAATTACAATTAAGCCTAAATTAAATGCATTAACCAAATATAATTGCACAACTAGTTTGTAAGTACTTGTGTTTATGGATGTTGTTAGTGCTAGTGATGAAGTTGCCACTATATATTCCTTACACATAGTTAAACTCTTAATTAAACCTAATTTGTTTTTGCACACCATGAGGAATATGGAAATTAAGAGGATGAAGAGAGCGTGATGAGGACAGGGTTAAGGGAGGAAGCCAAACAAATGTAAAGGACTATCTATAGGAGCCATGATGGTTCAATCATAGTACCGTGCTACATCGACTAAAATGTTTTAAGTTCGATTATTGGTAGTAATTTTTTATTGATAAGTGATATATAAGTATTATTATAAGTTTTTATTGAAATTTATATATATATATATATATATATATATATATATATATATTAATTATAACTTTAGAATGGGATAATTTTCTCTCCTTAAACTTTTTTAATAGAGATTTCTTTATTACTCTTTCTTTTTACGAGGATAGAAGTATTCTAATAACTATTAGTTAATATTTAACCATGTGTCCCTCTTTGTTAATATACATTCAACAAATTTATTTTTTTTTCATTAGTTTTTATATTTTATAATATTACCCAATCCTATCTTTTATAAGTATGACACGTAATTAAATATAGACTACTAATTATCTAGGTTACCGATACGGGGATATCCTTATAATAACATCAGACACCGAAGGAATCTCCTTGTCTCTAACAAAATAAAAAAGACTATAGTACTAGGGATGTGATGGTGGATATGGTCATTAATTGATAAAGAAAATAGGGACTATTCACGTGTGATAATCTTCTCTTAGAAGGAGCAAGATCGGTTTATAACTAGCAAACTCCGGACAATATTGTCATCATCAACCCGCGGGTCAACAACACATTAGACAATCTGCAAGCAATAGATGAAAAGCTTAAATGGAAATACAACGATTTTTCACAGCCATTGAGCTACTATCAATTTCGCACTGAATATAGACTCCTCAAATGAATATAGATATGCCAATCTCTGCTTCAATAGAATATTAAAGAAACATAAATTCACAAAGACGTCCATTTTTCCTACAAATTCTTGTATCATCTCCAATTAATATCCAATTAATTTATTATAGTCATGTATGATTAGGTTCTTGATATTCTTACACATACTTTTTAAACCAAATCCTTACACCTTTTTTATTAAAAAAAATATATTTTCTAAAATTTAAATATACTTTTCAATACTTACTATCTCTCTTATTTTCTTCTAATAAAAAATGCATATAATTTTAATATACAAAATAAATATAAAAGTAACAAAATTCTAATTTGAATGATTTGATAATCTTTATTGATATTGTAACTCTTATAGCATATTTTGAAACTCGTGACGTCTTCCTATTTAATTTCAAGTCAACTCAATTTCAGTTGCAAACAAATATCATCTCCAATCTTTTGAGTAATAATAATGTGATTGTTTATCAATTTTTATTTTTTTCGGCATCAACGATCGAGTTCTCAAGATAGTTAACACAATTCTTTAAATATTAAATTTGCTTTCTTAAATTAATTGATCTACAATTTGTGTTTACTCGAAATCATTTTCCGTACTAGTGCAAATTTTCGGTTAATGCCTTTCTTCTTGAGTTCAATCATTTTCAGCTAAGATATTGTTGCACTTGTTAAGTATGAGGTTATATGTGAATCGCTTGGATCTGATCAAACTATAAGGAAAGAGATTCAAACGCTTATTGTGTATTTGAAGAATAATTCTATATCATGTTAAACAATCTATTTAGCTAATAATCTTTTTAATTATTAAATAAAAACATATTAAATATCTTTTAAATTTTTAAGATATTAAAAAATCTATTTATTTATTTATTTTTATTACATATTAAAAGAATTGCTTAAAAATTTATTTATAAAAGTATAATATTACTCATTTAAAGTGGTTAAGCTCAGGATTCCAAATTCATAGAACTAGTTAATATCTGTACGATGTACGAAAAAATTTAAAAAAAAAATAAAACTAAAAAAATAATGATATATTGTTTAAAAATTATAATATAATATTTAATTAAAAACAAAAATCACTTATAATAATTGTAAAAAATATTTTAATAAATCATTATCCTTTTTAATTTTACATAATTTAAAATTGTATGTTCATTATTTATTTTAAATTTATTTTAATATTTATTAGTATTTTTAATATTTAATATTTTTATTTAAAAAAAAATTTAATAATAATTATTTATTAATTTAGACTAAAAAAAAGAATTGAAATTTTAAATTTAATTTATAAAAAATCAAAAAGTGAGAGAAAAATATTATTAAATAAAAAAAAGAAATAAAATAATAAAAACAAAGAAAAGAAATAAAAATTTTAAAAGATTTGATTTATGAATTTCTTCTTTTTAGGATTTAAAATTATAAGTTATTAACTATCACAATAAATGTATTACAACATTCAAAATTCACATATTACATAAGCATTATTTATTGGAGTCAAATGTTAAAACATGAATGTATGACATGGTCAAAATGACACATGACAGAGTTAAATCACTTAATTTTTTTTATAAAATAGATTATATGCCAAAGAATTTGTTTTATTAAAATAAAAAAATTTCTCATCGAAATGTGAGAATAATACTCCATTTGTCTACTTTTATCTATTATTTAAAATTTTTAGATAAAGATTAAAAAATTATTAAAAAATTTTAATTGTAGATAAATATAATTTAAAATAACTAAATTATTATTTCTTTCACTTTATTAATATTTTATCTTTTTTTTTAATTTTACTTAATTCATTAATTTTTTTTTTATTAAAAAATAAAGATAAAATTAAAAAAAATATAATTAATACTTCCTTAATATTTTTAAATAATAGATATTATTATATAAAAAAAATTTTTACACAATAAATAAATTCATAACAACGTAACAATAACAGTGACTATTTAAATTCATACAATATAATTAATAATTAATAATTATTCATTATGTTTACTTCTATCTATCATTAAATTTTTTTATACAAATATTAAATAATTTTAATTATAAAATAATATAATTAAAAATAATTAAGTTATTCTTTCTCTCTCTTTATTAATATTTTTTTTCTTTGAGAGTATTATTTAATCGATTCATTCTTTTTTCATTGAAAGATAAAAATAAAATTAAAAAAATTAATTAATATTTTTAAATATTTTTAAATAACAAATATTATTAAATAAAAAAATTCTCTTAATTAATAAATAAAAATAAATTTCTATTACAAACCTATAATATTATTTCCACGTTTCGGAGATATAATAATGCAACCACTAACTCCAGTCAAATAATAATAATAATAATGCAACCACTAACAGACAACAGCAGTCCCGAGTGCGAGTCCTAGAAGTATATGATATAATAAAACAGAAATGTTATCATTACTACTTGCTGGGAAAATCTAACTCTTACCTTTCCGTATCCGAGTCTGAGAGAGTGTTTGGTATAACAACATATTAACTAAAAATAAAAGTAAACCAAATACGTTTTTTTTTTCAGGACGGAAAAAAAAATATCATTCAAATCAAAATTTAGTGACAATTATAAGATAAAAAAATAAATTTAAAAAAGAATAAATATAATTTACATTCTGAATTAAATCATAATTTATAAATTTGTTTTTTATTTTAAAGATTATTAATGACTAAATATCTTTTATAGTAGAGATCAATATTATAAGTATCTTAATTTAAAAAAAGTAAAATATCTCTTTTTAAACTGAATCTAAAACTTTTTTTTACATGTAAGATCGTAAAAAATAAAAAAATCGCACAAAGACAAACATAATGCTTTATGAAAGAAACGTCTAAAACACCCAAAATGAGATAATAAGAACACTAAACTTACCTTTTTGAAAGAACCAAATTTAAAAAACTAAACCCAAGATATAATATATCTGAGCAAACAAAAAAAAAAACAATGATTGGAATTAAGAAAAGGCAAAATAGAGAGGCCACCAACCATGGAGGTGGGCCGCAGCCCGACCGCTCCCAACACAAAGTACCGAAGGACAGACAGAGAAAAGAGAGAGCGGAGGCCTCTTGCTTTAAACGCGTTCTTACTTTAAATCATATTGTACCAAAAAAAATCATAAAAATAAAAAACAAACTAAACACGTTCTTACTTTAAATCATATTGCAACAAAAAAAAATCATAAAAGCAAAAAGCAAAAAGCAAAGCAAACAGGTTCTTACTTTAAATCATATTGCACAAAAAAAAATATTTTTTTTCTTAATTTTATTTTAAATTTTATTTCATCTCATAATTATATTTTATTTTATTTTTATTTTAAATATTTTTAAAACAATAAAATCTATTCTAACCATTAACACATTTAAAAATTTAATAAAATTTATTGAGAAAACATCTTATATGGACATAAATATATAATTACTACTTTCAACTATAATTTTTTTTAATTAGTGGTTGAGACGAATTTAATGAATTTTTTAAAAAATTAAGATGAAAATAAAACATAAAATAAAGTTAAAGAACAAAAAATATAATTTTTTATATAATATATATATTATTTTATTTTTAATTTCTAATTTTTGCATTAAATGAAATTTTATTTTTTTATATAGATTCGTTATTAAGAATTACATTAAATTATGAAAATATTTTCATAAATTAATTTAATTAAAACTTCATTATATCTTTTTATTAAAATATTAGAAGTATTATAATAAAATCATATTTATGTTTAATTTTAATTTACTGTAAGTATAAAAAATTTTACTTTATCATCTACTCATAAAAGGCTTAATTATTAAAAAAATTTGATTAAGATAATAAATACTTAAAAATTCAAAAATTAGGTAACATATAATTAAATGATAGTCTAAAAAAATATTATACTAATAGTAAATCACAATTAAATTTATCATATTTTACTTAATTATTGAATTATAAAAAGAAAAATTTTACTTTATTTCTAAATCAAATCAAATCAAATATTAATATTAAATATTAACTATTTAATTCAAAAAGTTAGCTTAATAGTTATTTAATTCAAAAAGTCATCTCTAACTTTACTTTGAATTTCATTTTTAATCCACATTTATATTATTTTATTTTCATTCTAAATATTTTAAAAAATTTTAAAATTCATTCCAACCACATTAAAAAAAAATCACAATTGAATGCGTCAATTATACATTTATATTCATATAAAATGATATATCAATAATTTTTATTAAATTTTTAACAGTATTAATAATTGAAATAAATTTAATGACTTTTATAAATATTTAAAATAAAAATAAAATAAAACATAATTTATATTACAAAAATAAATTTAAGAACGAAAAATATACTTTTACTGAACACAAGTCATAAAACGAGTAAATGCATAGCTCCCCGGTCCACAGTCCACCCCACCTTTCCCAAAGTTTTCTTCGTAGAATCTTAGAACCGGTCCGGTTCTTGGCCGCCTGCATCTCGCCGTAGTTATAAAAATCATATTGCACCGAAGAAACAAATCATAAAATATATATATAGCTCAAGCGTCCGCGGTCCACCCCACCCACCTTAATTTCCCTTCGTTTTCTTCATTTCTCTCTGGCTCTATTGGAAGTTCATATTGAATCATATTTCATTTCACTTCTGAATCGATGGAGTCCTTAAGCCCTCATGCTGCAATACTCTGTTCTCCAGGAATGGGTCATATCATTCCTGCTCTTGAGCTTGCCAACCGCCTTGTCGTTCACCGCACCATTCCCAGAGTCACCTTCTTCCTTGCTTCCATCAGCAACTCTGCTGCAAGCCAAGCAGAGACCCAGGTTCTGCAATCAGCCGCGAAAGAGAAGCTCTTTGATATCATCCAGCTCCCCCCAGTTGACATCACGGCTCTGGTTGGCCCCGATGCCACCGTAGGAGCCAAGCTACCGACCATAATGCGACAAACCCGGCCACTCCTCTTGTCTGCAATCTCCACCATGGAAGCCAAGCCAACCCTACTCATCACCGACTTGTTCGGAAGCCCAGCTCTCCCTGTAGCCGAGAACCTGAACATGTCCAAGTGCGTTTTCATTACTGGAAATGCATGGCTCCTTGCGCTTGCTCTCCATACTCCAACGTTAGATAAAGAGATTCAAGGACAATATAGCCAACAAAACAAGCCTCTCCTAATCCCTGGTTGCAAGCCCATACATCCCAGCGATTTGTTCGAGCCATTGCTGGACAGGACTCACCTGCAGTATCAAGAATTTCTTGGCGTGTGTGAGGGGCTGGCAGTGGCTGATGGGTTCCTCGTGAACACATTTCATGAGCTAGAGCCCAAGACACTCGCGGCACTCAGCAATGGACAAATCGCCAAGGTAACCGTATACCCAGTTGGGCCATTGATAAGGGAAACAAGACAAATTGTTGAGGAAAATAGAAGCTATGTTCTTGATTGGTTAGACAAGCAAGACGAAGAGTCCGTGGTTTATGTATCACTTGGGAGCGGATACTCAATGTCATACGAACAAATCAAAGAGTTGGCTTTGGGATTGGAGCTAAGTGAGAAAAAGTTTGTTTGGTCGATTAGACCACCTGCCACAAAAGCTAGCCATGACCATTATCTCACAGCAGGTGAGGACGAAACTCAATCTGCTCGTGCCTCTGGGTTTGAACCATCAAATTATTGGCCTGATGAACTCCATCGAATACAGAACATGGGGATTCTGATCAAAGACTGGACACCACAATTGGATATCTTAAAGCACCCATCCGTTGGAGGGTTTCTGTCTCACTGTGGATGGAACTCGGTGCTAGAGAGCGTTTCGTGCGGGTTGCCAATGGTTGGATGGCCTCTCTTTGCGGAGCAGAGGATGAACGCTGCAATGCTGGCGAAGGAGGTTGGCGTCGCGATTAGACTAGAGGTGCAGCCGTCTACAAACATAGTGGGAAGAGAGGAGATAGCGAAAGCAATAGGGAAGATAATGAATAAGGAAGACGAAGAAGGATGTGCAATGAGGGATCGGGTTAAGGAACTCATGCACAGAGCACAAAGAGCTTGGTCTGAGGATGGCTCCTCCTATCTTGCACTTTCAGAAATGGCAAGTACAGTTATTAAAATCGGTCACTCAAATGAAGAACTGTTGGGTTAAAAAATTTTCTATAAAGGAATAAATAACTGCCAATGCTTTTGTCAGAAATTTATTTCTCTAAACTTTTTTTCCTTAGTAATTTTGTTTGTTATTATGCTTCGATTATTGTGAAATTTAAATAAGTGTGCTAGAAAATTTATAGTATTAGACATAAGGTGTAAGTGACTAGAGATAACTAGTGATGACTAATACATAATAGACAAGATCAGGATAATGCTCATAATAGATAAAAGATGATGTTTAATCAGCTATTTTGTAACAGATTACAGTTGTAGTTAGTTGATTAGTTATTTGATTCTGTTTTGTTAGTTTGTGTGTGTAAATACTTGTATATATAGACCATTTGGTCTCAGATGAATACAATCTCTCAACTTTCACTTCTAAACTTCATTATGGTATCAGAGCTCTAATTTTTAGAGCTCTGCTGTGCGTTTGTGAAACTTTCTTCTTGCTTCTGCTACAATGGCAGAAGAATCTCAGTCCCAGTCTTCTCAAGTAACTCAAACCAATGCTGCAACTGCAACTGCAAATTCAGATTTTCTGCAGACTCCGTTGAATCCTTACTTCCTGCATCCCAGTGAGAGTCCTTCGGTTGCTCTAGTTTCTCCTCCTTTGGATGGTCCAAATTACCATGGCTGGTCAAGAGCTATGAAGGTGGCTCTGCATTCCAAGAACAAGCACAAGTTCATCGATGGTTCCATTAAGGCTCCTGATGAAGGGGATCCTATGTTTGTATCTTGGGATCGGTGCAACACAATGATCATGTCATGGATTGTGCGCTCAGTCTCACAAGATATTGCACAGAGTATCTTGTGGTTAGACAAGGTTTCGGATATGTGGAAAGATCTCAAAGATCGGTTCAGTCAAGGCAATAATTTTCATTTCTCAGATTTGCAGATTTGCAAGAAGAGATTTTCTCTTTCAGGCAAGGAGAATTGTCAGTATCAGCCTATTTTACTCGACTGAAAGTGTTGTGGGATGAATTAATAGAATTCAGGCCTATTCCAAAGCACACATGTGCTGC
This sequence comes from Castanospermum australe, assembly GCA_019955255.1. Taxonomy (NCBI): domain Eukaryota; kingdom Viridiplantae; phylum Streptophyta; class Magnoliopsida; order Fabales; family Fabaceae; genus Castanospermum; species Castanospermum australe. The sequence continues at coordinate 296,656 of NSJW01001011.1, read as the reverse complement.
ACCGTGTAACTGTGATATAATCAAAGAGATTATAACACAAAGGGAGGATGACTATGTAATTCGTTTTATCAAGGGCCTGAATGGTCAGTATTCTGTGGTCAAATCACAGATTATGTTAATGGAGCCGCTGCCAAATATTAATAAAGCCTTTTCCATGGTGGCAAAGCAAGAAAGACAGATGAACACTGAAATCTTGCCTGATTCAAAAGTGTTAGCTGCAACTGGTAGTTCTGGTGAAGTGAAGTCAGGCCAGAAAAGATTTCCTATAGGTAGAGGTGTTCCAGTTCAAGACAGAGGTTCATCTCAGAACCAAGGTTCAAATTCTACAACTCATGGAAGGGGTACAGCAGGGATGAAAGTATGCACCTATTGTGGCGAGACCAGACATACAATAGAGATCTATTATAGGAAACATGGGTTTCCACGTAGTTTCAAATTCAAGAACCAGATGGGAGCAGCTAACTATGCAGTTGCAGACAACTCATCTCAGTCCAGTTACACTAATTCTTCAGTAATGGATCAACGGAATCCAAGTATTACCTTTACTCCGGAGCAATATCAGAGTATCTTGGCATTTATCCAAAACAATGAAACCAAACAAACCAACCATTCTTCTGATCAAGTTAGTACCATCAATCCTCAAAACCAGTCAGGTATATCGTTCATTTCACATTCTAATAGTTGGATATTAGACAGTGGTGCAACTGACCACATTTGCTCATCCTTAACATTCTTTACAACATATAACAAAATTAAACCCTTGTTTGTTAAACTGCCTAATGGTACTCAAGTCGCTGCAGAATATGCAGGCACAGTTCATTTTAATAGCTTGTTAATCTTGACAGATGTCATATTTGTCCCAGAATTTAGCTTCAATCTTGTATCTGTTTCAAAGCTTGTTGCCAATATTCAGTGCAAACTTACTTTTGTTTCTCATCAGTGTTTGATTCAGGATTTGAGATCCTCCAAGACGAATTGGTATAGCTGAGGCTATCAGGAGGGCTTGTATCAATCGAAAGTCTCAACAGCTTATGACTCATTTGTAAACTCCTTGTATATACACTCTATAAATGTACAATCAACAGAACCATTTGACTTGTGGCACGTCAGATTAGGTCACCCATCTCAAAATTGTCTCAATGTAATGAATAAAGTTTTTTCTTACATATCTTGTGCGAAGGAACATATATGTGATACTTATCGTTTTGCTAAGCAAAAGGCTTTACCATTCACGGTTAGTACTTCGAAATCAGTAGCATGTTTTCAATTACTTCATGTAGATATTTGGGGACCAACCTCATTCCCTTCAATTCATGGACATAGATATTTTTTGACAATTGTAGATGATTTTTGTAGGTATACATGGATATACTTAATGAAAAATAAATCTGAAGCACAGAATCATTTAAAAGGTTTTGTTACTCTTGTAGAATATCAGTTTAATACTACAGTCAAGGTCATTAGAACAGATAATGGGGCAGAGTTTATACTATCTTCATTTTATCATTCCAAAGGAATAGTGCATCAAACTTCATGTGTAGCAACACCCCAGCAAAATGAGAGAGTAGAGAAAAGCATCAACATATTATGAATGTCACAAGAGCATTAATTTTCCAAGCAAATATACCAAAAACATTTTGGTCATATGCAGTGCTGCACTCAGTTTTTTTTAATCAACAGATTAACTACTCCATTACTAAATAACAAAACTCCATATGAAATTCTGCATAATCAGCCTCCAGACCTTATTAATCTGAAGTTATTTGGTTGTCTTTCATTTGCATCCACATTACTTGCAAAAAGGAAGAAACTTGATACTAGAGCTAGGAAGAGCATTTTCATTGGTTATCATCCTAGAACTAAAGGTTTCATCTTATTTGACATTAAAACCAGGGAAATTTTTGTTTCAAGAAATGTTATTTTTTATGAACATTGTTTTCAATTTAAAATTTCAAGTTCACAGATGTCTGAACCTAATACTGAGTGGCCACTCCCTCAAATAACACCTATTCTTGACCATGATGTGATTCTGCTGCCACAAACATCTCAACAGCCAATACTTGAACACTCACCAACAGAATCATTACAGTATTGTGACTCCACTATAAATTCACCAAACACTGTTCCAATAGAAACAGAAACCATACCAAGCCAAGTATCATGCAGACACTCAACACGATCAAGGAAGCCTCCTACATATCTTAAAGACTTTCATTGCAGCCTCCTGAACTCAGCACATACCAATGAGTCATCAGGTATACTCTATCCTTTATCAGATTCGCTGTCATATAACAATCTGTCACCAAACACATAGGCATTTCCTTTTATCTAAACAGAAATAGAACCTACATCTTACACTGAAGCTGTCAAGCATGATTGTTGGGTTAAAGCCATGAATTCTGAACTTGATGTTCTAGAGAAGACTAATACTTGGATACTAATTACATTACCTGAAGGAAAGGTGCCAATTGGCTGTAAATGGGTATATAAAATAAAATGCAAAGCTGATGGGTCAATTGAACTGTACAAAGCCAGACTCCTGGCCAAAGGTTATACGCAAACCGAAGGCATTGACTATCTTAAAACTTTCTCCCCAGTGGCGAAGATGACTACTGTCAGGCTCTTACTTTCCATTGCATCTATCAAAACTGGTATTTACACCAACTAGATGTCAATAATGCGTTTTTGCATGGTGATTTACATGAGGAGGTTTATATGAAACCACCACCATGTCTGAAGCTCCCACAGAAGAATATGGTGTGCAAACTTGTGAAGTCCCTCTATGGATTAAAGCAGGCCAATCGTCAATGGTTCTTCAAGCTATCTGCCTTACTACTTCAATCTGGTTACGTACAATCAAAGGCTGATTATTCTCTATTTGTTAAACATGATACAGAAACTAACTCTTTTACTGCATTGTTAGTTTATATGGATGATGTTATATTAGCAGGCAATGACTTCAAAGAGATTCAGCAAATTAAAAAGGTGTTAGATGATTCTTTCTAGATCAAAGACTTGGGTGAGCTCAAGTTCTTTTTGGGACTGAAGATAGCCAGATCAAAATCAGGCATTGTTCTTTCACAACGAAAGTATGCCTTAGATGTGTTGAAGGATACTGGTTTTTTGGCTTGCAAACCAGCAAACACACCTATGGATAGCACATTAAAGCTGTCTAAAACTCCAGGACAGCCATATGCAGATCTTGCTTCTTACAGGAGACTAATTGGGAGGTTATTATACTTGACCACTACTTGGCCAGATTTTACATTTGCAGTCCATCATCTCAGTCAATTCCTTTCTAGTCCAATGCAGGAACACTATAAGGCTGCCATCAGAGTTCTCAGATATATCAAGTCTGCTCCAGGCCTTGGTTTATATTTTCCATCTTCCTTACAGCTTCAACTGAAAGGTTTCAGTGACTCAGATTGGGCTTCTTGTCCTGATAGTAGGAGATCTGTTACTGGGTTTTCTGTTTACTTAGGGGACTCACTGATATCATGGAAATGCAAAAAGCAAACCGCAGTTTCTCGAAGTTCTTCTGAGGCAGAGTATCGTGCATTCGCAGCAATTTCATGTGAGATTCAGTGGATCAATTATTTGCTTCATGATTTATCAATTGCTTTCCAGTAGCCCTCGTTGGTATACTGTGATAACCTATCAGCATTACCTATTGCTGCAAATCCAATTTTCCATGAGAGAACTAAGCATATCGAATTGGATTGTGACCTTGTGAGAGAAAGAGTGCAATCAGGCCTCATCCGTTTGCTTCCTGTTGCTTCAGTTAACCAGCTAGCAAATATCTACACAAAAGCTCTCCCAACCTCAGCTTTTCAGTACTTACAATCCAAGCTGGGAATGCTTAACATTCATTCTCCAGCTTGTGGGGGGATAACACAGAATAGACAAGATCAGGATAATGCTGATAATAGATAAAAGATGATGTTTAATCAGCTATTTTGTAACAGATTACAGTTGTAGTTCGTTGATTCTGTTTTGTTAGTTTGTGTGTGTAAATACTTGTATATATAGACCATTTGGTCTTAGATAAATACAATCTCTCAACTGTCACTTCTCAAACTTCATTAATGCCTGATGAGAGGTTATGAGAAGTTGTCGGGTGTTTCAATAAACCCCATACCTTTGAAAATTCGATGTTGAATTCTACAACCTTCAACTGCAATTTATGAATTAAATATGAGCAAAGCAGTCCCCTGAACTGAACCTATTACATTGCGCGCATGACCCAAAAGACGAGGCAGAAAAAAATCCTGGCATTAGCATTTTAGCATGATTCGTGACACTAATTTTCTTGTTTTTTCAAGCGAATGTGTTGATGAAATTGTGACTTCCGATAACTAGAATGAATGAGAACAAGAAGAAAATTCGAAAAATTGAAGCAAGAGAGGGTCTCAAATGATTTTTTAGGAGCGGAAAAGAATAGCAAATCCACTAATTATTATTGCAACAACATTACAACCAGACTTCATCAACTGTGTTCAAGGGTGCACAGTTGCACACTTCTTTTTGCGTGTTGGAGGAGAGGGATGATAATATGTTGAACCTTGACATAGGGGAGAAGCTCAGGCCACCATAGTCATTGATACCCGGCACATTTTTGCCTAAAACTGCAGCATCAGACAATAATATAGATTTATAGATCAACATCTAAAAAATCTGAATAATAGTTGGACTTTGATAGCTACCAACCTCAACCATTATATTGAAGGCAACTCCTTCAAGTAACTGTTGGATATAATCTGAAGCAACTTGCCCCAATACAGTGGCAGGCATTCCATAGAATTCATTTGAAAGGGGAGCAAGGCAATTCGTCGTGATTATTTCCACTTTGTAGTTTGCGTATCAACTTCAAGTAGAATGTAGACATGTCAAGCAAAGGAACATTTTTTTTCCTCCAGAAGAGGCAAATAAATGAAATATAATTAACAAATACTGGTTTCTTCCTTTGCTATTTCAACAATTAATTTTGGCTGATATGCCTCAAGCAAATCTTCATGAAAACATTCATTAACCATGGAGAAAGTAATTTTCTTAATTTTATTATACATAGATAGCATTTGTAATCATGGCTTTTTTTTTTTAAGTAAGAAATTTCTTCTTTCATTCAGTTGGTTATTATTGTTTTTTAGCTTGTATCTTTCTATAAGATTTTGATTATTAAAGAATTTATTGTTCATCTTGAGCTTGCCATCTCTATCATGACAACTAATTCAACCCTTTTTATTAGTGATTTATAATGTGTTTGGTTTAACTTTTGTAATCATGACTTTTTTTTTTTTGAAGTAAGAAATTTCTTCTTTCATTTAGTTAGTCTTTATCATTATTTAGCTTGTATCTTTCTATAAAATTTTGATTATTAAAGAATTTATTGTTCATCTTGAGTTTACCATCTCTGTCATGACAACTAATTTAACCCTTTTTATTAGTAATTTATAATGTGCTTGGCTTAACTTTTGGAAAGGCCAACTTGTTGGTGGATAATTCCAAAACGAATATCTCTTGGAGCAAGTGACTAGAAAACAAATAACATTAACGTTATTCGTGCACCACATTTTAACAATTAGTCAATGCACCTTTTTTTTTGTTTTAATTTACCAATGTAACCTTTTTTCAATGATAATGACTTACACTTCTTGTATTATTTTGATTTTTGTTTTAAAATTCTTGAAATTATTTTTAATTGTGATTTAAAGATTTATAATTAAAATTAGATAGAGTATAGACGACATTTTGACTTTAAGGAAGTAATGATATCTCTTTATAGTTTTGACTATGAGTGTCGGTGGGATTTTGGACAATTCCTAATGTAAAAGTCTTTTTTTGTGCACCTTAATTTGTCACTGGATTCGTTTTATTTTATTTTCATCATGTGTATATATCATTCTACATTAATTATCACATTATTAATTAAAATAAATAAAATTAATAAATGTGAACAAATTCATATAATTCTAACCTTAAAATTGTGATAAATTAAGAACCTATTTAATCCGTCATATTTAAAAATACTTTTTGTAAAATTAATTTTGAAATTCATTTTAAAAAAAATTTCATTTCATTATCATTTTAAAAAATTACGTTTTGTAAAATTCATTTTATCAACAATTTTCGTCGAAGATCAATTATCTCATTTCACCAATTTTGCTTAATATATTTTAAGCCTAAATGTATTTCATACAATAATTGGCTTGTCTTAATTATTTATCATATTTGCTAATATGTTAGATAAAATGAGACATGTGAAATAATTAAAAATAACATTTTGATCTGAATAATTAAGGATAATAAATGGTGCATGGTATTAATACCTTACCTATTCGTAATTAACCTTAAAACTTTTAAAAATACTGATTGATTTTTCTTTTTTCTTTAAAAAGGATTTTATTAATTATTTTTTTAATGAAATAAAAATTAATGGCAGACTCATTTTTTTTTAATTGAGTTGCTCATTTCATTGCAGTGCCCTCAAGACACTTGTGACACTTATGTGGGACTAGATTCAGCCATCAAGAATTAAAATAAGATGAGTTTGATTTTACAAAAATGAGTTTCTCGTTTTTTTTTTCCATTGCATTTTTTTTTCTTTAGCCGCTGCCTCTGGCTGGTATGTGCAATGATATCTACATAGAAGCCAACTCTAGCGCAGCTCTTCTTGCAAAGAATGGACATCATCTTCCTTTAAGCCTTCATATGTTTTTTTTATGTTTTTGGCGCTACTTTTGGGCTCTTTGTTTTGTATAGTTAGAGTTAATTTGGTATGGGGTATTTTTATGTGATAAGTTTTTTTATATAAAATTATATAAAAAAAATCATCTCATAAAAATTTATCATTATTTTTATCTCCATGTTAAACATATACTTAGTTGCTTTTTGGGTCTTTGACCCCATTGTTCCAAAAAAAAAACAAAGGAGGTCTAACAAATTTGTATTCTTGAATGGTAGCGATCCATTAGCATGTAGAGAATTTAAGCTTGAACGGTAGCTATCCATCATCATCCAAAGAATCAAATCTTGAATGGTAGTTATCCATCGATCATCACACAGAATTAAATCTTGGGTAGCGATCCATCGCCATCCAAAGATTTCCGATGCACAATACACTTTCCTATTCAAAATTGAACCCAAAAAAAAACACACACACACACACACATACACATTAAACAAAAAAAAATTTCAAATGGATGAATAAATATTCATCTATTAAGATAGATTAATGAATAAATTAGATAACTATTTATTAAATATATCATGGATGATTGAATCTTTTTAATAAATCTTAAATAAATTAATATTTTATTTTAAATTTATCCATTATAATTTAATTCAAAATCTATTCAATCCAACTATTTGCCATTCCTATCTTAGATATGATTAGTTTGGCTACAATGGAAAAAGAGTTATTGTTAAATACCCATAGTGATTCTTGGTATGACATGTTTATATAAAGTATATATTGTGCTCAAATGCTGAGTTGAAATGCGTGATATAAGATGTTTACTTTTTGGTAAGAAGTGTTGGCTATTTTGTAAGGGATTTTTTTAGGCATTATTTTAATTTCTTTTTTTTTCCTCTAAAAATTGGTTCCAATGACCCTGAAATGAAAAAGAGAGATAAGTCAAAAAAGTAGAAAAATTTAAAAAAAAAAAAAAAGAAAGAAAAATGGGTTCCAATGATTCAAAAAGAAGAAAGAAAAAAAGATGTGCAATCAGGTAAGCGTTGCAGCAAAATTTAAAAGATACACAATTCAAATAGTTTTGTTTATGTCCTTTCTTAGCCATCATTAATTTTTCTTTGTTAATTCAAAATTAAACTTAGTTCACGTTCTACCAAAAATACTATTCTTTTACTAAATTACGAGGTTTTGATCCCTGCAGGCACTTTTGAATATGTTAAAACTATATAAATATTTTATTCTTTTATCTTTTGCATTATATTCAATCCCTAAAACTCCTTTTTCTTTTATCTTGTGTGACTTCACATGCTTTTATTCTATTTGCTTATCTTTGTTAAGCGATAAATTAAATGCATTGACCTAATATAATTGCACAACTAGATTTCAAGAAACTGCGTTTATGGATATTGTAGGTGCTAGTGGTGGAGTTCAGTACCCGCTATTCTTTACACATAGTTAGACTCTTAAACTTAATTTGTCTGTCCCACCACCGCCACCACCTCTTGTAATGTTACTCGTAGCCCAGTTTTAATTAGACGTTACCCCATTGAATTGCCTTCACTGAGTCATATGGCATTATTGTGTGTGACCTTCTGCACACTGCACACACAGTCACAGGCTGAGAGAGAAAAGCATATAGAAAGAGAGAGTGATAGCACCAGATGTACAAAAGCATTTAAGGCATGGATTTGGAAATATCACGAGAATTGAGACTGGTGGGAGGTCATTTTCGTTTAGTTGTCTGCTACATTTAAATTATTGTACCATGCCCCTGTTGAGCTGAGCAGTTGAGCTGGCGGAGTAGTTGACTGATGATCTCTTGTCCTAATAATTCAACTTAGGAGAACAGTGGAGATGTGAACAATAGGTGAATAGCTAGAGTTCTCTCCTTGAAATAGACAGAAGAATCACATGTCATGTAAAATTCAAAACTAAAAACAAAGCAGGAATCTCCAGAAAAAAAATAAAGAAACAAAAAAAAAAGTATAATAGGAATTTATCTAATGGAAAAGAGAAAAATCACATGAAGTGTTAGTATAAATATTTAAATTTAAAAAAAATATATATAAACTCTTTATATTTTAAGTTATTTATAAATAATTTTATCAACTTTAAAATTATTTTAATTAATACTTAAACTATAATAATTACATAAATTAATTTTTTTATTTACATTCTATTTATTTTAAATTTTTTATTTAATTTAAAATAAATAAAATAATTAATTTATATAATTATTAAAATTTAGATATAATTAATTTTTTAAAAAATTCAAAAAATTATTTATAAATGATCAAAAATTTTAAAAATTTATATATATTTTTTTAAAGAAAATATATAGTAGTATTTTGTTTTATGCCGTTAACCTTTATTTTTACGTACCACCTTCAAGCTTTTTTAGTCTTGCAAATAGCACAAATTTGCGAATTTAAATTTTGGTGTTAAGGAATGTAATACACTTTTATTTAGCAGTACATACACCAAACAAAATATCAATTTGATCAAGCAAAAGAAATTATCAACTTATTTTAATATTATGAAATGAATGATTTGTCAAGAAAATGAGAAAGGGTCTACATGAGAAAACAGTTGCGGGTTGTTTTTATAAACACCATTAAAACACTTCACCACCAAAGTCTTGCCGATTTGATCTGAATTTCTGAAATTGGTGGGATTTAATACATATTTCTTTAGCAGTGCACACGCCAAACAAAATATATGGTTTTGTAAAACAAATTATTACTATATTCTTGTTTCATAAAATGAACTATTTGTCAATAAATTAACATGGAGTGTGCAATAGGAATTTAAATATTCTGTCTTCTTTTAATCAAAAAGTCTTGAATTCTACTATTGTTAGTGATACTTCATTGTTAATTGATATAGAAGTATTATTATAAGTTTTAACTGAGATTTAATAGTATGTTCTGGTATTAGAACGAGACAATTTTTTGATCTCTTTAGAACTTTTCTCTAAAAAATTTGAGAATATGATCATGTATCACGGTAACAAGTGCAACAATACCTTAGCTGGAAATGATTGAACTCAAAAAGAAAAGTCAATAATTCAAAATTTGCATTAATATCAAGGAACACTCTGGTGCGTTATTTAAGAAATTACATACCGTGCATTAGTTATAATAATTTTTAAAAAAGTTATAAATCTTCTCAATAAAATTACAAGTGTTTTTAATAAAGTTATAATATTTTAAAATAAAATAATTTTAGATTTTTTAAGTAATTTTATCTTAAAATATTATAACTTTTTTCAAGAGAGTTTATTAGAGAGAGGGTTTTCAAGTGGGAGAAAAACAGGAGAAAGTAAGTATTGAAAGTGTGTTTAAATTTTAGAAAGTGTATTTCTTTCTTAATAAGAAAGGTATATGAATTTGGTGTACAAAGTAGGTGTAGAAATAACAAAATTTATATTAAATTTACTCTTTTAAATTGATCAATCTACACTCTGCGTTTCCTCAAAATAATCTTTTATTTTGAAAAAAGTTATAATATTTTAAAATAAATTTACTTAAAAAAATTAAAATTATTTATTTTAAAATATTATAAAATTTATTAAAAACACTTGTAACTTTATACAAGATACATCATTTCTTAGATAATGCACCAAAGTGTTCTCTAGTATTAATGCAAAATTCAGATTAATGAATTTTCTTCTCGAGTTCAATCATTTCTAACTAAGTGTGTGTTTGGAGCAACATTTGTTGTCCCCAAAGCCAGTTTGAGGACAAAAGTTCTTCCTCGAAAGTTATGTTATCATGTTTGATAATTACAATATATAATTACTTGTTACTTGAAACTAAGGTTTTAATAAAAGTAAGATTTTATTATTTTTACATTTGAATAAAAGTCAGTTAGAAAAATTTTAATATTTTTAACCTTAATATTTTTTCTTTGTAGCTTATTTTGTCTTTTTTCACTATACCTAAAGTCATATCCTTTTTGGTAATTATATATTCAAAAGTAATTTTGATCAATACTATCCAAACAACATTTATTTTGCCAAAATTAATTTTCAAAAAAGGTTTTCCAAACATAAATAACTTCTGACCAAAATTAAGTTTGCAAAATTAAATTCATCCAAAATAAAGTTTGTAAAATCTAATTTAAATACGCACTTAGATATTGTTTCACTTGTTAAGTACGAGGTTATATGTGAATCACCTAAATATGATCAAACCATAAGGAGAGAGATATTCAAACACTTATTGTCTATCTGAAGACTAATTCTATATACTATTGAATAATCTATTTAGTTAACAATCTTTTAATTATTAATAAAAATATTAAATATATTTTAAAATTTTCAGATATCAAATATTTTTATTTACTTTTTTATTAATTTTTATTACATATTAAAGAATTGTTGGAAAATTATTTAGGAAAGTATAATACTACTCATATTTAAAGTGATTAAGCTTATGATCCCAAATTCATAAAATAAAATGCTAAAGATTTTGTTGTATTCAAAATAAAAAAATATTTCTCTTTGAAATATGAGAATAATATAATTTAAAAATATAACAATAAGGCCTCTATTTAAATTTATATAATACAATTAATAATTAATAATGTTGTGAATCTAAATCTCTTTTTTGTTAATCGAATAACAAGAAAGGAAAAAAATAATTAAATTTAAATTATAATTAATATATTTTACAATTTATCAAGATAAATTTTTTTTATAAAAAATTATATATATATTTTTTAATAAGATAATCCTGTAAAAAAAAGATTTAAATCTTAACGTTATCACAAACATATAATTTATGAGAGATCATTAAGTATATTTAGTATAAAATAATATTTTTATATTATATTATTTATCATATATTAACATAAGTTACGTCGTTATTATTATGTTTCATAATTGAAAGTAATAATAACTCACATGATTAATATAATATATATTTAATAATATATCATAAGAAATTTGTGTGACATCCGAGAGTTGTTAAGAATTTTTCATAATTTATTTCCACGATTCCATGAGAAATAATAATGCAACCGCTAACAGACAACGCCAGTCCGAGTCGTAGACCGCTGCATAATTTAATAATTGAGCTATCAAGTGTCTGTGCCCAAAATGAGTATAAAACTCACCTCCACCCCCACCGACACCCACCTTGTCCCATCTTTGCCTTCATTTCATCTCTGGCTATATTGGAAGTTCAATATTGAATCATATATTTCACTTGTGAATCAATGGAGTCCTCGAGCCCTCATGCTGCAGTGCTCAGTCCCCCAGGGCTGGGTCACATCATTCCTGCTCTCGAGCTTGCCAAACCCCTTGTCGTTTACCGCATCATTCCCAGAGTCACCTTCTCCCTTGCTTCCATCAAAAATTCCCCTGCCAGCCAAGCAGAGGACCAGGATATGCAATCAGCCACGAAAGAAAACCTCTTTAGTATCATCCAGCTCCAACCAGTAGACTTCACCGCTCTGGTTGGCCCGACGTCAATTTATGTATATAAGATAAATTAAAAATTAAATTAATTAATTAATTTTTTTAATTTTTTTAATTTTATTTAATTTTAATTTTAATTATTATAATTTTTTTATTTAAATATTAATTTTTATAATTTTATTTATTTAAATTTTAATTCTTACTATTAAAATATTAATCGTTATATTTTTTTATTTAAATTTTAATTTTTAAAATTTATATTAATTAAAATATTAATTTTTATTTTTTTTATAAAAAAAATAATTATTATAATTTTTAATTATTAAAATATTAATATTTTAATAGTATAATATATATTATAAAAATATTATTATATAATATTAAATAAATATTTAAAATAAATTAAAAATAATAAATATATTATAAATTTATGTACAATATACAAAAAAAATATTTAAAAAAAAATCTTACATACAAATATATATAAATATACATGTTTAAAATATCGTTACAAAGGATAATACATGTAGAATCTAACATAATATCCATAAAGAAGAATATCTTATATAAATTTGATAAATTTATCAACTAAATTATTAATCTATTAATAATTTTGTAATGAAATATTATTTATATTTTTATTTAATTTTATATGTAAACAAATAAAAAAATAAATTCATTTAGTATAAATTGAATTAAATATTTAAAATTTTGAATATTGAAATAAAATTTTAATTTAACTTTATTAAAGGAAAGTTTTTTGATATTTTCTTCATATATAAATTTGAATAGGAATATAAATAATATTTTATCATAAAATATTTATAAGTTAACTACTCAATTAATGAATTAATTAGATATTGTAAAAGTGAATTTATAATATTTTTTATAATTATAAAATATATTTATTTTCTAAAATTATTATAAAAATAAAATAAATTTAAATTCTATGTAAAAAATATACGAGAAAGTAAATAAATAAAAATATAACTTTTTTTTGCATAAATATTGGATTTTACGTAAATATAAAGATATATTAAATAAAATACATTATAACTTTTATCTATTTTCAATTTAACATAACTTATTAAATATGTATATATTTTTAATAAACAAATTACACTAACTAAAACAAATGACAAAGACATTTGTGATTAATGCTAATCATAACTTATACTTTTTTTTATAATAATTTATTTTCTCTATAAAAGATATTTTGAATAGAAAAATTATAAAATTTAAATTTTCAAAATTTTGAGTCTATTACATACAAAACACACCATATCAGTTTGTCATTATATCATAATATATTAATATTTTATTTAATAATAATGTTATAAATGTTTTTATACTTACGTCTTTTTTAAAAAAATAACAATACTTTTGTTGATCCATGATTACTCATACTAATTTGAATCGAATCCTTCATACACATTTATTTCATAAAATAATTTTTTAAAATTTATATATATATATATATATATATATATATATATATATATATTAATTACAACTTGTTAAATTTGATTCATTAGGAATTTTAACTTTTGGTGGTCAAACATCATAAGTTTAATATATTTCTCAAAAAAAAAAATCCTCATTCAAAAAAAATATTATCTATATATAATAACTTCTAAATAAATATCAATTATAATCATTATACATGCACGGTTATTAGGAATTTTAATTAAATTAAATTTTTAAATATATATTGATTATAATAAAAATTCAATGCATGATTTTGAGTTATCATTAATATAAAAGATGATCGTATAAATTTTAAAATAATTATTTAAATTATAATAAATAAATGTATCACTTTAAATTATTTTAATAGTGGTATCAACTTTTTTTAAATGTTAAATATTTCTCTAAGTAATTATATTTTATTAACAAATTTAAGAAAACATTTAAAATTGATTATAATTTTAAAATTTAAATTTTAATCAATCAATTATCATGATTACCAAAATTAAAAATAATATTTAATTAGTTACTTTAAATAGAATACATTAATGTGAAATTATTTTATAAAATGGGTTAGTCAATAAAATATTAATAATTAGAATATCAAATTATAATCTTAAAGATACTAATGAAGGCAATGCTTATTGATAAAAAAGTAAAATATTTTCTTAACACTTAATAAAATACATTCATAGTATTTCTTGAAACACATTTTTGAATATTGATTCATATATTTTTGTTTCATATCAGAAATTGATAGTATAAATTTTGAAATAGTTATTTAAATTAGGTAAATTAATTGTATCACTTTAAATTATTTTAATAGTGATTTTTTGATGTTAAACATCTCTCTAAGTAATTATATTTTATAAATAAATTTAAGGAAATATTTAAAATTAATTATAATTTTAAAATTTAAATTGTAATCAATCAGTTATTAGGATTTTATATTAAAATTGTCAAAATAAAAAATAATATTTAATTAGTCACTTTAAATAAAATATATTAATGTGGAATCATTTTATAAAATTGGTAAATGTCAATAATTAGATATCATATTAGAATCATAAATATTTATTGAATATATTTTATATAAACTTCTATTAATATTTTAACTCAATATTAAATGCATGATTTCGAATTGAGTTTTTTAATATTAAATACAACATTATATGCATTGATTTCTATCACATCATTAGAGTAATTTTTTATATTGTGTAAATTATAAAAATGATCAGAGAAATATCTCTAATTAATATTTTTGTATTTATTAAATGTAATAAACATTTACTTTATTAAAAATAAAAGAGAAAAAGAAGTAGGAGTTTGAAGAGAATGGTGATTTGAAAAGAAAAATTAAAATAAAAAATGATTTAAAATTTTGGATACATTGCAATTAAAGGATGCTTGCTCCCATAAATTTTTTTAACATATTTGCTTGTATTTATATGAGTATTTAAAGTAACATAATAAAGGTAATTTAAATGAATACAAAAAGTAAATATAAGTATAGAGATGTACAAAGCTATTAATCCTATAATATGAATATCTAAACAAAAAAGACTTAATCAAGTCACAATATTTTAAAAAAATAAAAACTAAAAAAGAAAATTTGAAATCGAGATAATCTATCTCAAAGCCTTGTGTCACTTTAGTTAAAACTTTTGGTCAAACAGATACTTTTGCAGGCAGAGATAGTTTCAAAAGACGCAATCTATTTGAAGCAGTCTTAGTATGCTAATTTCTCATCCTATACCTGTAAGGTTGCATAAGAGAAATGGTGAATTAAAAAGAAAAAATTAAAATAAAGAATGATTTGAGATTTTTGGATATATTGTGATCAAAGGATGTATGATCCTAAGAGTTTTTTTAACATATTTGCGTCAATTTATATGAGTAATTAAAGTATCATAATAAAGTCAATTTAGATAAATACAAAAAGTAAGTAGAATATATTGATCATACAATACAAATATCTAAACAATAAAACCTTAATCAAGTCACAATATTTTCAAAAAAAAAAAGCAAATTTACATTTACAATTTGGTTGAAAAACAAAAAATTTAGTTGAAGAGCAATACAGAGGTAATCAATATCCTATTATCGATTAAACATCACGCTCCTTTTAAGTTTATCCACTGCTTTAAACACTTATAAAAAAAATAAGTATTAAATTTATTTGATGTGAGAGAAAAGAACGAATAATATAACATGATGTATATAGTTTGAAAGATGCCACATCAGTAAGTGAGATGACATGGTATTTTATGACTTTGAGAAAGCTGACATGACAAGTTTTTAAAAAAAGCCATATTATCATATAACATGATATAACGCTATATGTTTGGAAGATGTCACTTCAACAAATAAAATGACATGTCATTTTATGATTAAAAAATAATTTTAATATATTATATATAGATATTCAAGTTATAAGGAGAGAGATTCAAACGCTTATTGTATATTTGAAGAATAATTTTATATCATGTTAAATAATTTAATTGGCTAATAATCTTTTTCATTATTAAATGAAAAAATATTAAATATATTTTAAAATTTTAACATGTTAAATACTTCTATTTATTTATTTATTATGTATTAAAAGAATTGTTAAAAAATTTGTTTAAAAAAATATAATACTATCCTATTTAAAGTGATTAAGCTTAGGATTCCAAATTCATTGAATAAAATGCTAAAGAATTTGTTTTTATTCAAAATTTAAAGAAATATTTCTCATAAAAAACAGCAACTATTTAAATTTATACAATGAATAATTATATATTCTTTTATTCCATCATCATAATTAATAATAATTTTAATTATTACATAAAATAAATATTGAATAATTTTTATATTTTAAAAATATTAAATATTTTATTTGTTTCATTTAATACTTACTTTATTAAATACTAAAAAAATTAATAAAAAATTTTAAAAAAATATAACCAAACTCTTATACAATTCAGTTAATAATTAATAATGTTATCACAAACCTGTAATTTATTTCCAAATGCCGGTAATAAATAATAACGCAGCCACTAACAGACAACAGCAGCTCGAGTCCTAGACCGTAATTGACCATTAATTATACCGTTCTTCGGTGTTCACCATTGATTCTGCTTTATCAGTCAATGTCGCTATATAATTTTTTTTTTTATTAAGGCATAGCATAATTTAATCTAGTTGAACTGTCTATTGTCTGCACAGCACATGTCAGGAGAATATATGACAATAAAATTTATTTTTTATTAGCAATTTGATATATAAGAATAAGAAGACGATAAAGTCTAATTGTACATATAAATTAATAATCTACTCCAAAAAAAATATAAATTAATGACGCAATGTAATCTTTAATTTGATATAAAAATCATAGATCGAACCGGTCCGGTTCATGGCCGCGTGCATCTCACCATAGATATAAAAATCATATTGCACCGAAGAAACAAATCATAAAATGAGTATATATATATATATAGCTCACAGGTCCACGGTTCACCCCCACCGACCTTAATTTCCCTTCGTTTTCTTCATTTCTTCACCAGCTACAATGGAAACTCAATATTGAATCATATATTTCACTTCTGAATCAATGGAGTCCTCGAGCCCTCATGCTGCAGTGCTCAGTCCGCCAGGAATGGGTCATATCATTCCTGCTCTCGAGCTGGCCAAACGCCTTGTCGTTCACCGCATCATTCCCAGAGTCACCTTCTTCCTTGCTTCAATCTGCAACTCTGTTGCTAGCCAAGCAGAAACCCAGGTTCTGCAATCAGCCATGAAAGAAAAGCTCTTTGATATCATCCAACTTCCCCCAATAGACGTCACGGCCCTGGTTGGCCTCGATGCCACCGTAGGAACCAAGCTGCCAACCATAATGCAACAAACCCAGCCACTCCTCTTGTCTGCAATCTCCACCATGGAAGCCAAGCCAACCCTCCTTATCACCGACTTGTTCGGAAGCCAAGCTTTCCCTGTAGCCGAGAACCTGAACATGTCCAAGTGCGTTTTCATTACTGCAAATGCATGGCTCCTTGCACTTGCTCTTTATACTCCAACGTTAGATAAAGAGATTCAAGGACAACATAGCCAACAAAATAAGCCTCTCACAATCCCAGGTTGCAAGCCCATACATCCCAGCGATTTGTTCGACCCATTGCTGGATAGGACTCACCGGCAGTATCACGAATTTCTTCGCGTGTGCGAGGGGCTAACTATGGCTGATGCGTTCCTCGTGAACACATTTCATGAGCTTGAGCCCAAGACACTCGCGGCACTCAGCAATGGACAAATCGCCAAGGTGCCCGTGTACCCAGTTGGGCCATTGATAAGGGAAACAAGGCAAAAATGCTGAGGAAAACAGAAGTTATGTTTTCGATTGGTTGGACAAGCAAGATGAAGAGTCTGTGATCTATGTATCGCTTGGGAGCGGATACTTGATGTCATGGGAGCAAATGAAAGAGCTTGCTTTGGGATTGGAGTTAAGTGAGAAAAAATTTGTTTGGTCGATTAGACCACCTGCCACAAAAGCTACCGATGACCATTATCTCACAGCAGGTGAGAACGAAGCTCAGTCTGCTCGTGTCCCTGAGTTTCAAGCATCAAATTCTTGGCCAGATGAACTCCACCGAATAGAGAACATGGGGATTCTGATCAAAGACTGGGCACCACAATTGGATATCTTGAAGCACCCATCCGTTGGAGGGTTTCTGTCTCACTGTGGATGGAACTCGGTGCTAGAGAGCGTTTCGTGCGGGGTGCCAATGGTTGGATGGCCACTCTTTGCGGAGCAGAGGATGAACGCTGCAATGCTGGCGGAGGAGGTTGGCATCGCAGTTCGAGTAGAGGTGCAGCAGTACACCAATATGGTGGGGAGGGAGGAGATAGCGAAAGCAATAAGGAAGATAATGAATAAGGAGGACGAAGAAGGACGTGCAATGAGGAATAGGGTTAAGGAGCTCAAGCACGGAGCAGAAAGAGCTTGGTCTGAGGATGGCTCCTCCTATCTTGCACTTTCAGAAATGGCGAATACTAAAACCGGTCACTTCTCAAATGAAGAACTGTTGGGTTAAACATTTTCTATGAAGGAATAAATAAATTACTATCAATGTTTCTGTCAGAAATCTCTTTTTCTAAACTTTTTTCCTCAGTAATTTTGTTTGTTATTTGCGCTTGGATTAGCGTGAGATTCAAAGAAGTGTGCAAGTATTAAATTATATAGTAGCTAGCGAGGACATACGAGAGGTATAATAATTAGTTGTTGGGTATTTTAATAATGAATTTTACAACGAGGATGCGGGACTAATTGTGATTGTTATTTTTGTTTATATTTGTCACAATCATCGATCTTTCCTTTATATAATAAAATAATATACAGTACATTGTTTACCGCAATTGATATACATGGAGCACTATGTACAGGGACATGTGTGTGCCGTAAAATTAACGGACAATTTTATTGATTAAACCCTTAATTTTATCTTTCAAAAATTATATCAATATTATTTTTATTTTTTTAAAAAATTAATATTAATTTAATTTATAAATTATAAAAAATAATATTATTTTAATTTTTTAAAATAATTAATATTAATTTAATTTTTCAATTATAAAAAATATTATTAATTTAATTTTTATTTAAATAAAATTAACATTAATTTAATTTTTTAATTATAAAAATTATATTAATTTAATCTCTATCCATATATAAAAAAAATAATTTTAATATTATATTTTATAATTTAATAATTAAATTAATATCGATATTTTTTAAAAAATTAAAGTAATATTCATATAATTTTTTAAAAATTAAATTAAAAGTTTACTCCAATTTCATTCATACACTTTTTGTCTTTGTAGAGAGAAAATGTAATACACACACACATATGTAACATTTTCCAAAACTAATTGACTGTGATTTACGTGTTTATATATATATATATATATATATATATATATATATATATATAATATATATATATATATATATATATATATATATATGAAAAATGTTTTTCGCACTTCATTTTCTTTACATAATTTTTTATACTTTTTTGTTTGAAAAAATTAAAAGATAAAAAAATGTATTAAAATATATGTTTTTTTATTTTATTATTTAAAAAATTTTTATAGAAGAATAATGTAATAAAAATAATATGTAAATAAAATTATTGTTATATATGATGCTCAACCGCACTACTGTTAATTTCATCTCATCAAGGGCTAGATTTGGCATTGGCAATTTCTTTAAATCATTTCTGACTTTTTTTAAAATCTCGTGATCTCATTTTCTTTTCATCAAAAAATTTTTAGGTGCTTGAAAAGTAAGATTTTTTTAATTGTGCCGCTTGAGGGACACGAGCTCCTCATAGAGGATTCCTGCTGCCACTTTCTCGAAGGTTTAAATGTATTGACAAAAGTGCACGAATTACCCAATCAATGGCAGTACTCACTTCCCAAAACGGTGCGGCACGTTAAGTAGAAAGACAGGGCTCACATGCAATAGACTAAATATAAAATGCATGGTTGGGCGTTGCATGTACTGTTTTTAGTGTTCAAAGAAAACTTGGAAAAATATGAAGCCCATTAGTCAATGGGGAAGAGGGGAGAAAAATATCATAACCCAGCTGTCAGAAGGCTTAGCGGCACAAGTAAGAAATTGATAGCCACTCTAAGGTAGTATTCTTATATTATAAAACTCATCGTACTGTGTCCTATGTCAGCTATAAAAATTATCATTGTTTCTTGTATCCACAAAAAAGTTATCAATGTTTCTTATTTACTATTCATATACCGGGGTGTATGGTGGTAATTAAGCGAGGGTCTCTTTGCAAATGTCTTGCCAGGGAGGTGGTGAGTTGTTTTGAGTGAGAGACAATGGAAATTGATATTGAGACAGAACTTTGGATGGAGAGTTTGGAGCAAAAAGCAAAGATATAAGAGAAAATGAAAAAGATTGAGAGAGAAAAATGTGATGACATATAAATCTCGCCTGGGATACCATATAATTCCAGTATCTAGTCAAGCAAGTTTTTTTTTTTTTGGCTGATTAGTATTTTTCAGATGTGTAGATGTTTGTGTCTGAAAAATGAGATTTTTGTGTTTCTGAATTGATGATTATTGCTATTAAATGTTGGACTTTAAATGTGTTCATGTGCGATTGAAATACTAACAAAAAAATATTTCATCAACGAATGATAGTAAATATTGTTAATTTTTCAAAAAAAAAAATAATTTTTCAACATGTGCGTTTCACCTTTTTTATTTTTGTATTTTCTTTTGTTTTTTTCACTCTAGCAATTAATTTGACACGTAGAAGATATTATTTATCTCATAAGCACCACCTTAGCATTCTTTTTTTTTTTTCTTATAAAGGAGATAAATGGCCCGGTGTGAGGAGGGAGATGCAAGTGTTAAGTGTATGCAAAATTGTTTCACTAAAATTCAATTCAAATATCAAGTAATTTTTATGAAGATTTAATGTCACTTGAAATAAAACTCTTGAGTTCAACATCACCATGATATTTATTTTAATAATTAATTGATTTTGACTGAATTACGACCAATGAAATATATATATATATATATATATATATATATATATATATATCAAAATAACTTAATTTAATTAAGAAAGAAAATTAATTTTTCTAAATATACCAATCCTGTACATCTTAAAGATGGCTTTGGGAAGAGACATAATCTTATTAATTAGTTGATGCAAAACTGGGTTAAGGATACCTTACCATTCAAACAAACAAATGAAAAAAGAAACTAAGTGTCAACATCTTAAATGAGCAGATAGAAGAGTAAAATTTGTATTTAAACAAAAAGGGGAATTTGACTTTTCACACTAAATTTATCTTTTTTTATAAAATTTTAACATTTACATATTTTTAATAAAAATAATTTTTTTTCTTAAAGTACGAAATTAAAATAATTTGTAAATTAATATGGGATCCCATGCGTGAGAATATTAATATTTAATAATTATTAAAACTCTTCAAATTCATAACACTCATTTAATTAGACAGTAAAAATTAATAGTTAGATAATAATATTGTAAATGTATGACAAGTTTTTACAATTTTTAGTATCTAGCTATTTCACTATCTAAAGTTGAATACAAGCATGTTGATTTTATTATTTTCTAGTTATCCTATAGTGTCCTGTGGCATTCATGGAATGTTCTCCGCAGCATTGTTTATTAGCCTTTTTCAAATTAGAAGAACAAGCTTGTTTTCTGGTTTTAAAATAATCCATTTTATGACTTGCATTTAACCAAAAAATAGAATTCTTGATTAAGCTTGAAAGAATACGTATAATATTATTGCACGCAACACGCAAACAAAAGTAAGGTAGGACTACTTAATGTTTTGAAAACTAGACTAGATGATGAGTCAGTAAAACTAGTTTAATAAAAAATTAGTTTATTAACCGGTTCAATCAAACTTCCAAAACTGGAATAAATTGGAATTGGATTGGACATGAACCAGCCAGTCAAACAATAGCATCCCCAAATCAAGGATCCAACCATCCTCTTGTACATATAATGATGTTGCCACCAGTGAACTATTGCTACTTTTTTGTTCTTAAGCTCATATTATATCATATATAATTATATTGAATTTTGTTTTTTATTTTCAAAACAAATATGTATGTGTACACTTGAATTAAAAAAATAAGTAAATGATTTTCGAATATTAATAAATTTATACACATTACTATTTCATCAAATTAAAAAAATTAACATATTAAAGATAAATAAATAAAATTTAAGATGATACAAATAGCAAATGTATAATATATTTATAGAATATGTAAGATGTAACTAACAAATTCATATTCATATTAAAGCAAATATATATAATTAATCAATATATGTAAACTTTTTTAATGTATATATATGTATACAATTTTTAACTAGTATATACATATTAAATTTTTAATATATAAAAATAGCAATAAAAATTTAAATATATATAATAGTTTGACCATAGTTTAATTATAACTGAATCATGAATCAGTTCTTTTATTAATTTAATGACCGATCTGATTTTTATAATTTTGATAGTACCTCACATATAATCTTTTACTAATTAAAATCTTTTTATATGTAGAATAAATTATTAATTATTTAATTTAGTAAGAATATGAAAATATTTTAGGAAAAGATCAAATTATTTTTTATTAAAAATATGCAAATTTTATTATTTATAAGAAAAAGTGTTATTATGATTTTTTTTAGAATACTAATATCTAAGATGATTTTGTTATTAGTTATTATTTTTAGCAATAAACATTTACAATTTAAAAAATAAAATTAATAACTAATAAATTTTTAACAAATTGACTTTGATATGATACCCAAGAAAAAAATACGAATATCAGAACAATCTTCATAAAAAAATAAATTTAACGTGAGAAGTCAAATTTTCTAATTTTATTGAATACACATTTTATTTGCCAAATTTTTTTATAGAATTTTGCATGGATTAACTATAATTGTTGGATGGAATTAAGTGGTAAAAATTATTCATCTATTCAAAAATCAATAAATATATCAAATCATTCTGTAAAAAATTTTGACTATAAAATATTTTCTTCAACAAATAATTTACAAATTTTAAGAATTATATCTGTACACAATTTTAAGAGGGAAAAAAAACCTTTTTAAAAAAGAGGGAAAAAAAACAATTGAAGAAACCAGGGGCGCTGAATGGGTAAACAAACAACCAAATACATCAGAACGCTTGACCTTCAAGTCTCAGTTCTCGTGCTGAACAATACAACAGTATCCGCACCCCATCAAAGATTCCAACTTTGATTCCTAATCCGTGATTTCAACAATACCCAGAACCTATTTAACCTCAATCCCTTCAAATCCACGCCCACCTGAGAATTTCGGCTTCTGTTCCAAATTGGGTTTTTCCGATCAAATCTGTTGGGTTTGCTTATGCGACTCTGGAAGCCATGAACTTCAGGAGCTTGGAGGATTTCTGGACTTTTTATGTGAACCAACTTTCGAAACCATCCACAAGGCGCTGGCACTTCGTGGGCACGCCCTTCAGTATCCTCTTCTTGCTCTGCTCGGTTTTCTTCAGCTGGGGATTCTTGTTCTTTGTGCCTTTCTCTGGGTATGGATGTACCTGGTACAGTCATTTGTTCGTCGAAAGGAATTTTCCGGCGACGTTTGGACACCCCTTTTGCTCTCTCCTATGCGATTTCAAGATGTTTGGGTTAATGCTTACTGGGAAAATGGATAGAGAGATCAAAAGGCTTGGGAAAAGACCTGTGCTGCAAGTGTTCTGATTTTGATGTAATGTTGCTCCCTGTAGTTGGAGGTGAGTTTGCATAAGAATTATTATGTCCTTATTTGAAAAAATATAATTTTAAGAGTTTTAGTATCTTACCTCTTTAGTGAGTAGGTAGCAATATTTTTGTCATTACTTGATTGGGTTTGTATGATTTTGCTAAAACATTATAGCTGAATGAACCCAATTTGTGTTTGTGTTTGATGCTGCAACTTGCTAAATTGCTAAAACATCATAGCTGAATAAACCCATGAGCTAAAGAGAATTAGAGGAATGTGGTTCAACTTATGCCCTGAGCTCAGGTACATAGATGTTGAAACTGTGTTGATGATGCCAACAACCCTGAAAAGCAAAACTTCCCAAGTAGACATTGTACTGCAAAAACATAGAAGCAACATTGTTAAAAATTGATAATTGCATATTTTCAGTCAGAAATTTATGAAAAATGGTTTAGCCCAGCGGTGTTACATTTTTAGTAGATGAATCTGAAATTGTGAGTTAATTCCATTGGATAGTGGCGACCAACATAAGATTCATAACGTTGAAAATATTGCTCAAAGATGATGTGGGAGGATAATACTCATATTTATTATACTTCATATTGAAATTTTCTACATCTAATTGAATAAAACAACCAATAGAGCTTCTAAATTTCCATTCAATCATCTATAAAGTAGATTTTTCATCTTTTAATATTTTTATGGGTTAGGATTGTTTTATGGTATTTGTGGTTCTTCCCAGTTCCCACAGTTTCATTTTATGGATCTTCCTGACCAATATGTAGAGAGTTTGGAGAGCCATTCTGCACTAATGACCTTTATTTGTTTATTATTCTATTATCCGCCTCTTCTTCCTTGTGATCTTTCTTTAATAAATTTTGTTTTTCCATCAAAGAAATCATCTCTAAAATGGAACAGTTGGATCTTTTCCTGAAACAATACAGTAGATGTGATATTCTTCACTGCCAGTGTTTATTCAATGAATCTTTTGGAATTGGTTGAGTGCACTCAATTGTTCAGTTTCACCATTGATTGCTCATGATTAAAGGTTCTAAATATTTACATAAGCTTAATGTGGCTTTTTGTTTGGCAGCAAATATTTCATTTTCTTTCGCGAGGAGTTTGTTGCTCTGTTCTTGTGTTCCCAACATTGTCTAGGAAAAAATCTCTTTTTGAAGTAACAAGTTTTCTACCAAGAATTTTGAGATTCTGCAGGCTCTAGTTCAGTATGTTAGATTATCCATAAGACTGTAGCCTGTTATGAGGCTTATAGGAAGTAAATCAAATCATGACTGCATTTTGTTCTTATATGGGCAATATGTGTGCAGGTTCGTCAATTTCTGATTTTGAAATTTGAAGTGTCTCAGACCAACATTGTTACAGGAAACATGGAAGTGCTGATGCATTCATTCAAAGTCTTCAGTGGGGAAGATGGTGCTTGTTGGTTGAAAAATCATACTATGAAGTGTACAAGACAACAGTCAGGTGGACTAAACAGATCTAGGATACTGAATATAATCTAGTGATAGGTTTATGTATGATCTACATGTACATTGAAAGTTGAAACATTAGTTGCTACTTGCTACTAATTGTTGTGTCTCAATTCAATAAAAACTTTCATGTTATCATCTGAGTTTCCCAGCAAATTTGCTTTGCTTATGGATGTAATTAGCAAACTTGTCTAGTGGCAAATTTATAGGAAATAGATAGAATTTTAATGAACAAGCAAGAATTTCAGAATGTGATAGAAACCAGAAACAGAACACTGATTTTGTTGAAGGAAACTGAAGGAACTCTATTCTGCTACTGATATCAAAGAAATATCAGGTATCAGATGGAGAATTCTGATAGAAACTGAAAGAAAACACTCTAAATCAGAAACCAGAGCAACACTTCGAGGGGCTTGCTTCCTCCCTTCCCATCCCTTTCAATCAATTTCTGCCTACCTCCCTCCTCTCCCTCCCTTCTCATTTCAGCCACTTCTCTCACTGAATTACAATGTGGACCCAACTTAATGCTCATCAAACTCCTTTCCCTCATTTCCCACACGAGCTCACACTTACCTGCTACCTTCTCTTCTTAACATACACCCTAGTGCTAACTGAGTATCTAACAGAATGTCTGTAGAACATCTAAAAGCTATCTGAATTTTTTTAGAATGTTTTATAAATCAAATCGTGATTATAAGAATTCTTAAAGGATTTATCATGCTTGGTCTGTACACTTGTGCTAGACAAAGTAAGCAAAGAGATCATTTTGTTTTGAAGGTTTTCAACCATCGAATTCAGAAGAATAAGCCTATTAAAAGAAAATTTCAGGTAAGAAAACTTCTGTAGAAAATTCAACCATGACAAGTAATAATGAAATTATAAACCGTTCATATAATCATATTTTATAAATTAGATATTATATAACCAGTTTTCACAGACCAGAATGCCAGAGAGAAAGTTTTAGCCATTAAAAAAGTGTGAAGATTATATATGTCTAGAATGCTATGCATTGCACAGACGTATTAGGTTTCTTAGAAGCTTTATGATTTGATTTTTAGAACTGCTATGGGCATAACCAGTTACAACTATGACTGTGATACACAAACAAGTCAACAAGGCTACATGGAGCAAGACAGTATTTGATACAAGGAAATATGGAACCGCAGACTGAGGACACGTTTGAAAAAACTGTTGACATACAATATTATTTTCATATGATAGGCCACTAATGGAGCAACAGCAGCTATTTGAATAACTTGGTCTTGTAAAACAGGTTTTGTAAAACCATCTGTTACTCGGTCTCTAGTCTAGCAAAACCCAAGTTCAAAATCTTCAACATCATCTCGAATGAAATGAAATCCGAGTTGAAGTTCAGTGTGTTTTGTGCGATCGGGAAAAAATGAAGTCTTCATCATAACAATGGTGGGCACATGCTCTCAAAAGACTGTAATGGGAAAACCTTGGTTTTGTTTCATATCCTCCAAAATTATTTTCTGAAAAACTTCACGTGTTGGTACAATGTGAAATTCTTTTGGTTAAGAACTCTAAAATGATTTGAAGCAAAGTTAAGGATACATCCCCCGCCACTATGACGGAATCCTATTTTCTCACGCCTGCCCCAAACACATGGAGTCTACACTTCATTTCAGTATAAATAATGTTTTAGAAGAGATTAAACTTAAGTTTTGCAAAACTAAGAATCAAATGACAGATACTTTTACAAAAATTAGTTTCACAAGGTTCTTTGCTTCCGAATCAAACTTGGAGCTCTAGAACTTTCAAAATTAAGAGAGATAATAGAAATTTATAAAATTTACTAGCGCATGAATTCCTTTTCATAAAACAACGCACTACCCATAAATTGAAACACAAGATCCACGAAACAAGGAACATAAATCTCGTCATTAGGTCCACATGTACTCTATAATATACATATATAGCTTATATACATTGCAATTGTAGAAGTTCTATAGGAACTGAGTAGATGTATTAATTTGTAAGAAACTGAGTTGATGTATTAATTTGTAAGACCAAAATCAGATACAAATCCCTTTCCTTCAAAGATCATATCATTTTCAACAAATGCTATAAATACAGACATCAAAATAGAAAGCTCTCCAATGAACCAATCCCTTTGCATGTTTCCCAAAGTAAATTAAATTTGTAATGAGGCTAAAATTAAATTTGTCTAAAGCAAGTAGTGTAAATCTGTCTAAGTAATGGAAATCATTATTTACTATTTTATTTTATCATTTCCGCATCCGAACTTTGTGCTTAAAACAAATTGGCGCACAGATACAAGAAAACTTGAAAAGCAGAGAAAAAAAAATGCATTTATTATAAATATCTATTCCGTTGTAAAATGCCAAAAAGAAAAAAAAATCTAGTTCAGTCACCAGTGAAACATTTCACTATTTCAGTACCAAAGTAAACTACAAGAGTCAGGGAAAATCTCAATATCCAGGTCTCATTCACTGGGTTGCAATCTTGAGTGGTAGCAATCCATCAGCATGTAAAGAATTTAAGCTTGAATGGTAGCTATCCATCGATCATCACACTTATTGAAAAGAATCATCATAAGAGAAATGGTGAATTGAAAAGAGAAATAGTGAATTGAAAAAAAAATTAAAAATAAAGAATGATTTGAGATTTTTGAATACATTATGATCAAAGGAAGTATGCTCTCATAGAGTTTTTTTAATGTATTTGCCTCCATTTATATGAATAATTAAAGTATCACAATAAAGTCAATTTAAATAAACACAAAAAGTAAGAAGAATCTATTTATCCTACAATAACAATATTTAAACAAAAAAGCCTTAATCAAGTCATAATATTTACAAAAGAAGAAAAGAAAATTTACATTTACAATTTGGTTGAAAAACAAAGATTTTTGTATTTACAATTTAGTTGAAGAACAATACAGATGTAATCACAACTCTATCGATTAAATATCACGCTCCTCTTAAATTTACTCATTGCTTTAAATACTTATAAAAAATAAGTATAAATTTATATGACGTGAGAGAAAAGAACGAATACCATATCATTGAATGAGATTACATGACATTTTATAACTTCGAGAAGCTGGCATGACAAGTTTTAAGAGAAAGTCATATTATCATGATGTGACGCTACATCTTTAAAAGATGTCACTTCAATAAATAAAATGACATGCCATTTTATGACTTAAAAAAAAATAACTTTAATATATTATATATAGATATTCAAATTTTAAGGAGAGAGATTCAAATGCTTATTGTATATTTGAAGAATAATTTTATATCACGTTAAACAATCTAATTGGATAATAATCTTTTTGATTATTAAATAAAAAATATTAAATATATTTTAAATTTTTAAAATATCAAATACTTCTATTTATTATGTATTAAAAGAATTGTTAAAAAATTTGT
The DNA here is from genome assembly GCA_019955255.1 of Castanospermum australe. NCBI lineage: Eukaryota > Viridiplantae > Streptophyta > Magnoliopsida > Fabales > Fabaceae > Castanospermum > Castanospermum australe. Next base: position 267,861 of record NSJW01001011.1, on the reverse strand, counting down.
TTAAAAAAATATAATATTACTCCTATTTAAAGTGATTAAGCTTAGGATTCCAAATTCATAGAATAAAATGTTAAAGAATTTGTTTTTATTCAAAATTCAAAAAAATATTTCTCATAAAAAACAGCGACTATTTAAATTTATACAATGAATAATTATATATTCTTTTATTCTATCATCATAATTAATAACTATTTTAATTATTAAATAAAATAAATATTAAATATTTTTATATTTTAAAAATATTAAATATTTTATTTTTTTATTTAATACTTACTTTATTAAATATTAAAAAAATTATTAAATTTTTTTTAAGAAAGTATAACCAAACTCTTATACGATTCAGTTAATAATTAATAATGTTATCACAAACCAGTAATTTATTTCCAAATGCCGGCAATAAATAATAACGCAGCCACTAACAGACAACAGCAGCTCGAGTCCTAGACCGTAATTGACCATTAATTATACCGCTCTTCGGTGTTCACCATTGATTCTGCTTTATCAGTCAATGTCACTGCATAATTTTTTTTGATTAAGGCACAGCATAATTTAATTTACTTGAACTGTCTATTGTCTGCACATCACAGGTTAGGAGAATATATGATAATAACATTTATTTTTTATTAGCAATTTGATATATAAGAATAAGAAGACGATAAAGTCTAATTGTACACATAAATTAATAATCTATTCCAAAAAAAATATAAATTAATGACGCAATGTAATCTTTAATTTGATATAAAAATCATAGATAGAACCGGTCCGGCTCTTGGCCGCGTGCATCTCACCATAGATATAAAAATCATATTGCACCGAAGAAACAAATGATAAAATGAGCATATATATATAGCTCACGCGTCCACGGTTCACCCCACCCACCCTAATTTCCCTTCGTTTTCTTCATTTCATCTCTGGCTATATTGGAAGTTCAATATTGAATCATATATTTCACTTCTGAATCAATGGAGTCCTCGAGCCCTCATGCTGCAGTGCTCAGTCCCCCAGGAATGGGTCATATCATTCCTGCTCTCGAGCTTGCCAAACGCCTTGTCGTTCACCGCATCATTCCCAGAGTCACCTTCTTCCTTGCTTCAATCTGCAACTCTGTTGCAAGCCAAGCAGAGACCCAGGTTCTGCAATCAGCCATGAAAGAAAAGCTCTTTGATATCATCCAACTTCCCCCAATAGACGTCACGGCTCTGGTTGGCCCCGATGCCACCGTAGGAACCAAGCTGCCAACCATAATGCGACAAACCCAGCCACTCCTCTTGTCTGCAATCTCCACCATGGAAGCCAAGCCAACCCTCCTTATCACCGACTTGTTCGGAAGCCAAGCTTTCCCTGTAGCCGAGAACCTGAACATGTCCAAGTGCGTTTTCATTACTGCAAATGCATGGCTCCTTGCACTTGCTCTTTATACTCCAACGTTAGATAAAGAGATTCAAGGACAACATAGCCAACAAAATAAGCCTCTCACAATCCCAGGTTGCAAGCCCATACATCCCAGCGATTTGTTCGACCCATTGCTGGATAGGACTCACCGGCAGTATCACGAATTTCTTCGCGTGTGCGAGGGGCTAACTATGGCTGATGCGTTCCTCGTGAACACATTTCATGAGCTTGAGCCCAAGACACTCGCGGCACTCAGCAATGGACAAATCGCCAAGGTGCCCGTGTACCCAGTTGGGCCATTGATAAGGGAAACAAGGCAAAGTGCTGAGGAGAACAGAAGTTATGTTTTCGATTGGTTGGACAAGCAAGATGAAGAGTCTGTGATCTATGTATCGCTTGGGAGCGGATACTTGATGTCATGGGAGCAAATGAAAGAGCTTGCTTTGGGATTGGAGTTAAGTGAGACAAAATTTGTTTGGTCGATTAGACCACCTGCCACAAAAGCTACCGATGACCATTATCTCACAGCAGGTGAGAACGAAGCTCAGTCTGCTCGTGTCCCTGAGTTTCAAGCATCAAATTCTTGGCCAGATGAACTCCACCGAATAGAGAACATGGGGATTCTGATCAAAGACTGGACACACCACAATTGGATATCTTGAAGCACCCATCCGTTGGAGGGTTTCTGTCTCACTGTGGATGGAACTCGGTGCTAGAGAGCGTTTCGTGCGGGGTGCCAATGGTTGGATGGCCACTCTTTGCGGAGCAGAGGATGAACGCTGCAATGCTGGCGGAGGAGGTTGGCATCGCGGTTCGAGTAGAGGTGCAGCAGTACACCAATATGGTGGGGAGGGAGGAGATAGCGAAAGCAATAAGGAAGATAATGAATAAGGAGGACGAAGAAGGACGTGCAATGAGGAATAAGGTTAAGGAGCTCAAGCACAGAGCAGAAAGAGCTTGGTCTGAGGATGGCTCCTCCTATCTTGCACTTTCAGAAATGGCGAGTGGAAGTACTAAAACCGGCCGCTTCTCAAATGAAGAACTGTTGGGTTAAACATTTTCTATGAAGGAATAAATAAATTACTATCAATGTTTCTGTCAGAAATTACTTTTTTCTAAACTTTTTTCCTCAGTAATTTTGTTTGTTATTTGCGCTTGGATTAGCGTGAGATTCAAAGAAGTGTGCAAGTATTAAATTATATAGTAGCTAGCGAGGACATACGAGAGGTTATAATAACTAGTTGTTGGGTATTTTAATAATGAATTTTACAATGAGGATGAGGGACTAATTGTGATTGTTATTTTTGTTTATATTTGTTACAATCATCGATCTTTCCTTTGTATAATAAAATAATATACAGTGCATTGTTTACCGTAATTGGAATGCATGGAGCATTATGTACTTGGACATGTGTGTGCCCTAAAATTAACGGACAATTTTATTCACTAAATCATTAATTTCATCTTTCAAAAAATATATTAATATTATTTTAATCTTTTAAAAAATATTAATATTAATATTAATTTTTAAATTATAAAAATAACATCATTTTAATCTTTTAAAATAATTAATATCAATTTAATTCTTTAATCATAAAAAATATCATCAATTTTGTCCTTCAATTAAAAAAAATTAACATTAATTTAGTCTCTTAATTATAGAAATTATATTAATTTAGTCTCTATTCGTACACCGAATGACAATTTTGATGTTATATTTCATGATTCAAGGACTAAATTAATGTCAATATTTTTTAAAAAATCAAAGTGATGTCTACATAATTTTTAAATGATTAAATTAGGAGTTCACTCTAATTTTATTCATACACTTTTTTTTTATTCTTTCTTTGTAGAGAGAAAATGTAATATATATATATATATAAACACGTAATTAGTTTTGGAAAATGTTACTCATATATATATATATATATATATATATATGAAAAATGTTTTTCGCACTTCATTTTCTTTACATAATTTCTTATACTTTTTTTGTTTGAAAAAATAAAAAGATAAAAAAAATGTATTAAAATATATTTTTTTATTTTAAAAAACTTTATATAAAAATAATGTAATAAAATTAGTATATAAATAAAATTATTGTTATATATGATGCTTAACCGCACTACTGTTAATTTCATCTCATCAAGGGCTGGATTTGGCATTGACAATTTCCTTAAGTCATTTCTGACTTTTTTTAAAATCTCGTGATCTCATTTTCTTTTCATCGAAAATTTTTTAGGTATTTGAAAAGTAAGATTTTTTTATTTTTTATTATTTAATGATAGACATATTAATTTTATAAATTATTATTATCTTTAAAATTTTTTAATATAAATAGATATTAATAATTCTAAAAATTAATAAAACTATCATTAAATAACACAACACAGAATAATAACACGTTTAGGTAAATTTTTTTTAAAAAATACTTTTTTTAAAATCTTTTTAAAAAAATTTAATTATAAAATAAATTAATTTCAACACATACTATAAATAAAAGTTAAAAACTTAAGAATTTCTCCTTTTCATCCAGCTCTAACTGCTTAAAGATTATTTATTGATTTGGTTGATTCGAGTTGGAGCAGATTGTGCCACTTGAGGGACACGAGCTCCTCATCGAGGATGCCTGCTGCCACTTTTCCGAAGTTTTAAATGTATTGACAAAAGTGCACGAATTACCCAATCAACGGCAGTACTCACTTCCCAAAACGGTGCGGCACATTAGGAAGAGGCACAAATCAGATGCAGGCAAAAGAAAGAAAGGGCTCACATGCAAATAGACTAAATATAAAATGCATGGTTAGGCGTTGCATGTACTGTTTTTAGTGTTCAAAGAAAACTTAGAAAAATATGAAGCCCATTAGTCAATGGGGAAGAGGGGAGAAAAATATCAAAACCCAGCTGGCAGAAAGCTTAGCGGCACAAGTAAGAAATTGATAACCCCTCTAAGGTAGTATTCTTATATTATAAAAACTCATCGTACTGTGTCCTATGTCAGCTATAAAAATTATCATTGTTTCTTGTATACAAAAAAGAGTTATCAATGTTTCTTAATTACTATTCATGTGTCGGGGTGTATGGTGGTAATTAAGTAAGCAAAGAGATCATTTTGTTTTGAAGGTTTTCAACCATCGAATTCAGAAGAATAAGACTATTAAAAGAAAATTTCAGGTCAGAAAACTTCTGTAGAAAATTCAACCATGACAAGTAATAATGAAATTATAAACCGTTCATATAATCATATTTTATAAATTAGATATTATATAACCAGTTTTCACAGACCAGAATGCCAGAGAGAAAGTTTTAGCCATTAAAAAAGTGTGAAGATTATATATGTCTAGAATGCTATTCATTGCACAGACGTATTAGGTTTCTTAGAAGCTTTATGATTTGATTTTTAGAACTGCTATGGGCATAACCAGTTACAACTATGACTGTGATACACAAACAAGTCAACAAGGCTACATGGAGCAAGACAGTATTTGATACAAGGAAATATGGAACTGCAGACTGAGGACACGTTTGAAAAAACTGTTGACATACAATATTATTTTCATATGATAGGCCACTAATGGAGCAACAGCAGCTATTTGAATAACTTGGTCTTGTAAAACAGGTTTTGTAAAACCATCTGTTACTCGGTCTCTAGTCTAGCAAAACCCAAGTTCAAAATCTTCAACATCATCTCGAATGAAATGAAATCCGAGTTGAAGTTCAGTGTGTTTTGTGCGATCGGGAAAAAATGAAGTCTTCATAACAATGGTGGGCACATGCTCTCAAAAGACTGTAATGGGAAAACCTTGGTTTTGTTTCATATCCTCCAAAATTATTTTCTGAAAAACCTCACGTATTGGTACAATGTGAAATTCTTTGGTTAAGAACTCTAAAATGATTTGAAGCAAAATTAAGGATACATCCCCCACCACTATGACGGAATCCTATTTTCTCACGCCAGCCCCAAACACATGGAGTCTACACTTCATTTCAGTATAAATAATGTTTTAGAAGAGATTAAACTTGAGTTTTGCAAAACTAAGAATCAAATGACAGATACTTCTACAAAAATTAGTTTCACAAGGTTCTTTGCTTCCGAATCAAACTTGGAGCTCTAGAAACTTTCAAAATTAAGAGAGATAATAGAAATTTATAAAATTTACTAGCGCATGAATTCCTTTTCATAAAACAACGCACTACCCATAAATTGAAACACAAGATCCACGAAACAAGGAACATAAATCTCGTCATTAGGTCCACATGTACTCTATAATATACATATATAGCTTATATACATTGCAATTGTAGAAGTTCTATAGGAACTGAGTAGATGTATTAATTTGTAAGAAACTGAGTTGATGTATTAATTTGTAAGACCAAAATCAGATACAAATCCCTTTCCTTCAAAGATCATATCATTTTCAACAAATGCTATAAATACAGACATCAAAATAGAAAGCTCTCCAATGAACCAATCCCTTTGCATGTTTCCCAAAGTAAATTAAATTTGTAATGAGGCTAAAATTAAATTTGTCTAAAGCAAGTAGTGTAAATCTGTCTAAGTAATGGAAATCATTATTTACTATTTTATTTTATCATTTCCGCATCCGAACTTTGTGCTTAAAACAAATTGGCGCACAGATACAAGAAAACTTGAAAAGCAGAGAAAAAAAAATGCATTTATTATAAATATCTATTCCGTTGTAAAATGCCAAAAAAGAAAAAAAAATCTAGTTCAGTCACCAGTGAAACATTTCACTATTTCAGTACCAAAGTAAACTACAAGAGTCAGGGAAAAAACTCAATATCCAGGTCTCATTCACTGGGTTGCAATCTTCAGCCATCTATTAACCAAACCTAAACTTAATTTAGCTGAACAAATACTTCAGCCGGTCAAAGATGTGTTTTAACTACTTGATCAAAGCCCACCGCAGTACCAAGGCGTACACAACATAAGATTCTGCTCAATCTGACATCAAACATTTTCTGAATTCACCGATGCCCTAGGCATGATATGAAATCATCATCACTAATCACTGTTCCTCGAAAATGATGGCAACGGCATTGAGCCTTGTGGGCGAAGGATGACGAGTACACCGAACATCCCCAGCATTGGAAGGACAAGAAGCCACTTCAACAGTTTATAGTAGTACATATGGAATGTAAGGGAGAAATCATCAGAGAAATATAGTCCGTTCTTGTCAACCATCTCAACCAAAACCGTTCCTGTAGTCCTTACTCCCACAGTTGGCAGCTTAATCCGATGTTTACCGGGTTGATGATAGATCTCATTCTGCTTTATCATTCTCTCTCCTTGGTAATTACCAGGAACTAGCAAGGTTGTCTGATGAATTTACACAGCATGAAAGGAGAATGACATATAAACTGAATGCTCAACAGAGAAATGCTCTAAAGAACCAAGTTAGATTGGTTTTGAACTTACTGTCACGTTGTATGGCCCTTGATGCCCAGATGGATATCTGTAATTATCTACAATCTCAAATTCCACCCAAAAGCTCTTGCCTTCCTCATCACGGAATGCCCTAGAAGGATGAGTAACACAGATACCTTCGCGACTGTACCGATTTGCAACATTGTTTCTTCCTTGATTAGGCAATCTCCATGCCTGAAATTAGGTATAAAGGAACTAAGTAACCAAAAATGCAACAATTTCAATGATCAAATTCCAAATATATCCTGCCTTGAGGGGATGATGAGGAGACGGAGTTGAGAAGCAAAAGACATTGCCGTTCATGGTTGTGACAACTAGATCAAGATCATCCCCACCATCTACATTGTCTGCCAAGACCATGCTATATCTGTGACAAAAAGGACTCACATTCGTATAACTTCTGGACAATAATAAAACAGAAAGCAAATCCATGACTCAGGTTAAAGAATCTCTTACGAAGTTTCACCAATGTCAACAACATCAGCACAGCCTGTAGGTCCATCAATGAGATACAAATAACCATCAAATGATGTGGTAACAATAGTCAATCCCTTCTTTTTCTCCTTATTTTTACTTAAATCAACTAGAAGAACTTGATTCATCACTCTTCCATGAGTTTGATATGGATACCGCCCAATAGATGACCCATCCTTGCCATCAAGAACATGAATCTTCCCAGATAGTGTTGGCACCACAAGCTCAGTACGGCCGTCCCCATCAACATCACCAACAGTTGGACCCTGAGGAACATGATATTAGGTGACATTATCAATAAAGTGTTAGACACAAGGGAATCAGCTAAATGGTTGCTTGTACAGTGAGAAATGTGTGGAAGTTATGGGTTTGGTGCAGGGTTATAAAGGAATGCATGCTACAACTTGTGGCTACAATTACTTTAGAAATGTTACACCTTAGCAAATCAATTACATGGTGAAGGGCTACTCCAGACAACACCAGTGATATTTTAGCACTCCCTTGTTCTTGCTTTGTTTCGTAGTGAAGAATGTCAGATTTCATGGAGAATTTAAAGCATAAATGGGAAGAATCCAATTGGGTCCACAGTTTTAAAAGGAATATGAAATGAAAAAGAAAAAGGATTAACTATTAATTATTACCAGTAACCCCAACTTGAAAATCCATTAGGCGGAAAATGAGACTTACATACGAAGGAGAATTATGTTTAACGACTTGTAAAAAAAATTTTTTTGGAAAGGTTATTGTTGCTATTCAGTTCAAAAATTTCAGTCATTATTCAGTTCAAAAATTTCAGTCATCGAAGATAGCTTTTACTTTGAAGGACCATAAGACGATAGCTAAACCATTTATTCCAACGACCATATTGGTCCTTCAATATAATAAATTCTATCTCCTGCAACCCCCCCCCCCCCCCAAAAAACCCAATCTAATTCTCCCTATTTATAAACTCTTATGACAGCCCTCTGCTCTTCCAACCTTTTTCCCAACAAACTGTTGTACAATATATTATCTGAAGTAAGACTCCCAAATTTGAAGCTCAAACACTGACTGAGTTTGTGAGAAAAGACCCCTAATGTTCGCAAAATCTCTAAAACTGTAATAATTATCAAATTATAGTATTATAGGATGACTGAGAATCCAGATGTGGTACAAAAGGTAAAAATGCTTTATTTTGAGAACAAATCACTCATAAAATGACAATAACCTTGCTCCAATTTGATTCAGTAGTAGACTTTTTCAAAACATTTAGGTTCCTGCTACAGCTGAATTTAACTTTAACTTTCCATCACGTGTTAGTCTCCAGTCGTGTGTAGATACAAAAAATTGCAGACTTCCTTAGCTATCAAACACCTTAACCTTACTTCCTCCGCTTTACAATTAATTTGATCATCCCCGAAAAAAATTCAAAATTTTTAGGAGAAGCTAAAAGGTTATATCAACTTTCAAAATTAACTAGGAGAAAATATATCAAAAGCAAACCATAAAAACATGAATAGGTGCAGATGAACTCATCCGTCTAAATTAAGTTTAATGTGCGATTATGAATTATGAGCTAAACATATGATCTACATAAAGTGATGTTTACATAAGCTGTTTATCAACAACAGAGGAGTACATGTCTGGACAACTTGGAAGCAAATGACTTTTTTTTTTTTTTTGAGGAAAAGAAGAAATTCATTAAGACGAAGAGAAGATAATTACAAGGAATTTGGAGGGTATGGGAACCAAAAATAGGAAACATAAAACATCAAAAGAAAACATTATTGAAGCAAAGCCACCCAATCACTCTGCATATCTGAAAGGGAAACCCCCTTAAAAAGACCATGTGCTTTACACCAGATAGGTATAAACACCAGATTTCCCAAGCCTAGGCTGCCCTCCTTTATAGGCTTACTGCACACCACCCATCTAACCAAACCAGAACCACTTAGCCACTAGGGCAATGATTTTAGACCCTAGATTCCCCAAGCCTAGGCTTCCCTATTTCATACGCTTAAAGCACATCTCCAGCTATCCAAATTATCTCTCCTGTTATCTCCCATTCCTAATCATCAAAGACCCTTGTAATCTTGCCAGTATTCTGAGCCACCCCAAACAGAATCTTAAAAGGCGACATATAATAAATAGGAATATTGGAGAAATGACAAAAGCAGAGCCAACTTCCAACTATCTCGTCTATTAGTAAACTTCTGCACAATAGGAAGCCAGCCAACCATTTTAGAACTGGAGTGATGAGTTCACTTTCCTCTTTTTTCTTTTCACTCCTTTCTTCTTTAAAAATCAAACAGATTCATCCTCTTTATCTGTATAATTTCAGTCTACCTCCACTCTATTAATTATCCCATTCCCATTAACCCAAACCTTTGAAAATCCTATAACATAGACATTGATAGCTCCAAAACAAAGATTCTGTATTGACATCATATAATGCATGCAATCATGCTACATTCATTGACATGCTAACGAAGATTGAGATAGCAATTTACCTGTGGAATAAGACTCTTCAGATGTTTTTCCCATATTAAATCTCCTTTTGGAGTCCATGCAGCAACATTTCCATGTGTATCAGCAGTAACTAGCTCAATTTTGCCATCATCGTTAATGTCAGCTGCAACAACAGCCCCTTGAATCTCAGCCATTTCAAGAGGGAATTTTTCTCTAACCTTACCTATTTGGGAAAAGCAACTATTAGCATCCAATTTTACAAATTACAAAACATAAATATATGTACACGTGCTGTTTTTAACACGATTAAGAAATTTGAAGAAAAAATTCAAAAAAGCAAATGGAATGAAGCACAAAGAAAACACTTCAAGATGCAACTTGAAGAAAATACTTCTACCAGAAGCAATTAGTCTTGGTATGTCTGAATAAAATATTCCCATGCTAGCAACAAATCCAAACGGGGATCTTGAATTAAATGGGATTCAAGCTACATATATTTTGTGATTTCTCTATGGTCCAGAAACCAGCCTTAAGTGCAAATGATCTAGAACCAACCAAATTTGGCTTACCCTTAACCTTCTAGTCTTCTTTCCCTTTTTTGGGAAACATTAAAAGATTTAAAAAGAAAAGAATAAAATACAAACACTAAGGCAGAGAATGAACATCCTCTAAAGATTAAAAAATAAGGTACAAAACCTTCAAAGATGTAAAAAATTTAAAAAAAAAAATGCAGCAAAAAACAAAAGCACTCCTACCCTGTAAATATCACTATATCAGAAGGGCTTTACCCCTCTTGAAAAATCATAGGCTGAGCACCAAATTGAGGCCAAAAAACAAAAAAAAAAAACAACTTTATCGCATTTAAGAAGCAATAGGACAAATTTATCCTGAAGATTCCGGCATTCCTCTCCAGTTACAGACACAAATAATTGCAAAAACTGCACGAAGCTGAAGAACCTTGCCTTCCTTATGCTTACATCTCTCAGAAGCCACTGAAATTATAAAGCAGAAAAAGCTCCAGGCTGGCGGGACAGACCCAATATTCACCAAGATTACTGAACAGAAGGTACCTAGCAGTTGCAGCTATGCAGTGTAGAAATAATTGGCAACTCATCTTGGACTGAATTTCTTCCCTGATTTTGGCCAAAACACATGGGACAAATTTATAGTTTTTATCTACTATGACTTTGTGGTGGAATTTAGGTTCCAGAGTTTTCGATTTAAGCATTAGGGTATAAGATAGAAATCCTGAAATTGAAACAGTTGATGCTATAATTGGAATTGATTCTAGTATCTCAAGGCAACAGGGAATAATTAGGGATTTAAGGTGGACAAAGTTAGGGTTCTCGTGAAAAACAATGCAAGAAAACAGTCCCTAATCTTAAGATTTCAAAGGCAAAACATGTTCAAACTTGCAATGTTAGACATCACTCAGTCAGGCAACTATAATAAAACAAAGAAGAAAGAAGCACAAAAAAAAAAAGGTTTCTACAATATAGACTGACATCTTTCAAGGGAGAAACAAAGAAATGATTCTACTAGGAAATGTTTTAAAGGAAATAAAGTAACATAAAAAAATCAATAATAAACTAAAATCCAAGAGAAAATCAAGGAAGACAACATAGAGGCATGAACAAACATTTTCAACTCGAGTTAAGAAAAATAATAGGTAATAAGTCTCAAGACGTTACCATGATGATCCAACACATAGAACAGGCCATAAGAAGTTCCAACAAGAATGTCCAGATTCCCATCACCATCCAAATCTACAACAGTTGGAGAAGAATATATGTAGGCTCTGAAGTTTGCAGTATCTGTACTCAGATCAAGTTGTGTAGTCCACTTAACTTCTTTTGTATCCAGATTGAAAACAACAATAGCACCAGCAACATATTTCCCAATGTCAATATCACCCAGTTCTTTCATATGCTCCTGGTTGTCATAATACCTGTCAGCTTAAAAGGTGGCTCATTACTGACAGACCAGTAAATTAACAAATAGTCCTTTGTAGGTGCTAAAAACTAATTCTCTCATTCTTCAGTCAATGTCAGAAATCATATTGCATTGCTTGCTATGGCTACAGTCATTTATGTTATAAATACTTATGATAAAATAAATCAAAGAAGACGAAATCTGCATAGTTTCATGGACAGTCTTTTTGCAGCAAATATGATAATTAAAGCAGTAACTGGTAACACATTAAATCTCCAATTTCCCAGTTTGTAAAAGTCACCATTTCTGCATGCACATAGCTGTAGTTACATAAAAATTTTTTTTGCATAAAATTACAACATAAAAATGCGGAATTAATGGCCATCATCACAGCTTCCATGCATGCAACTTTTACCATATCTGAAGGCATAAGTTGCCAAAAATAGATATTCTTTAAGATAGTTACTTTCCTTTGTTTTATAATACCATTCCTTTGTCCACAACTTCATCTTGTATCTAATTCTTGCTATACATAAACAGAAAGATAGTCTTAATAATCATAATACATCTTTCTATCAAAAATAATAATACCTTTTTCATCAATAGCTATCTGATAATGTAAACATCCGCCAAGGGTTGCCAGTACATCCTAATCTTCACATTATTAATTGTCTGTCCGTACAAATTGTGTCGAATTCACCTATACTACATTTCTTCCTCTGTAACTAAGACTGAAGTATGTAGGCAGCTTTCTTTCAACTATTCTTAATTTGTCATCTTAATTCCATGCTCATACACATTTAGGGCCACTTAGGTGTCAAGAGATGTTGGCTTTCTGAATAAATTAAAAAGGATTGATAACCAACTACAGAACTTCCTAAATGATAAAAAATTGTTAACCAGGATGCACATACTGAAATGACAATAGCAAATTCATACAGTTAGCAACCTCTTTATTTAACTATGAATTCCAATCATATAACTGTCGCAATAAAATAAAGCAAACAAAAGTATACTTGAAATTCAAAAATACAAGTCTAAAGATGGACTCACTCATGGTCAAAGAAATAAGAAACAGCAACAACCATTTCTGATACACCATCGTTGTCAATATCAGCAATGACCTGGCAAAGACAAGAAAAAGAATACATTAACAAGCCAATTTTTTGTTTATACTTGTTTTCAAGGAATTGCAGAGTTAATAAATTATATATAAAAATTGGTAAAGCAGGAACTCACAGGAGTGCACAAGATGTGTGAGTCTACATTCACATAATCCTCCAATTTCTCGTGTTTAACTTCAGTCCATTCCTCATCACCCCACATTGATTCATCAACATAATCATCATAATCATAACTATACTCATCAGCCAGTTCATCACTATTGCGAAATAACTCAAATGAGGAATCAGCATCTGCTTCCAAGCCTTCACCATTTTCCACAGTTGCAGCGTGGATACCCTCCTTACTACTATTTTTGGATTCAGCACCACCTAGCTCTGCTCCTTTGGAATTGTTATCTTCCAGTAGACGTCTCACAGTGCTGGTTTTATTATCTGCATTAACAGCTTCCACAGACCCAGCATTCACAGAGGAATTATCAGCAATTGTACGCATCTTAATATTCTCCTCTATCTGACTTCCATTTGATTTCTTTTCAGGCTCAGGATTGGACACATTTTCTGTCCCATGGTGACTTTCTGTTAATGTGGCAGCTGTAGAATTGACTTCATGTCTACTTCCATTCATTTCTACAAGAAGGACCATTACCCACAGATAAAATTAATTTTTCAAATAAATGAACATTTCACAATCACATGAAGCCCAAAATTATACGCAATGATTGAACTCTCTGCTCAAAGCTTCTTTATTAGTAGATAATGAAAATATGAGGAGCTCTAATCCATACACAACAATGAGTGAGCAGTGACACAGCACAAACTTACGAGAAATAGACTTCACGACAGTTGCTTCTTGGACAAGTTGGTCATCGTGAACATCCGGATGGGAACGGTCCACTGGGTCAGAATTCAAACCCACATGCCAATCTTTGCGCACACTCCTACGTGGTACTTCCAGCTTATCTGACATCATATAGCCAGAAACCCTAAAAATGATAACTTATTATAACCTTGTTAAAAGCACCTTAAGCAATGGCAATTTGTAAATGGAAGCAAATTTTGGGAATAAATAAAAAGAGTCACCTGAAAAACAGCACTTCACCATTGTAGGTTGCCAAAGCTATTTCTCTCACCCCATCTTTGTCTATGTCATATAGAAGAGGACTAGCATGCACAGTTGATTGGTGGAAAGCAGGCCAACCTAAGAAACCACTCAGAAGATTATTTTGGATTAAACTCAAATCAAACATCAGGTAATCAACAAAAAGACTAGTGGAAAGCCTTGATCCTAAGCATTTGCAGTCAGTTTAATAAGTCTGAAAAATGCATTTGTGTTAATCCTCTGCAATATTCACTCCCCACCAACTCTTTCATAACCACATAATTTCTTATCATTCCTTAAGTTCCCTTGAGATTGGTAGGCCTTATTAACATTACTACTACTAGTGGTAGGTATATGCTAGGTTCATAGAATTAAATTGCGGACAGCATCACGTGATGCGGCCACAATATTGCAGTTGCAGCAGTTTCCGCAACTGCATTACCCCGCAATTGTGGGGTGATCTTCATTCACACCGCAGCGGCTGCAACACAACTGCATCACAATGTTGCGGTTTTTATATACACAAAATGTTTTTAAAAAGTATTTAGTATATTATTTGTTAAAAAAATTTCACGACTGCGGCAGCTGCAACCCGCATCGCAATAGCTACAACCCGCATCGCAATAACTGCAACACTCGCAATCGCAATAACCGCAACCGCAACCACAATTTAAAACCATGGCTAGGTCAAATCAATTTTTTTTTTATTATTTTTAGTACCAAGAGCAACTCTCCCTATGTCATACTTCTTTGCCAAACTTTTCATAGCCAATCTCAAGCCTGGATAAAAGAGGCGGCTTGTGTTAGGCAGTCAGCAGCCAACATAAAACTTTGTCAACTCTTGCATGATATAAATCAACAATACAATTGTGCTAATGCTAGGTCGTAACCCAGAAGTAACGTGCTGTACGGCTGGAGTACAATGTTAAATGAGCTAGTGCTGCTACATTAGCACCCAAAAGTGGTGCAAAATAGGAAAAGGTTCTCACATTTTCTTGGACGAATGCGGGTAAAGTTAGTCTATGAGAGTAGAATCCATTTTGGCACTTGGAATAAAGAACCATTTACAGTTAAGTCTAGGGAAGTAGTTGACACCATGATTTGGAGGAATAACTATGCGCCTGCAAGAAACCAAGTGGATTGGAGGCAAGGCTAAGGAATTAGACACTTTAGGATTCTGGTATGCATAAAGTTAGAGCAAGAAATTGGGTGGGCATTATTGTGGATAAGATTTGGAAGAATAATGTGGTCAATGCTAGAAGGATTGGAGATAGGATCATAGCCTTAAAAGTAAATGAGAGTAGATTAAGACAAAAGACCTACATATCATGGAACCAATTTAGTTTTATGTCAAGGAGGTCAACCATGGAGGCTATATATCTATTGCGGGGTTCGATTAAAAGTTACAAAACAAAAAGGCCCACACATGGTCTTCTTTAATCTAGAAAAGTCCCAAGAATTCTTGCAAACGGCTCTAGAAAAGAAAAGAGTTTATATCGCATATATCCAAGCTATAAAGGATATATGATAAGGCAATGATTGGTGTGCAAAGTGCAAACACATGGAGGTGTAATAGCAATGTAGTTAAGGGTGCCACAAGGCGAGGCAAGGGAAGAGGTCAGCACCTCTTGCTGGTTGAGGCGCAACCCCTTTAGTGAGGCACACGCCTTGAGGGCGCTGCTTTTTCCTCATAGGGGAGGCACTCCATGCAAGCGCCTTGTTGATGGTGGTGGACTCGACAAAGCCCAGCCCATAAAAACATCAGGTTTCACTATAAAAGACTATGACAGCAAGGATTCAATAAACAATTTAAGTTACGAACAGAGGAGACAAAATTCAGCCACCGCCAAGGCAAACAGGTACCTTTATAATATTTTTAATTATTCTTCTCTTCTTTGTGTGTTGGAAGTTTCTGTGACAGTTTAACATCTTTTAATATTGATTTTATTATGTTGAACCACTGATAAAGCCACATGCTCTGTCTTTAGTCCTGCTCTCTTTTCAATCTGCTTTGTTCCTTTTCTATATATTCTATCATTATACTTGTTTTTCTAACTAATATTCTTTTCTTATTATCTATTTCGACAGTTTTTGTGTCACTTTCACTATTTTCCCATCGATTTTATTCAGTTTACTAATTGCTGTTTGTGGTATGCTTTATTTGTTTTTGCTGCTGTTAACTAAATGCTCTATTTTCTACTTAAAAAATGTTGAAATTGAATATTTGAATTGCCTAAAACATATCTGTTCCCTATTGGTTTTGGTAGAAGTAAAGAGGCTAAATCTTTGTGGCAATGTGCAATCTTTGCTACCATTTGGTGCATTTAGTTGGAGCACAATACACGTATTTTCAAGGAGGTCTCTTTGGCTCAGCAGTTAATTTGGGATTAGGCATTTAGCTTCTATTTGGTGTAAAGCTCATGGTTTGTTGCAGGGAGTTTCCCTAACAGATATGCAAAGGGATTGGATAACATTGTTCCATAGATGTTTTCTCTTTTCTTTGCTTTTGTATCTTTTTCCTTTTCTGTTATTGAGGATCCCTTGTCCTCCAAATCCATTGTAATCTTCTTCCCTTTGTCTTAATGAATTTCTTCTTTTATCAAAAAATAAAAAAATAATCCTAGTCGTCTAAGGTACAAACTAACACTTCTACTGTACCCAGACTAAAGTAGAATGAATAGTACCAGTACTACAAAAGTGTGAACAGAACCCATCTACAATAGCCCAAAGAGCAACCCAACAATTAATTATGATTAAATTCTTTTTTGTGGTAAGTGATTAACCCCTTTTCTCCTTCATCAATTTCACCCCATCCAGGTGCACCGGATAACAGCCAAAAGAGCACAATTCCAAAGCACCCTATTCTCCTTTATACCCCAAAAACCTCAAAAGCGAGTCGGGAAAAAGACCTACAAATTAGGCAGACCAATTCATCACTCTCAAAACAGCCATGTTGTAACCAGGTGCCAAACAGACAATAGGGAGAAAAAAATAGCCATGGAATTTAACATGAAACGTCCACAGGCAAAACACAGAAATAAAGAGAAAAATCACTGTAATCAATGAAGATTACAAGGAGTAGCCGCTCAACACTAATCCCAATACACCTGATTGTTACTGTAATCCTCATTGTTACTGAGATTGGCTACACTACGACCTCTCAGCCCGGTCCCTCTGCTTCCACCACAAATCTCTGAGAAAATTCCTTGTCAGTGTGTACCATGGGCTTTTCAGGCTGGGTCACATGAAGAGCCAATCCCATAATTAAATACAAGCTACTTGATCACAAGCCCAAACAACTTACTCCTCAACAACCATGCTACCTCACAATGCAATAAGTGATGGCTATTCATTTCAAAGCATTTAGACACATAATGCAAATGTCATGAGAAAGTGCTTTATAAAACCTAAACACCTGTAACAAATTATTAGTGTTAACCCTTTCATTATTGCCGTCTGAACAAAAGGCTTAACCTTAGAGGGAGCTTTATCCATCCAAAATGAAGCTGTGATAGCTGAATCAAAGGGAGAAGGGTTACCGATAATTGTTGGCATTTATTATGCCTTTCGTATTATTTCTCTATTTCCAGTACCAAAGGTATATTTTGGCAACCTTAATTAGACAGTAGACACAGGCCAAATGCTGTCATTGGGTTAAAATTTCATTGCATTGTGGTATAAGTAACTGCTTTGGAATCATTTGCTTCACTCTGGTAATAGAACACCTAGTCTCTTTTACCCCCTTCATCTTAACTAACTTATTTTCCCTTTTCATATGGCTTGTCAAACTTAGAATCTGTACATTCAATTCTATTCTATCTTAGGCTAAATTCCTGTTAATCTCAAGCCTACCTCCATATTATCAAATAGAACCAATCTTAATTTAGTTACAACAACTAATATAGGATAACTACATATCTTATCCTTGACACATCTTGCAAGCTCAGGCATATCACTGATGTAAAGCTTATCATGATAAGAAAACATCCCCATGATCTTTTACCTGGCATTTTGTCACCATCAGAACCTTCTAGAACTTCAAGGTAGTGAACAAAAGAGGGAACCACTATCTCAAGCTTCCCATCACTGTGAAACAAAAGGCAAACATTTGATTCAAGTAAAGTCTAAGATTAAGCTAAGAAACACAGCTCAAGCACACAATCCAGTTCCAGACATTTATTAAGTGAATCAGTCTACCCACACCAGAATCAGATGACCAATGCAAAAGAATAGCACAAACATGACAAAAAATGAAAGTCACGCCACATGAACAATCACTTGATAAGCAGAGTTCATAACAGTTTACCTGTTAATATCAGCAATCAAGGGGGTTGCATATATACTGGAACTAACTTCTGTTTGCCATCTTAGCTCCAAATTCTTAGGGCATTGTGTATTAACTAGAGCATCCTCATCTCTAACCATAGGCATAAGTTGAAAAAAAAAAAAAAAAAAAGAAGGTGAGAGAGAACAGTAATGAAAACCCATTACATCAAATCACAGAATTGAACACCAAATGATGCAATCACACTGCAATCTCAGCAACTAAAAAACTGTAATTAAGAAACAACGAGAATCAAAAGTAAGACGTTCAGTTGGTCGTACATTTCGGGGTATGCGAGGGAGTCTTCAGTGGCTTCTCGCTCCCGAAACGCATTCTTCTTGGAATCGTCGCAGAGAACTAAACCCAAGCAAGTACAGAAAATCAGACAGAGTAGCAAACCCTTCGTCAACGAGGATCTCATATGATCTTTCCAGGTATTAGCCCAAGATTTTTTTGTTTTCCCAAGATCAGTTGAAATAATCAAAGATCAATTTGGAAAAAAAAAAAAAAACGAGCAATTGAGCGATAGAATCAATCAGTATGCCATAGAACGAATTCTTCAATCCTTCAGAGTGCATGAAACCCTAGCCAGCTCGGCTGCAGCAGCAGCAGGGTTTCTTCTGTGCGATCTGTAAAGAGAAGAGAGAATTGACGGGAAAATGGGACGAAGAGATGAACAGTTAGCGAACGCGCGTTAGGTGATGCTTGCTGCTGATGCTGATGATGCTGGGGTTTAGTGCTTGCAGTTGCGTAGCTTATGGGCTGGGATAGAGAAAACTAGACTCAAAATTGCCTTTAGAATGTAGGCCCAGGAGAAATAAAAAATAAAAAATAAAAAAAGGGGAAGAAGAAGCCTTTAGGGTGCAAAAATTGTACACTTGCCATAAGAGAATCTTTTCACTAAAAAGTTCGTATTTTATTTTGATGTTTATTATAAAGCAATGCTATTATAATAATATAATTATAAATATTTAAATAATTGCTAACATATTATATTATTTAGTTTTCATTACGTGTGTGATTTCTATTTAAAGTAATGTACTAATATACTTAATTATCAAAGTGTCAAGAATCTTTCAACTTTAGTAAGCTGTCTCATGTATCACATGTTGTCGTGTTTTGCTTTAGCTCATCTATATATAGCAAACTTATCAGTTGTAATCCTCAAACTTGTTTGATTAATAAAATTTCCTTTGTATAAACATGTCTTAGTTATAAGTTTTCTCTCTTCCAAAAAGTCTTCATTATCATATGCATATCATACTAACTCCATGGAGATATTAGTATGCTCTACACTCTACACTTGTCTCGAAGATTTTGTACAATAGAAAATATCAGACTAATAATCCTCGTAATAGTTCTCTTTATTATGAATATAATAAACATTACAACTCATTGTACCTTGAGATGTTTTGGTACTTATGATAACTTGTAGTAGATTAAAATTAAATTTTATTTTTTATTAATAAAATTTAAATTGAGAGAAGGGTGTCCCAGTCTAGGAGGATAAGCCATCGGCCTTAGCAAATACTTACAAGAGATTTACAAATAAGTTACTATCAGGTGTCAAGTGACCTAGGTAGAATTGAACTAGCAACTGTCAAGTTGTGAATTCATCCACTTATCACTTAACTTATCTCTTGATTGCGAAATAATACTTGAGTTGATATCTTAAAACACACATTTTTAAGTGCAAAACGTCGTAATGTAATTCACAATGTTAATATGTGTAGTCAAACAAGCTTGACAGATAAAATGAGATGTCTTAAGTGGAAAACATTAGATAAAAAGTTTACACAATATATGTTGATACGTGGATAATGTCAAACTATATAAAATATAGTCAAACTATATAATCAATGTCAAACTACATTGATATGTATGCTGACCTAACCTTATCCCACCTCAACCCATGAGTTATACTGAAGTCAAAGTCAAAAAGCCTACTCTTAAAATGGGATGTCATTTGAAAACTAAAGCCCATCCTACATGCATAGCCAAATGGGCTAGCTCCTGAGTTTCGGCTTTTAATGACAACTCTAAATATATCACTTCAAATTATATTTTTGTTCTTAAAGTATTAATTTTGACATATTCTATTATGTTCTATTATAATTTATCATTCTTTTTCTTTTTACAAAGAAAGTTTGTGAGCTAGTGTGAAAAAAAATAAAAAACTAAAATTAAAGCAAAACAAATTTGATGAGATTGAACCTTGAGCTTTTATTATTAATGGCCTTTGTCGATCAAATTATACATAAGTCATAATTATAACGAGAACGTTCATATCATGATTTTATGTATAATTTGAGTAGAAAGATCATTAAATTTATTAATTTTATTCTTACTAAAAACTCTCCAATTAGGATTAATGAATGAGTTATTAAAAGAGATTTTAACCCACCCTCCAGTGATTTTGGTGTCCCCAAGTGATGTAACATAAAATATGGTCTGTTCAATTAGATCAATGATTAATTCAGTATAGTTAAATAAGTAGTTAAATAGTTAATAAGTTTGTGATTAAAGATATATAAATAAGTAGTTGATTTAAATATTTAATTAATTTGATTTGTGTATCTCTCTCTTAGGAGTTGAGTAGTGCAACTCTTATTAAAAAATAATAAAAATAGAAGGGAAGATCATTATTTTATGTTTTGTCATGTTTGTGTTATTGTGTATAAAATAAGAACTCTTAAACGGGGAAAAAAAACCTCTTTTTTTCATGTATACTCGTGTCCCCTCTATAGCAATATACAAATTACGTCAGCAGAGTCCATTTTGATCATTTCTGGGTGACTATTATCTTTTGACTACGTAAATACACCATTTTTCTGTAAAACTTTACAAGTTTACGCTAAGTTTGTTCTTTGTTGCAAACCGGAAATGGGACGTTACAATGTAACATTCAGACATGAAGGGGATTTCTTACTTTCACTTTTGAATGAAGGTTAATGTTAGCCTATGGAAAAAACCTGGAAATATTTTCAACTTACTAAATATGATAATGGGATTTGCTAATGAGTATTGGTTTCTTTACTACACCGATTTTTCTTAACCCTACATTCGTATTTTGACCACTGCCAAACATTTTGAAACACAATTGCGTCCCTCCACACCCTTCCAGGACAGTACCATCATTGGTAGTTTTCAGGAGCTACTTGATTCAGAAGAATGAGCAGTAGTGACTTGTGTAGCTGATGCCAACATAACTTGCACAGAGGAGCTACCACCAAATATCCTATTAACAATCTGACTCATACGCTAATGAGGGGGTAAAATGCATGATAACTTCCACGTCTAAAGAAGAAACATTGGAGAGAATGGAAGGC
The DNA here is from genome assembly GCA_019955255.1 of Castanospermum australe. Lineage (NCBI taxonomy): Eukaryota > Viridiplantae > Streptophyta > Magnoliopsida > Fabales > Fabaceae > Castanospermum > Castanospermum australe. The sequence continues at coordinate 246,290 of NSJW01001011.1, read as the reverse complement.
TCATTAGTACTTCCCAAATTAATATTCACATACAGGGAAAATTCTGACTAATGTAATATGGAACTTGACCCTAAGAAACAGCTACCCTTTGAACAACTTCTAATCACTACTTAAGAGAAAATTGTTAAAATAATATACATTGTGATCCTAAACCTATCTCTCGATCTGGACAACCATAGGAAATGGATTCAGGCCTGAATTTGAAATGAGTGGTACCAACTGCATCATACAACTCAGCAGCACAGCAGTAAGATTACCGCGACGCCTAACTAATTACATAATATGAGCAACCTTTGGATGACGGCCAAATACATAACCAAATCCAATACAATTTCAAATTAATCCCAGAGGCAGACATCAGTGGATGCATTTGATCTTGTTTTCACCTGATGTCATACACTTCCAACATCTGATTCTCCCACCGGTGAAATAATTGTAGGCATGAGTCCCTGATCTAACCACCAATCACCTTCGCCGTGCCATATTCGTATGCTGATGGGCTTTACTATCAATTCTTATCCTGTCAGCATACATTGGAAGGCGAATTATCTCATATATTTCATTCAACAAGACCTCCTCTGTGATGTTGTCTTTTATACTCCGCATCACCTGTTATAAATTAAGCAAATGGCTGAAGTCAAGTACAGATTGAGAGACAAGGGAAATTAAAAATAAAAGGAGTTGGCAAAGGACCTTCTTATAAGTATTAAAGTCATTTGGAGTTGATTTATCTGTCCTGACTCGCATGAATACCCATTCCTGCTCCTGAGGATCCCAAGAACACTCTATGATCTTTCCGGAATAAAGTGAGGGATCTAAATCACCTGCAAATTTTAATTTTCGGTAAGCAATTGCAATGAATGCAATTAAAAAGAATCATAGACTATATAAGCTGCAGACTTAACAACATAAATACCACAAAATCATGCACCGAATAGTATTACTAATGCACTATCAAATAATTGATAGGCACTGCTTCCTTCCCAACCCACTTTTCTGGTGGGTGCTAAAATTGGTTACGGTGATATGAAAATCACCAATCTGGACACTAAATTGGCATATGAACATGCGCAACACAGAAACAAATAAAGTCATGACTTGAATACTAAACCCAAAAAAAAAAAAAAAAAAAATGAACTACCATGACTTGACTTCATAGATTTCCTATTCTACCAAGAAGCATAATGTTCTTATAAAAAACAATGAATCATGAATGAAAATCATATTATCAGAACAGATTGAGTTGGACAGATATAATGAAATAAAAATCTGTCTGACCTCTGAATGCAACCCTATTCCCTTCCATGAGTTTCTTCTTTCCTCGTTCATAGAGAAAAAGTAGCTGATGATCATCATCAATCTGTCAACACAAGCAGCTAGAAATTAGTAGACTACATCAACAACAGACTTTTAAGTGACCAAGGATAAGACATCAAAAGTAACATCCCAGCATCATATGTAATAAGTTGATGATATAACCTCAAAGAGAAAATCAACTGAATTCAAACCAGCATATTTCCACTTTAAGAGGCCTTCATGAGTGCGTGGTATATAAGGATCGTCCCAACCCTGGTAATTAATATTGTCAGTAACAACCTCCAAGAGCAAAAGAAAAAGAAAACACTATGTTTGGTAACAAAAATTTGGAAGGAAACAAAAGGAATGGACCAATGTACCTGAACTACGAGTTAGTCTAGGTACATTGGTCCTCTTCCTTTCCCTTCCTTCCCAAAGCTTTTACTGAAGATCACATCAGGTTCACTATATAAGCCACGAAGATATTCATTCTCATGCTGAATATGTTGCAGTAGTAAGTACTACGTAGATCTCAATGTGAGAGACAGTCAATGGAATCAAGAACAAAGATCCTAAACGGCTAAATACCACACCATGATAAAAAAAAAAAAAGGTCATCAAGTCAGAAGCAAGTTATTCAACATGTCAGAAGAGAGAATCTCATTATCAGGTTTAGTTCACTGAAAGTGATCCAAACCCACCTGAAATATGAGACCATCTGCATCATGTGAAAGTTTGGGAATGAATTCCTTTAAAAGCTTTGTGACAGTAGAGAGCAACCAAAAATCCTTCCTCCTCACCTAAACAACATTTCAAGCATATCAATAACCAAGCCAAACAGGGGGGAGGAGGGGGCGGGGGGGTGGGCGGGATGATTTGAAGTTTAAACCATGCTCAATTTAAGGTTAGAGATGCATACCCTGAATGGTTCCAGGTCATATCTATAGTAAGGATTTCTGCTCTGGTATATATTATGCCGTTCCTGATTCCTGGGTTCAATCACTTCTTTCTCAAGCATCTTCCACCGTTCATAGAAAGGTCGCTGCACCAAGTTTGAACTATTAACCATACTCTGCTAGGTACACTTTTTATCAAATAATCAACAAAAGCAATAAAGAAAACACAGAATAAAAAGCATATAAATAATTTAGAAGAAAAAATATTCAAACATTTCAAATCATGATTAATCTGATAATCAATGTAAAATCATTTGAGAACATTCCACCAACATATTTTAAGAAAATGTAAATTAAATGTTCACCACAGCATCGTTTAGATAAATTCACTCTTGTTGACAACCAAGAAGTTTAACAGCAAATAAACCTACTATTTGATCTACCATAAGACAAACAAACATGGAAATTCAAGACTGCAACCAAATACTTATCAGACTTTTATTGACCTCTACAGAGGTTTCAAATGATGGCCACTCATAGGTGATGTCATGATGAACCCAAAAGGAACTAGACACCCCAGCAAATAAACCTGACATAATATTCCTCAACCAATATAATTGCTTAGTCAACAGAATACGAAGATGGTTTTCTCTTCATGTTAGGCAGCATTCAACTAAAGTTTCCTGTTGATCCCACTTATAAAGCCAAATCCCCAATGGCAACACTTAAGGACAAATTGTTAGTTTATGCAGACATAGATTCATCTTTAGATGGAGCTTTACAGAATTCTTCCAATATCAAGTTGTAATGAAAAGATACGTCAAATCAAAGGGGTAGGGGTAGGGGAAAAGATTTTATATTAATATAACCACAAATTTGCTAAATTATGTCTGACTCTTCTAAATGACAAAATCCCTGGTTTCATATCTTATAATTTACAGCCAACAAAAGTACAAGACCAGATACGTTGACAAGAAAGCTGAACTGCTAACAAAGAAACATGCAATCAAAATAACAAAGTACATATAAAAAAGACAACTTTTAAGTCGTCTTTTATCTGGTATATAAGAGACATAATTCTCTTCAACTCTTACACCCACCTCAAAAAAAGGGGGTAAAGAGACAAAAAGCATATTGACCTTGAAGCTGCTACAGAAACAATTGCCTTTTTTTTTTCTAGAAAAAGAAATTAAATTAAAGAGAAAGAAAGAGAAAACAATTGCCACATAACAACACAAAAGAAAGTGCTGTTATGCTTGCTACAATAAGTACAGAGTGAGACAATCTAGTGGGACATCAATGAAAATTAATGTGCTGGTTCTCAAATGACAATTAGGGGTCATATAGTCAACCACAAGATCTTGAAATTAAGAAAGAAGTTGGGCTGCATTACAATTTTAATATTTTTAAACAATGCAATACAGATTCAAGGTAACAGCAACCACAAGTGATTTTCATATCCCCTATGCATGAACCAATATTATTCGAAACTAAAACGAGATCATCACCCAGTATTATTTAGTGCAATTACACATAAACTGAACCTCTATTACTGATACTTGATTGATTGCCATCAGATCATATATAAGGTATCTCCTCTCCTTCTTATGTGATTCTGGCAATGTATCAATAATCATCTCCCCATCAAGTAATGTGAAGTGGTGGGTCTTCTCGTCCAAACCCTTAGAAACCAAAGATATAAATATATCAATTTGAGCATCATTAATGTTGAAACAGAGTGTTTGAGAAAATTTGTATCTCTATGGCTGCACATTGATCTCTTATTTATTGTATAATTACAATCAATCAAGGAGCTAACTAGGAGCTAACACTAACTAATTTACAGCCTAATCACGTGCTAATTTACAGCAATCATCATAATTAGAGTTCACCGCGGTATTTACGCATGTGCTAAATCTAACACTTCTCCTCAAGTCGGAGCATATAGATCATCATATGCATTGAACATGTAACAAATATAGCCAACTGAAATAGACTGGAAAATGCTAAGTCCAAATGAAGAAAAGAGATGCAGTTCACAAGAAAAGGTGGCACGTGGAGTTTCAGATGGCAGCAGCACTGCAGGTTATGACAGGTCAGACCTTTCCACTTCAGATGTGAGGGTCGCCAGTGGTCGTAAGTAGCTCCAGTGGTGTCTTGTAGGTGGCAAAACCATTGAAAACCAAGAAAAAGAGAATAGACTAGAAAATGCTCAGTCCAAATGAAGAAAGAGAAAACCACTGAAATGAGAGCATGGCAGGATGGAGGAAGGCACCACTGGTTACTGCAGTGGGTGGGCTATCTGCCAGTGGGTGGCCAGTCTGGAAACGCAGGTGATGATCCTGGTGGTTTGGTGATTATATCTCAACTTTTAAGGTCACCAGAGAATGGAACAGTGGCAGAAATCTTGCCAGAATGACGCATGACAGTGTGAGCTCGCCAGAATTGAAGCACATCAAGGAAGGGAACTGCTGGAATTGAAGCACAACACGGATACTGATCTCTTATTTATAGTATAATTACAATCAATCAATAAACTAATTAGGAGCTGATAGCTTATAGCCTAATCAGTAGCTAATTTACAGCAATCATCATAGTTACAGTTGACCAGGGTATTTACCACATGCTATAAATCTAACAATTAAGTTAAAACAGCTCTAACAACCATTATAAAAAATTTTCAATATAAAGCAGTTTGCATACATCATTTGTACCCCTGCAAGGAAACCTCATTTGGACCCTTCGAAAATTGAAATTTCTATCAATCAAGTAACACCCATCCATTGTTATTAGCATCATATATCGTGTACCATCAGCTTTCCATGTTGCATAATAATAGCGCTGTCGTAACAACTGCAAATTTTCCCTGCACGTCAACGTAAAATTTAATAAATTTTATACAGATAAAAAGGTCAAATCAATAAGGAACAATGTCTTGAAAATGTACAACACTATGGAAGTATATAAATAAATGATAACTTTAGAGAGAGATTTAGTTTTTAATAAAGTATGAAAAAATTTCTCACTAATTGATTGGTATAATTATAAAAAATAAGCAACAAGAATGTGGTGTTGCCTCATAGGATCTGGCAATTGGAGCAATAGTTTGTAATTGCAAGTTTTCAACTATAAAGAATGTAGAACTGTGAACAAATTATACAAAAGAGGTTATATAAAGAAGAAGGCTTTAGTTTTCTGGCAGAATATGGAGGCATTTAAGAAACCATTCCCTTACCATTTTCATATTCAACTATGTGATAGGGCATTACAACGAGTTAGCAAATATTCAATCTTTGAAGAAGATAAATTCCAGGATATAATTATAGGTCTGTGTACCAATAAATTCACCTCTGGATAAAATATATGGTTAGAATTAACTTTACGCATTATCCTCAGTGACAAGAATTAATCATTTTCATAGACACCAAATAAAAAAAGGGCACACAAAATGAAAATGCACATAAGCAACCCAATGCTAACCACCGTGCACAATCATATGTTGAGTCAACGAATAATAGCACAATAAATAGAAGTATAGTAGCAAAAGAAATAGCATACCCAAGTTTAATGTTTAATTAATATAACATATCACAACATAATATGTAAATGGCTCAGATAAGTAGTACCTGTTAAGAGAAACTGGGTGTGAACCTGGAAATTGTGTGTGTCCTCTGGCCTGCGTGCTAAGAATTAGTAAAATCGCTATGACAAGCATAAGAGGTACAGGAAACAGGTAAACTATCAAAAATAAAAGGGGGGAAAAGAAAGGCACGCAACAGGAAACAGCCTTTAGAAGAATCCATGTTATCAGCAGCTTAGGTTTACATGTATAAAACCAAATAGAACACAGAATTCAGCAAGAATGTAAGGCATCTTATTTATTTAATGAGCATGCAAAATTTAATAATGCCCAATTCAAAAGTTGTCAGCCCTGCATAGAAAAGGAAAAATTTACAGAACAAAAGAAGCACCTTGAAACTATAATGAGCTTTTTAGACACAAGTATTCCATAAATTATTCATATGAAAATGTCTCATTGACCTTTAAATCAACAATATGTAACAGGTACATAGCAATATACATGTCATATATAAATAAGTAACCAAGCTTGCTTTCAATGACAAAAACACAAATATGAGCACATATGAAAAGACCCAATAAGGTCACCAAGAATGACAACATCCAGGCTCAAAATAACATTGTTTTTTAACAAAACAAGGAGCAAAACCTTGAAAACCAAAGATACTTACAGAATAACACAGATTTTGGAACATATAATGACATGTCAAAGCACACAAAATGACAAGCACAATAGCCCAGCAATTTGACAAACATAAAGAAAGAGGACCAAATGATAGTGTAACAACTAACAACTAGCAGAATACATGCAATCAATTCCTTTATTGCAATGTAATTCAATAAACATGGAAAGATGCAGTGAAGTTATTAAAAATGAAACATCCTGATTCCAAAACTGAGTTCTCAACACAAAGGAAATGTAAACAATAAACTCACACATGGAAGGACAACCATTTAAAAGACTTACCCCAACGCCCAATTTAAGTGATTGATAACAGAATTGTCGGAATGCATCTTGCTGATCATTAGGTATCTCATCTCCCAAAACATCATCATTTGTCATTGCTGCGTCCGTCTCATGGTTCTCCTGAGAGATTTGAAAAGATGTCAAGATTTAAAACATGTCACATGGCAGAGTTCACTATTTCTAATTAGTATACTACCACTTGACAAACAAGAATCTGAAGTATGAAACTAAATAACAAGTAGGGGTTCAGGAATGTAATAAGGTACCATAAGGTAATCTAGATAGACCCAAATTTAAAACAAACAGACTTCAATCAAACTCTCGTTGACAGACATAAAAAAGAGTACAGCATTAGTTTTCTTCAATAACACATTTACCTGCTACAGTTATGGTGCACTTGGTCTGAGTGAAAATGGAGATGAGGAAAAAATGAAGAGGTGGAAAGTGAGGCAAATGACTTTGTTGGGAAGTCCATGATTTTTCTAGACCCATTGTGTTTTCTTTTCTTTTTTTTTTTTTTTTTTTTACAAAAAGAGAATGTATTAGAGAGAAGAAGTAAAATACAACTACGAAGATGATACAATATCCTTCAAAACAATGAAAAGAACAAGGAGGAAGATTAAAGAGTTCAGAATGCAACAAGGCTGCCCAATCTCTCGGCATATCAGAAATGAAAACTCCCTTGAAACAGCCATGAGAAAAACACCAAAGACAAACTGCAAACACAATCCTATCCCAAAGCAAATCTAGGGTCAGAGAGCCACTTAAGAATGCAGGCATTCAACTCCAACCAAAGAACACAAAAACAGCACACTGCAACAACATTTTTGGCCTCCTTATTTCTTCCAAAACCTTTAAAACAAACCAAAGGAAACTGCTTCAGAGTGAAGGAGCACACCCAAGATACATCCAGCAGACCAAACAGCTTATTCCAAAGGAAAGTAACCCTAATGTAGAAATTTCTGAACTGAAACTGCACATAACACAAATACATGAAGAAACCAAGAAAGAGCTACAAGAAGCCTACGAATCTGCTACATGTCATTTGTATTAATCCAAAACTACCGCTAACCAGACAAAGGACTTGACCTCAAAAGGGAGTTTTAGATTTCTAAATGGGCTTCTCAAGAAGAAACTTATCCTTATTAGGAGAAATGGAGAATCAGTAAGAAACCGAAAATAGGAGTTACAAGAAAACACACCAGAAGATCAATAAGCCATTCATATAGTATGAGATAATAGTATATGCCAAAATATCAAAATTCACTTTGTATATTATCCATACATGCAAAGGAGGGCCGCCTGGTACTCCATCATCATCATCATCTGGCACTGCTTCACCATTGAGATCAAGTTCAGAAGATCTCTTCCACTCTGGAGTAGGAGGACAAACTACCATTTCAGGCTTTTTTTCATGATAAAATGCGTATAATGCATCAATGTAATCAGGTTTATAGATTCCTGGAGGGCGTGCTTCAGAGAATATTTTTATTGCCTGCAAAATAGGCAAAGCAAAAGTATAAATACTGAACTTAAGCAATATCTTTAATGGACAGACAGATAGAAAGAGCGAGAGAGAGAAGTACAATTATGAGGTAACTCCACAACTGACCTGAGTGACAGACATTGACATGGCACGCATTAGATAATGGATGATCATATATCCGGTACGATTATGCCCATGTGTACAATGAACAAGTATATACTTCTTTGAGTGTTTTTGACGTGATAGGAATTGTGTAACCTGGAAACGTAAATAATCACATAGTTAAAAACTAGTGAGCAAAATTCTTTGCTCTAACAGGACAGTAGAAAGTTTTTTTTTTTTCTCTCTCTCAGAAGGACAAAGCATTCATAGATTTGTATTTTTATTATTTCAAAAGTTTACTTGTACATAGACACAGAGATAAAGGCAAGGAGAAAAACACGTGTTCATAAAAATATAAAACAACGTAAAAGAATAAATAACTATTTATTATAAAGATATAAACCAATTAATTATAAATTAATTAAAATATAACGATAATTTAAAAGAAAAGAGAAGTCCAGATGGTATACCAATTAAATTCACTAGAATCAACTTTAGCTTTCATTTAGCTTCTTCTATGAATTAATCTACTGAAAACTTCTTACAAAAGAATTCTTGTAAAAGGAAATGTGAATTCAATACATCAAATAGTTTTGGAAGTATACGGAACCCCCACTTTCGGAGCATGTTGCCAAGGTACTAAAGATGTTAATTCAAGTAAAGAATGAAATACTTGTCTATCCTAGAAACAGAAAATAGATTCCAAATTCTTCTAAATAACTTGGGAAGACTACAAAAATATGATTAAAAAAGAAACAAACCTCATAGACAAACTGATTCACAGATAAATTATCAGGTACAGAATCGCGCCCCTTGCACTGAATCTAAACCACAACAATGATCTTCAAATGTAAGGACAAGAAAGAGGTGTCACAGTTTTAAAGACAAAAATTAGAAAACCTTGAGTTGGTGAGCAAAATTTGGTCACTACAAACCTTAACATGCTTGATACCCTCTTTCTTTAGATCTGACACTGGATAGTATCGAGAAGTATTCGTCAAATCAATCACTAGACCAAGCTGCAAACCAAGAGTTTTCAATGTAAAAAGGCAGTAAAAAATTAAGCAAAAAATATGTGGGTACGAAATAGAGCATTCAATTTCCTTGTTAGCTAAAAAACTAGAAACTTCTTTCATTTAGATTACTCCTGCTCTTAAAATTAACATTGAAGAAAAATTCAATGACAAAGAAACACAGGAAGCAGACTAAAATCTAAATGAAACATTACATTTTTTGAATAAATGCTACTTACTTTTCTACCTAAAACTCTCTGTTGATGTATCACTTGTTTAAATGAGTATCGTTTACCAGGAGCAATGCAGTCATTGAACGATTCACCAAGTGGAACCTTAGAAGGTATCATGCAATAAATTTCCTGGCCAAATGAAGGGCAATCCAACCACCCTGCATGTAAAGAATAAAATGATAATACACGATCATTTTTATACTTACATGTACAACCGTCTTAATTTATCACATAAAATATATTCTAGTAATCTCATATATGACCGAAGCAAAGTATAAAATAGCTATCCATCTGCATTTCATAAATAAAAAAATCCTCTAATATCATGTACTCATTTGTATCACTCAGCCCACCCATCCCAAAAAAAACTTACAATCTGCATAAAAAATTTTAATTAAATAATTAGCAAAATTTATTTACCAAAAACAAAGTTTACTAATAAATCTACTACGGAATAGTTTGAAGATAAGGATATAATTGTGTTAAGAAATATTTAAATTTAACATTGCAGGGAACAATGGCATTATGTGAATATATTAAATTGTTGGCAAGAAATATGAAGGAAATGACATATTCACATTGCTAATTACCACTGGTAAGACAGTAAGTGGACCAGGGAAAGAAACACTTACCTGGAGGAAGTTTATTTCTATCATATGATTTAAGGGTCTTAGTATGAAACAGCTGATCATATCCATGTGACTGTGAAACATGCACAGGTCTGTCATCTGAACGTTCTCTCTTTAATCGTCTCTTTCTTTCTTCACGTTCCTAAAAAGAAGCAGTAACTCAGCAATTGTGTTAATGAAAAGACATGCGAAGGTAAAGTACATTTTAAATACTTATGGAGCCAAAGAATCAGTGGATCATGTCGCATATACATGATTGGATGGCCAAAAAGAATGATTGTTGGGGAACTCCAACCATTTTTTATTAAAAATTAATGTAGCACCAAACCCAATCCCTATGAAAATCTGTTAGGGAAACTCCCTAAAACAAGCCAGGCACTTTACACCTAATCTTATACCAAATCAACTGTTGAGCAAAAGAGACCCCCTTGAAAATACAAGCATTGCACTCTAACCAAATGCACCAAATAGAAGTAAAGATTGCACATTGCCATAAAGATTTAGCCTATTTACTTCTACCAAAACCACTACAGCTAATCAACAGAAAATGGTCCAAGGATCCAGGCACACCCAACATTCACCAAAAAGGCCAAATAAAGTATTCCATAAAGAACAACAGTAGAACAATGTAAGAATAGAGAGACCATTTCAAAACAAGCGCCACACAGACACATATCAGGGGAAAGCACATCTTATGAGGCCTGCACATGTGGAAGTGCATGGATTTACATGAATACATGAACTTTAAAAAACAGGTTGTCTGTAAGAGGCATTTACTGATGCTGCTGCAGTGTCAGTGTGGTTCCCTATTATGGCAGGATATATGGATTTAATTCCTTTTAAGTTTGCAACAGCTCTTAAAAAAATTTATAAATTATATAATTTGATCTTGTGCCATGTCAGGGCATGATAGCTCCCAAATTTACAATTTGTATCCAGTATTTACAATATTAAGACTTGCATCCAGCTTTACAGGAATGATATGTTTCTTCATATATCCAAATACAGACAAGTTAAGCACAAACATGGCCCATCAAAATGCAGGTCTCAACCAAACCTAGTGAAAATCCTTTATGAAAAGAACTTCATCAGTCCATCCCAATCCAAGAGGCACAGATATAGGTGTGGGTATCAGATACGATACGGGGATATGACATTTTCTAAAAAATTAGGATACAGGTACAGCGGGATACAGCAGAACTTATATATAAAAATAAGGGAAAAAAGTATATAGACCCCCTAAACTTTGAGTCATTTGCAAATAACCTCCTGAACTTTAAAATCGTCCTAATTAGTATTTAAACTATAACAATTATACAAATCAACCATTTCATCCACCTTCCATTGATTTTAAATCCTTTTTTTATTCAATTTGGAATGAATGAAAAGTAGATTGAAGGGTTGATTTGTGTAATTGTTATAGTTTAGGTATTAATTAGGACGATTTTAAAGTTTAAGGGGTTATTTGCAAATTACGTTTAAAGGGTTTGTATACTCTTTTCCCTAAAAATAATATATATCATATTATAAAACATATAAAACTATAATAAAATAATTATAGGACATCATAAACATCTCTTTAACCCAAGAGTGACCCACAAAAAGCAAATAACAAATAGTTTAAATTGGAAGGTCAATGATCAGTGGTCACCAACCAAAAGGCAGACATTCTGCCTTCTCAACCAATACAAGTCGCCCAAAATGCATAAGTTCTGCCTTCTCAACCAAAACACAGGTGGAAGGCCAGAGGGCAGAGACTCAAGTCGTTCATGGCCAGCAGGTGAAGACGCAGCAACTTCGCAAGCAGCAATGTTGCAGCCTCATAGGTGAAGACACAGGTCACCAACAGTGCAGCAACCAGTAAGATGCAGCCAGCAACAATGCAGTTCATCAACTATTGGGACTGAGGGTGAAAATTAGGACTGAGGTGAAAATTGGTGCCAATTCTGGCCATTTCAGCTCGTTTCAAAAGGGGGGGGGGGGAAATGAAAATTTGTACGTTTCCTGCTGTCAGGTATGCGTTTCGGTACCGGACACCAGTACAGCAGCCTGAGAGCCATACTGTACTTGTGCTTCATAGATTTCAACAAATGAGAAACTACCATCATACTGATCATAGTAGTCCAGGGCAGCAAGCACCCCATCCAACTTAGACTGCCATGATATTGAAACAAAGGGAAAAAAAGAAAAGAAGAGCAGAAAAAGTACCCGGCGTGCTATATCAACAGCAGATTCTATGCGTTCTTCTGGTGCATTAAACTCTACAACATGTCCCTCAAAAGCATCTTCATCTTCCTCCGGGACCGGCGAGGCATTCAAGTCCATAGCAACTATCATTAATCACCAAGCAACATTCGCCTGCCACAGTATAATTCCAATAGCCCACAATTAACTTTGTTTGTCAGCAATTATAATTCTTTTGCCTGCACCATTCATATAGCAATCCTATTCAGACAGCATGCCCAGCAAGATAAAAAAAAAGCTAACAACAATTCTACCAACTTATTTTGTAAATATCGGCAGGGCAGAATACCCAGAGATTATTATCATCTTCAACTACAAAATGCTTAAGCAATCGTGGAAATTAATAGTAAAACACAGCAGAGAAATCAACTTCTCGATCGTCCTAACAAAAGAGAGAATAGACCCATATGAAATTTAAGTTTTTTCTCCAACCCAATTAACAAAACACCAATTCCTTACCAAAAAGAAGAAAAAGAAGAGAAATCCTACTTCGCTTATCTTTCTCTCACATCCTCCCAGCCCCGAGGAGCAACACATTAGCAGAACCAATGCAAAGTATTCAACCCTTAGAACGGCAAAATTCACATCAAAATTCTCCAACAATCCCGCGGAAGCTTCAAATTAGTAACAACTGGACACGGGGACAATAAAAGGTAAGGACGTAGAAGAAGAGTTGCAAACCTCAGCAGGCAAGCGAAATCGACGACGACGACCAATCTAGCAGCGAAAACAACGATCCTCCCCCAGCAGCGAGAGCGAATTAATCCCTTGTGTGACAGTGACCAAAACCGAAAACTCGGTCGATCACAATGAGTGAAAGAAGCTCCCCCGGTTACGCAACCAACCAAATTAACATGAGAGAAAAAAGAAACCCTATAATCGAGGTGAGCAAACAGCGCTTCTTGCTCGTCACTGAGAGTTCATGTTGAAACCCTAGAGAGAGAAAGGTTTGTTAGGTTAGAGAGAGAAAGCGAAGGTTGTTGTTGCCTTGTTTTTATTAACGAATGAAATGAAACGAAAGCAGAGGAGAGCAAAGCACGAAGAGGGCGTCGACGAAGAAAAATACGCGATTCTAAGGGAACCAGTTATTAATTATTATTATAGAAAATTATTATAGAAAATAATAATAATAATATAATAATAATAATATATATACAATAAGTGTATTGATTAATTATTTATGGTTAAAAATTTTGAAAATTTGTGTTTTGAGGCTCTGAGATTTGAGTTTCTCATTGATGTGAATTGATGACGTACCATGACCAATGTTAATAATTTAATTAGTGAATAATGAATATATATTATTTTAAGAAAAAGTTAATAAATAATTTCTTTGGACGGTTGAGATGTGGACACTGTCAAGGAAATGTATAGTAAAAGTTTCCAAAAAAGAAAAAGGAAAGAACGACGGATGAGTAAAGTTACACGTTTCAAGATTTGTTGTATAAAAATAATTATTTCGAATTATGAGGTAGTTTAAATTAACATTGTTATATTAGTAATGAAATTTTAAAAATATTAAAAATAAATTAATTTTAATTGTAAATAAATTTTAGTCTGTTATATTTATGTTTTTAAATTTAATTAATGTTGTGATCATATTAATTAGATTGTCACATGATTTAAGATAAAGATTTTTATTTTTTGTGGTTACGATTTAAGATAAAGATTTTGATACAAGTCATAGATATCTAGCGTTATTAATTATTAACATGATAGAGAATTCGATATTGAATGACAACTTTATGTGATGTAATGTAATGTCTGTAATTTGTAAAAGTTTTAAATTGACAATTAAATACATTTAGGATAAATTCAAGATTTAATGAAGTTTAAAATCTTATTTATAATTTGAATAATTTTATATCTTCTTGACTCATCTTTATAATAACATCTCTATTTATAAAAAAATATTTTTTAATTAATACTTACTTTATTAAATACATACGTCTTAATTAGTACTGTCGTGTCTCTTAATTTTTTTTATTTTTTTAATTTGTAAAAAGTAAAGAAAAATCTTTGTATTTAAAAACAGTTATAACATTAGAATGTAATTATAAAAAAAATGTGTATATTTATAATTTTATCCTTTTTTATTTGTGTATGTTCAATTAATTATTAATAATTTTTTGAAAAATTAAAAATTAGAAACCAAATAAGAGAATCTCCTTTATAATAGTATAGAAGATTAGGAGAATTATTATGAAAAGGTTTTAAGATAATATAGCATGACTCTTATAATTTTAAAGTAATCATGATAAACTTTATAAATTTGAACAAAATAAAAGGCACACATCAAACACCAGTTCAAAGAGTTAAGGGTGCGATACATATACCTTCTACTTATTATTGTGAGTATGAATTTCTTTTTGAAGAAAAAACAGGATATAATGCAATAAAAAGTCACATTTCTGATTATTATAGGAACATTACATATATAGAAAGATATAAAGAAGCGTTCATATATATTAAAAAATATTGAAGTAGGACATTCATATATAATTAACAAGCATAATTTGTTAAGAAATAACTCGCATAAAATAAACACTAACTATTTTGGTTAAAATGATGGCATAAGAAACTCTGCAAAAATGAATTAACAAAAATTAGGAGGGAAAATGGAGGACATCGACAAGCCAGTGAATGATTCCATACGTAGATGATACCATCTCTACAAGAGAGAGATTCCATAAATAATCACTTCAAATTGAAGCATTAAAGTGTTCTCCAAAGCAGCAGGTTGGAAAATTGTCAAAACTTGATGTCAATAAATAAAAGAGATTAATTTGACCTTTCATCCGTGAAAGGCTTTTTCAACAACTCATTATAGTGATTCTAGCAAAAATTCACTTTCAAATTTCACTAAAAGCCAATGTCTAACAGTGGAGGTAATTATATTACCATATTAACATGCCAAGTGAATGAATAATCAACATAAACTTTTATGCAAAACTTCCCAACGTTAAAACTTAAAAGAAAGTTACGTGTTTAGTTAAAGATGTTTACATGAACTTTTTATGTTGTGTGATGCTTTAAGCTAAAATCTAAAGTTTCCTATACACAATAGAACTAGCTAAATGATTGTCATAAAAAAAGTTTATATGACAAGTAAAATGAAAAATACAAAAACTTGTTAGTTATATGCTTTTTCAAACACCTGTTTTACCTCCTAAAATAGGATAGCCAAGTTAAAATCTCTCTCCTCTAATCTAATTAACAAAAAAAAAAAAAAAACACACACACACACACACGACTTTACTCTACATTAAATTAACTTTATATACACTAAGCTAACTTTATATACTTTTTTTATGTAGTATCTCACCTTGACAAGGTATATTTAAAAAAATTATTTTTTTTAGTGTTGACTAAAGTTCAAACTTAAATAATTAAAGCAAGAGACATATCTCCTTTTGGCATAGGAAAAAGGAAACATATCTCCTTAATCATAAGACCAACCACGCCCATAAGTTCATGTTATTAATTTGTAATAACGTGCCCAAGTATCACCACAAATTTGCTATTAGTTCTTGTTTATTTGTTTCTCCCATTATACCACCAAGCATAGTTGAAGCTATACACTTCCAGTCCTGTATGTTCTCCTCTTGTATGAAGGTAGGCCTGATGGCAAGAGGAGAGAGAAACCAAGTTATTGTAGCCTTTGAGCATTAACAGATTGAAGAATTCATGTATTTTTAGTAATACATTTAAGTAGCGTTGTCAAAATAAGTCAATTTCATAGACCGGTTCATTTAGCCTTTGCATGTAGGATAGGCTTGACTTGTCATTTTGACAACTCATTTCAAGCGTAGGCTTTTTAACCCCATCCATATTTATTGACCATAACAATAGAGCATAAAGTTATGCAATCATAAGTATTGACTTAGTGAAGAGACAATAGTTACCAATACAATGAGTATTAGTGAATTTTATTATGCATTGAAGCAACACCTTTAATAATTGTTATGATTTTAATGTATAGGAACTAAGAATATTGTGACATTGTGAAACTTATGGGTTAAATATATTTTTGAAAAAATTAAATTAAATTTTTAATATTTGGTAAAATGACCCTAACTCACTTGAGATGTGAGCCAAAATTAAGGTTTTAGTGACTCATTTAACAAGTGAGCTTTTTTATCCTAGCTCACTTGACCTAAATTCAGTGTAGACTAAACCTATTATGATAGCTTTATCTGTTTAAAAGATTATTATAAAATTAATCTAATTATACATATTCAATTTTAATACCACTATTAGAGTAGGACTCATTTGGATAAGTTTATTAAAAAAAGTATTATATATATATATATATATATATATATATATATATTATTTTAGTAGACTTTTTTTAAGAAAAAATAATTTTATATTTGAATATAATATTTAATAAGTACTTTTAAATAATAAAAAAACTTTAAAATTTATTTAGATAAAAAAAATAGAAGCACTTTATTTATATCAAAATTACTAAAAAAGACATCCAAATACAAGATATGATAAGTTATGATATGTAAAATATGATAAAATGTTAGCATAATAAGGATTGTAAGGTTTTCAAATATGTCATGGTAATAGCGTCATGAAAAATCAGACGTAATGTAATAAAAATATGTCTAATTGTATATCAAAATGCTTAAAAACATATTGCTGATGTTGTTCTATTTTACTTTCTCTAAGTGATATAGTCATTAAAATCAGAATTTGATTTAAGGTATTAAGGCATAATGGCTTAAAGTTGCATTGTTTAAAATGTAATTCACAAAATTACTTAGAGAGGTTTATGTGAATAGGATTTAGAAGGAGGAAAAAAAGATAATATGAAATGTAATTTTTAATAAAGGTAAAGGATATTCTTATTATAAAATTATATTAAAAATTATTTCTCTTTTTATTTTTTTTCAGAAATTAGAGATTATTGATTTTTAAAAAAAGAGGTAAATTAACTTTTTTCAACTTTTACCTTTTTTTAAAAGTTACATCCAAATATATTTCAAAATATATTAAAACATTTTTTTTTGAAAAATAAACACTTTTTTTAAAAAAAAATTATATCCAAACGGGCACATAATGTTTTTTAGAGAAGAGATGTAGAGTTGATTTTTCATGATCATTACACATTGAACAAGTTCTATCCATTTCGATATTCCTTCTTATTAAGATTATCTCTTGTAACAATAGAAAGGGAAAAAAAAAAAGGATCATCTCTTGTAGGCAAGATATTTTGAAAATAGTTTTCAAAGGAAAAATGGTGATCTACTGATCTCATTGGGCACTTTCAATTTCTAAAACTCCTTCCAAATACCTCTCTGAGTACCGTGGTGAGACATTCAACCGAACTCTGTAACGGGAAAACTTGCTTGGAAGTGGGAAGCAAATTATAACCAGACTCCACGTTGTTACACTTGCATTGGTAGGTGGTAACTACTAACTCCAAATGATTTTGTATTAACTTTTGTTGACTGGAGTCTTTAGAATATGCTTTGCAACTTCAGCAACCAAGATTTGATTAATAAGGGTTAAAAGTGTCCTAATTAATATATAAACTATAACAATTACACAAATAAATCTTTTTATCCTTTTTCTATTCATTTTAAATCCTTTTTTATTCAATTTGAAATGAATAAAAAGTAAATGAAATGGTTAATTTATGTAATTGTTATATTTTACGTATTAATTAGGATAATTTTAAAATTTAAAAAATTATTTATAAATGATCTAAAGTTTAAAAAGTCTGTATGATTTTTTTCTTTAAAAAAATAGAAGGAAAGAAAAAAAATAAAAGCTTAATTAATAAATTTTCTTTTCTTTTTTTTTCAATGTTTAAAATCATCCAAAATCCTTCAATTGAAAAACTTTAAAATGTTTATAAAAATTAGAAAGAGAAAGTTTTTGAAGATAACTTAAAAATTCTTATTTCTTTCTCCTTCTTTTACAAAATTTCTAAATAAAGAAGAAGCCTATGATAAACTTTTTTCTTTTTTTATTTTTCCTCCCTAATCCCTAATCCAAATATAACATTAGGAACCCAAGAATCATCCAGAGTGCATAATTGAGAGTTCCCCTCCTAGTATCTGGAAGTTAAACATGAGAGGAAATAAATAAATAACATCCTCAATTATATGACTATAGGGTTACAAATACTCTTCAAATTGATTGATTTTGTCTGCAATTTGGAAAAACTTTCAGTTATTATCTTGATAGCATTTAGTTTATAAAAAAATGGATCTTAAATACTAGTAGAAATAAGAGCTTTCTCAAAGAAGGGAAAAAAAAGATTCAATGACATGTCAAATTTTCTCTTTTTTGGGTGAATGCCAAGTCATATTTTGATGTACATTTTGATAAAATACTTTGGCATCTACGGTGTGTGTATATATATATACACCTGGGGAGTAAAGTATCTCCTACATTTGCCAATACTATTTGTGTATTAGCAGTTAGCACCACCAGTCTATTTTATAAAATTTCAATCAATTTAGCAGCTTCGACGAAAGATAGTAAGAAGCAAATGATAACAGATAACTAATCAACTGTTATCCAGAAATTATCATAACGCCAATATTACTACTGCATTATTTAGGCAGATATAAAGTAGGTTAATAATCCTGCAAATATGATATTACAATACTACAAATTCATATTATGAGGTTTCTTGAAACTCAAGCAATCTATACAAGGTTCATCTAACATCTAAGTCTATTAAGGGAGAATTTCATCATTTTAAATAAAAAAAACTATAGAACAAAACGAAAAAGAAAGTAAAAAAGATGCAGATAAAGTAGATCATTCTAAAGTTAACCGGAACAAACTGACTCAAACAAATAAAAATTGGCGTTCACTTTATTGCCCCCTCTGGTCTTCTGTTGGATGATGCCAGAGAAATATGAGCCACAATTCACATGGTATCTCCCTTTGTTCCTCCAAATCCCAAAACTTGTTTCTAACAAAAGATGGCCATGATGCTAGACAATGTACCACCAGCTGAAGATATATGAGTAATTTATCAGGAAAACACTGGTGCAGCTTTCACTATTTCTTTCATATACTTATCTTCAGTCAGCACCATATCATGAACAGGCTGATACAAAGAGACATGCAGCACAATGCAATTAAGGACAAAAACTAAAATGAAAGATAAAATAAATTTCCACATTATTAAACTAGTTATAAAGCCAATCTCATTTATTCTTTGTACATTCTTAATCCAGAATCACAAAAAACCATCTTAAAACTGTATTTTTGCACGTTTGGGGCCGGCCATACATGCCAGTCATGCAATTTAGTTTTAAAGGGAAATACCACTTTCAATGGGAAACTCTACAGATAAAATGCTCTATTTAATGCCTCAATGATTCTGAACACACACTGATGCTGAAAAAACCAATATTTTGAGAAATTAGATTAGATGAACTCACATTAAGAAAAGGTGCGGTTTGCACCAACCTCCACTCTCAACTCATCATTGGTGGGACTGTCTCCTGCTGGCTCTTCCATTTTCAAACTTCCTTCTAATTCTCCAGAAAATTCACCTGTGCTGGAAACCTTAGACATTAGATTTTCATACTTCTCTTTTAAGCTAGAATTATCAATGGCCTCTGCAAGCCTCTGCTTAATTTGTTGCACCAGAGCAACAATTCTACTTTTTGATGCCATATCAGGTGTCTTTCCAGCCTTAGCAACCTCAGTTTTCAATAACTCTATCTTGCTCTTAAGATCTGATGAGTTTAGGGTAATTTCAATTTCCTTCTTGATATCCTTGTTCAGTTCTTCTATCTTTGACTCAAACTGGCCATCTCGTGCCTTTGTTTTTACAACCTCAACGTCCAAGCCCACAGACTTCAGAGAATTAACTAGCTGCAACTCTATCTCTTTCTTAAACTCAATTATTTTTTTCTTCAATTCATCATCCAAATCACTTGATGAGGATACACCAGAACCTTCAACTTCGGCCTTCAATGCCTTGTATTTTTCCTTCATGCTAGGATTATTTATGACATCTTCAAATTTTGTCTCCAATTTTTGCTTCACCGTGGCAGCCTTCTTACTATCTGACAGAAACTTTGCTTTAGATAATTCTTTCAACATATCAACCTTATTCTGCAGCCTGCCATAATTGGGAGCTGCTGACAAACCCTGGTTAAACTCCATCTTTAGCTTCTCTATCTTATCCTTCAGCATTGGATGAATAAGTTGGTTATCTAAATTTTCTTTTGAAAATTCCTCCCGCAGCTTCACAAACCTGTCTGTCAAGCCCATGGCTTTCACAGCCTCAGAGAATTCTTGATCAACCTCCTTCCTCAGTTTCTGTATCATCTCATCCAGATTTTTTTCTGGAGGCTCAGCAGAGGATTCCTTAGCTTTCAAAATTTGCTGCTTCAGTTTCTCAACTTCACCCTCTAGTTCAGCATCTGGAATCTTCTTAGCAATAGGTAGATCCTTCTTCTTCATGTTGACTTTTCTCTTAGGATCTATAGGAATTCCTTCCTGGAACCCACCAATCTTTCTGAACTTAAGCATGCGATGTCTTAGTAGGTCTTCTGTTTTCATCTTAGAGAGCTCCTACACAATGGACAAGCCAAAGTTCCAAATTAGCATATGCTTCAACATATTTGATTTTGGTAGAAAACTTGTTGCCCCCTAAAACTTACATCCATGGCTTCATTGATTGCCAATTTTATCTGTTTTGAGGTCCATGATGGATCTGCATGTGCACCACCAAGTGGCTCCTACAGAAAACAAGAAATGAAATTCTACTTAGATTCCCTAGAGATTATTGTTATCTATCAATATATCTAACTATCTATATCATATAAAAAAAAATTTACAAAATGAGAGGAAATTAAAGCAGGATTTACTAGGTTTGACAATCCCCAGATAATGAATGATTATCTAGGTCAATTGTCATGTACTTCAAATTCTTAAGTTGAAGATAAATTTGATATTTGAGAAGCTGCCTACACAAGGAAATACTTATAACCTATATTTTAAACCATTAAGATGGTATATTCCATATATAGATAAAAGAAAGTCACATAAATAATGGGAGCTGGGAACAAAAGGAAAGAAATTTAAGAGCAAAAGGCGTAATTAATAGGATTATTACTGGGATAACACCATCTGCAATTTGCAATCTGCACAACTCAGAGGCTGTAATCTTCAGTTTTTCAGCAGCCTTCAAAGGACCCAAAAAGAAGAAAATAATTAATAATATATATTATTATATAATGATAGAGTCAAGTGCTAGTGTCGTATAAACCTTTGGAGAAGCTTTAGCACTCTTCCACAAGATTGCTGCGCATGCCTCTGGACTAAACCATGACAAAAATAGAGACCAAACCAGCAGAAACAGATCAGAACATAGACTTTTTCGATTAGTAAAATGATTAAAAACACAAGTAGTCAATAATATATATATATGTGTGTGTGTGTGTGTGTGTGAAAGCTGATAATTTGAAATCATGTTGATATGAAATAATGAATAGAATTGCAACCTTCAACTACAGATAATTTGCAAAGTAAACATTATTACAAAGAAGCTCCGCAAAATTCGTTTGACATGCACTATAAAAGAAGTGGCACATAATTTAAAAAATATTAAAATTTGAAAAGTGTGGAGTTAAAAATAAAATCACCTGGCAACATAGAAAACTGCATTTTCAAGCATAAGTAATTTATTGGCACAAGCAATGGCAAGGGCACCACCAGAACCACCTTCTCCAATAACTATAGACACTATAGGCACCTTCAGACCAAACATCGTCCTCAAATTATGAGCAATGGCTTCACCCTACATGCATTGAAAGCAATCAAATAGATTAACCTACTAATATAAGAGAGCCAATGTAGAATCTTAAAGCACAATTAGCTACATACTTGACCGAGTTCCTCTGATTTAAGGTCAGCATATGCCCCAGGTGTGTCAATGAAAGTAACTATCGGGAACCCATGATGATCTGCATAATACATCATACGAAGAGCCTTCCTGTAACTGTTTGAATTGAAAATTTACCATCAGTGTCAAATGCATAGAAATTAATTAATAGTCCCTAAACTTAATCAAGTAAGTTGAACAGAGTTCTTATCGCATCTTAAATCTAGTCAATTTCTCCACATTAATTACAGAGTTTCTACTGCTAGACATACCCATGGGGAGTTGGCATCCCAAAGTTACGCTGAATGTTTTCTTTAGTATTTCTACCCTTTTGGTGACCTATGAACATGTATCTTCTACCATCTATTGTCCCTATACCAGTAACAATAGCAGGATCATCATAACCTGCCCGATCACCATGGAGTTCCACGAACTGCAACATGAGGAAACATGAGACTTCTGCTAAAACAAGTGGTTCAACACTTCAACAACAATAAACAAATTAAAATGTGTGCCAAAAACCATGCAATAAGTTATATATAAAAGTACAAGAAAATAATATGCAGTATACCTTTTCAGTTATGCTAAAGATATGATCAAGGAAAGTAGGCCTGTTAGGGTGCCGTGCAATTGTGACCCGCTGAATAGGAGTCAGATGTGTATATAGATCCTTTAAAGCCTGAAAAAACAATGAGAGCGGTGAAAGCATGAGACTTTTACCATGGTCACCTAAATATAAAGAAAACCACCATCCCCTTCATTGAATTTACGCGGAATAGAAGAAAAAAAACTGCAATTGCTTAAACGGTCAAACCTGTATTTCAGAAACAAAGATATGACATAAGCAACTAAGAAGCAAAAGGGAATTTAGGATTTGCAACAAGGGGTTTGCCAACATGAATAATGGTTATGCTTATCAAATTCATCTAGGATATAACTAAACCAGTATGGCTTAAAATATACTATATTCATACTTGCAAGTGACAATCAGAGAGCACCGTAATGGTTAAAGAAAAACGAAGGTGACAGGGAAAATATAAGTAGGGAATCCAATCTACTAATAATCAGTTTTTTGAAAACTCTTAAAAGATATAAGACTGAGCACATAATTCAATCTACTAATCATCAGTTTTTTGAGAACTCTCAGCTCATCAATCCAGTTATTTGAAGAATAGCGTTTATGACAATCAAACCTGCTGGTACTTTGTCTCCAACAAGATAATCTGATCGCTGAAGTCCAGACCAGTTTCGTTCGCCATCTTCCGCACCTGTTTCCAAGCAAAAATAGCACAACCTTGATGAATCAGACTCTTACAACTTCTCCTCACTTTAATGAACAAAGGGCATCCACAGAGTAAATTAGAAATTACATCGATAATCTTCTTTTGCAGATCAACAAGAGGCTTTTCAAAATCCAAAGTGACTGGCTTTTGCTTCTCTTTCAATGGCTTGAAATGCGAGAGATGAGTTAGCACCCCACCTTTCACATTGGGATCAGGGTCACTGGGCCAGGGATATTCATGCTTCTTCACCTTCCTGAGCTTAGCAGAAACTGTAAAATCCCTTCTTTTCAAACCCAACCGAGCCGTTCCTAAGGTTTTCAAAGGGACACCACTGAAGCCGTTGGTTGAACTCCGGAGAAGATCCGAAGCCGAAGCTCCACCAAGAGATGCAGAAGCCATATCCTCTGCTCTTATTCCTCAGCAGAATTCTTCAATTAGATCCCCAAATCGGTGAACTACAAAATTAGAAGCAAAACAGAAAACCCAGAATAACGTTAATGGCAGTGCATACATATCTATCATAAAAGACTAATACTTTGTGAAAAAGGAGACAAAACCACCAAAACCCAGAAAGCGAACAAGAAAGAGGAAATAAAAAAAAGAGGGGTTATCTTAATTTTGTTAAAAAACAAAAATACTTTTGATGAATCCATCAAGTTAACTAAGCTCCATTTTCACAAGCTCGAAGCAACATGGAGCACGAGTTCAAAATTCCAGGTTCCCGAAGCATTCACGAATCAGTTCCAAAATCGTCAAACAAGCTCCCCATAGCGAGGAAAGCAATCTCCACATGCAGAGGTGGCAAAATACGAAAAAAAAAAAACGAAATGAAAAAGGAAAAATCTACATTTTATGAGGAAAGCAAGGAAGAAAGGAAGAAAATTACCGTAAAGCGAGTGAGAAGTTGGAGATCTCCAATCCGAGAGGGGGAAGGGAATGGAATGGAATGGAAAGGGGTTAGAGAGAGAGAGAGAAGAAGGTGTTCTTAAGGAATGAGAGAGAAAGGGAGCATTGTTTGCTTCGTGAAGATCGTCAATGAAGGCAAAGAGGGGGGCGATACCCCTTATGCAGTGTTGCGTACTTCGTATGATGTGTGTGTGTTATAATAATGAGGCAGCTTTTTTGGTTTTGGTCGTTGATGGAGAAGGCCCCGATTTTGCTTCTGCTCCCACTGCCCCTTCTCTGTTTTATTTATCCCTCCTTTTTGTTTTCTCTCTCTCTACCACTTCTGATTGTAGAAATATTTAATATTTTCTCACGTGCATAGAAAAAACAAAATTATAAATAATCTAATATACTCTTAAAATGGAAGAAAAAAACTCAAAGGATATTTTCTGATAGAGTATATATTACTCAAATTTTTCTTATGCTTATTTGTTTTTTATACAAAAGTGTTTTCATTTTTAAAATTTACATACAAATTTTTTCTCAAAAAAGTTATGTATAGCATCTTTTCAAAATATAAATGAGGTTTGTATAAGTACTTATAAGATATTTATAAATTTTTTAAAATATTTAAAGAATATATGTAAATTTTAAAAATAAAAAAATTAATAAAAAATCAGATAAATAAAAGAGAAATTAAAATAATTTACTCTTTTGATATAATTTTACACATAAATTTTGTTTTTCAATTTTTTATGTTCATTTTTAAGAATATATCAAACTGATTACTATTAAATTAATTTTTTTAATGAGCCTTTCTTTTTTGTCACGTTAAAATTTTAGACATGTCAATAATCTTAAAATTTTAGACCTCTCACTAATGTACTGTCTAATAATCTTAAAATAATGTATTTTTATTATTGAAAAAAGAAATATATACTTTAAGGACCTAAACAATATATTTATAACCCAACTTCCATTTCCCAATTTGACAAAAAGAAAATTTATGCGAAAGCAAATTCTTAGTAAATACTAAATAAGCTGTTCAATGACTTTTTTTTTTAACTAAGCTGTTATGAATTATAGTTTCTGTTGAGATGGTTATGCACGTAACATTTCTCTTTAGTTAATAAAATTAATTTAAGAATAGCATAAAAATGAAATGACTACGTATGTTTTTTTTTCCCGTTGATAAAATCACATTTTATTTTAAAATTTATGTTTAGCATGTAAACTTAGTGTAAGATGAAATGGTAAGATGATTAAATAAAGATAGTGAATCGAATATATGGATCTGTTAGGTCATAGCCCAACACCGGTTATCTAACTCGACCAACCATAAGCCAATAATCAACCCAAGTCCGATATCCGAATAAATTTGAAGAGGCCACGCCAAGTGTGTTCCGTACAAGTTTAACCACTTAGCGTACCTTTTACTCTTATTAACTTGGGCATCCCAATGCTTTTACAGATATTCACCACCGCTGCCGCCATTTATTCGTGAGGTTGTCTAGGGATGTCAATTTGCCCCGCCCCGCCCCGCCCATTCAGCCTGGCCTACTTCAGGCAAGTAATTTTTTTGCTCGGATCAAATTGAGTTAAAATCAAGGTTCTGAAAATCGAACCGGTCATTAAACCGGTCGAGGTACTGATTCAAGGTTTAATGGTCGAACCGTGGTCGAACCGGAATATAATTAAATATATATTTATATATAAATATAAATATAAATATATATATATATATATATTTATTTTTCTCATTCTAAAGACTGATAGAATAATTTAAAAAACCTGTCCATTAAGCTAAATGCCTTCTCTGCTTTTGCCTTTCTCCACCAATCTAGAGTTGATGATTTATACAAAAGTAATGTTACTTTAAAATAATATTTTTTTTACTTTATTTATATATTTTTATTATTTTTATTTATTATTTTTTTTCTTCTTAACACAATTAATAATTTATAATTTTTTAATATAAATTACAGAAATTTATTTTTATATACAATAAATATTTTCCATGACAGAATACAGAAAATTATTGAGACTCAGAATAATTGAAGGACACGATAAGAGAACAGTATTAATTAAAAAGAAGAAAACCAAAGTACTATAAAAGATTAAAAAAAAAAAAGCTTCAAAATTTCTTCCTGTCGCTGCGGGAATGCGTCACTTTTCTTATTCAATCTGGGATTGACATTTTCTGGGGATGTTTTATCAATGGCCTCTGTCGTGGTTCTGGTATCAATGGGAATTAAAACTTTAATGATTATATTATATATTTATTTCAATGATAACTAGATTAACACCCATGTGATATCTGGAATCATAGACAAATAAATTAAATTAAAATTATCAAATAATATAATAAAAAAATTATAAGAATATTTTTATATGCAAGTATTGAGAAGAGCCTGTAATACAAGGTGTAATACAACTGTAATACACTAGCACAGTTGTAGTACACTAGTATAGCTGTAATACACTAGCAAAACTGTAGTACACTAAATTGTAGTATACAACAACAACAATAACAAAAAAAAGTGGACTATCCGACTATGTAGCAGAACTGCAGAAGCACTTAATTGTAGTGAGCTTAGGCTGCTCAGCCTATCACGTCACTTCAGACTTGCAGCAGCTAGGAGCTGGAAACCTGGAACACCGAACCGAGCACGGATCCATCTTCGACTGCCTGCTCCTTTGCTCTTCTCCTTTGCTCTGCTCTGCTCCTCTGCTCCTCTGCTCGCCACAGTCTTCGCCGGTCGCCGCTGAAACCGACCCATCATCGGCGCTAATTGCCTTCACCAAAGCTCGCTTTGATCCTCTCCAAGCTCTCTGAGTCTTTGATCTTGTTCCCATTGGAATCGGTGACGAAGAACTTCTTGATAAAGAAGTCGCCCTCAAATTTAGCGGTGGCCTTGTCGATGCTGAGGCCGAGATCGTTGAAAACCTTGGTGATGACCTGAAGGAGGCCGATCCGGTTGCGAGCTCGGATCACGAAAGCAGTGGAGTCGTCGAAATCAGAGTTATTGACGGCGATGGTTGACGCGGAGGGGGCTGATTCGCCGGTACTAACTCGCACACAGTTGTTTCCGGCTTCCAGCGAGCGATGCAGCGCGGCACCGACGCCGTTTGGCATTTTTTTTTTTTGTAAAATCAGAACCGGTAACCGTACGGACCGGTACCGGTTTGGCCGGTTCACCCGATTTGGTATTGGTTTACCGGTTTTTGACTTCTCCGGGTTTGAGAAACAGCCCGAACCGGAGAGGAGACCGGTTCCCGGTCCGACCGGTTGAACCGGCCGATCCGGTCCGATTTTCAGAACATTGGTTAAAATAGTTACGAGTTAGCATTTTGTATGTTTGGTTAAGTCCAATGTGAGTCGTAGACCAATTTGGCCAGTATATTTACTCAATTTTTTAAAATTTTTTATGAAATTTATTTTTATAATATTTTAAAAAATTATTAAAATCATATCTATTAACTTTTTTTATGTATTCTTAAATCAATTATATATATTTATAAGATATCTAATTTTATTATTATACAACATAAGTATTATAATCAATAAATAATATAAAACCATAATGTAATAATTAGTCATTTATAATATTATATAGTAATTATCATATATTCACGTGTATAATTATTCATACTATCATTAAAATTATTAAATTATAGCATAGTTAATATTTTAAAAATATCACTTTTATGATAAAAAATAAAAAGATTATTTTTAGGCCGGCCTACTTCGAGCTATTAAAAATTCGAGTTGGGCTGAGTTAGGACAAAATTATAAAAAATGTATATTTTGCGGGCCTATCTCAATTCATTTGTCGAGTTATTCAGGCCGGTCCATCGAGCTCAACTCATTTTAACACTTTTAAGAATATATGACGTGACTAGAGAAGTATCAATAATAACCTTCTAAGTAAATGCAAGTTAGAACATAGACTAAAATGAAACTAAAAGCATATTTATACAGATGATAACTCGAGTTTGCCTTAATTGTGAATTTTTATTTTAAATACAAATAAATAGAGCATAAAATGACGATTTCAAATTGAGTTTGGATTCATAAATCATTATTTTCTAGTCGATATTTGTATGTGATCAATCTTGAAAACAAAAGAAGAGTTAATTTTTCTTTTCTCTTTGTATTCATTTGCATTGAGTTATGCCTATTATTCTTTTTTTTGAAAAAACCTATATCTATTTTTCTATTACACAATTAATTTCATGTTCCAAGCATAGTAACTGAAAAAAAATGAAACGAAACACAATTCCATTCTCCATTGAACCAAATACTGAAATGGTAGTGGGCTGGTATTCTAATCCGGAAAGAGAGTATACATATCTATGAGGAGAAAACAATTGAAGATTGTATTCACTCTAATCTAATGAAGTTTTCTTACATGACACTAAATTTAATTTTTATTTATACTCTATTTCATTTGATCAAATTAATTAATTGTCATCTAATTTTGTTAACGAATTATTTATTTTAATTTAATATTAACCATAATTAACATTATAAATCAAGTTTAATAACATATTAACAAACTTTAGACTGGTGAAATGTAATTTATTCAATATTTTTAAAAATTTTATGATCATATCAATTATCTTATTGCTAGACAAACTTCATGTTCTCTCTTATATATAAGTCATAGTATTGGTCAAATAAACTTATAATTCTCACAAAAACAATAAAAAATAAAGTATAATGAAACATACTGTCATACAACAGTGACACACAAATTTAATAATATACATTCATATTATAAAAATAATATATGTATTTTTAATTTCTTCATTTATTATCAATATATTTTTAAGTCATATTTTTTTTCAAATTATACTAAAAGTTAACTCCATGTTGATAATGAAAAGGAAGAAATACTTATATGCTCCTAATTTTAGAGTGATGCTTTTTATCATTTCAAGCAAATAGATACAAAATAAATGTATAAAAATACTATTAAACTTGACTTTATATGCTTATTTATCTTGCGTTTAATTGTATGAAATAAAAAAAAATACTTACTCTAATACATATTATCACCTTAACTCTCAAGTACTAAAGAAAATATTGGTTTAATTTTACATTCTCAATTATTATTAAAATTTAATATTTAAATGATCGGTTTATTCAAAATATCTCTTATAAAGATTGATCTAACTTTTTTTTTATTGTTTCAAACTGTCATATGTTTTGTATCTCTTCAAGATGAAAATTGAATTCTTTATGTAAGATTAATATATGACTAAAAAATTGAAACTGTTGTCAATTAAATTACAAATTCAGATATATAGTAACTTTATGATTAAATTTACATTAAAAATTCTGATATATATTAAATTTTTTTAAGAAAATTAAAAATAATTAATAGTATTAAAACATAATTAGTTAATTTAATTAAATAATAAAAATTAAATTTAGTATCATGTTAAAAAATTTTAATGGGATGAAGCATAATTTACCATTAAATTTAATTTTTTTTATTTCTTAATAAATGAAAGCAGGTGATGTAGATTGTGGTCATGCATTATCAATCGTGGTCATTTAATAATCACTTTGATGATGGTGACTCATTTTGCTGCGTGGCCTGTCTGGTGGCTTTTAGCTCAAACATTTTTTACGTATGAGAAATAACATCCGTTTATTGTACAGGATGCGCGCATTTCATGAAACCTGAATAGAATAAAAATGAATTGTAATAAAATTTTGATTTACAGTTAATATAAAAAGTAGATTATTATTTAATTATGAATTATTAAATTATTTAAAAAATAATTAAAATAATAATTATTTATAAAATTAAATATTAAAAAATATATGATTGATTAATAATATAAAAAATTTATATTAATAATAAATTAAAATTTAATTTAATTGTTAGTTTATAATCTGATATTTTTCAAATTGAAATATAAAATTAATATAAAATTAAATTAAAAATAATTTTAAATAACAAGTATTTTTTTATAAAAAACAAAAAAATTAATATTTTATATATATTTTATATATGAATGTAAATTTTTAGAAATAATATTTGAATTCAATTTTTTATAACTTAATTTTCTATAAAATATTTTTCTTTAATCTTAAATTTTGAGTTTTTCAAAAAATATTCTATAATATATATATTCTAAATTTTTATATAAATGAAAAATTTATATTTAAATTTAATTAGAATTTATAATTCTAATTTTTAATTTTATTATAAATTTTTTAAATTCTTTAATGTTTACTAAACAAATGAAGCAGTGGTAGGAGCCAACAAATAGTAGTGCCGGTTCAGTGAAGTCAAGTCTCTGCGTCTGTAGGGGCTCTCTGACAATTCCGTAATTAAATATAAAAAAATTGTAAACATAAATATTTTTTATAATTATATTTTATAATTATAATTTTTTAACAAAAAAATTATATTCTTTTTAGGCTAACTATATTATTATAATTATTTTTAAATATATTATATTTTTCTGTAAAATTATTTTTATTTAATTAATTAATTTATATGTTTGAAAAATATAATAAAATTATAATTATTTAATTTATAAAATAATTATATAAAAAATTGATAAAAATGCGAATAATAAACGTTATTACTCAACTGCTCTTATCCCCTCGCGAGTGACGGAGTTGCGTTTTCGTTGCGGCCCTCCTCCGTCTACAGCTTCCGTTTCAACTTGTCAGATTTCATGGCGCACAAGCTTTTCAATGGTAATCTCAGAAGTCTGTCTGCAACTGCAAGCTTCTCTTTTTCTCTTCGTTTCTCCCACTTTCTCAGCAAACAAACAAACAAACAAACAAACAAACACACCGATAGCCTAAACAAAACCCCTTTGACGAGTAAGTAAGAACACTCTTTTAACTGTTATTCAATTTTGTTCTGAGACCCGCAGAGATTATTCTTGAGCAGCTGAGAGATGGGACTGCAAAATTTGAGCTTGTTTCTTCCCCGGTTCATTCGGTTGCTGCTGCTTCTAACCGGAACACAAGCTTATTTGGAGGCTATAGCAGTCGTTTCTTCGCTAGAATTGGCTCATCGCTGTGAGTTATCGTTTTCCCTTTTCTTCTTTTGGTTTTCTCTCTATCTTGCTTTTTTTTGGAGAACGAAAATGGGTATATCTCTTTGCCTGAAATCCTTAGCCCCTGGAAATTTATATGTTAAATTTCATGAATTTATCCTTATGGGGGTTTCAGAATTACAGATTTGGTTGATAACATTGAATGTGTCTTTTAAAGAAGGGTAAGATAAAACCCCATTTGTTTCTATTCTCATATGTCCCTAATTCTCTCAGATTTTTTAGGGTGTAGTTCAAAATTCTAAGGTGCTACAAGTTCACTGAAATTGTGTCATTTTTTTTTTTATAAGCATTAGTAACTTTATCAATAGTGGATCAAATTTAGACTCCTCTCTTAATGGTTTAGAATTTGACAAGTTTGCTTGCCCCCACTATGTCTTCACAGTGGTGGACAATCACCAGCAATGAAGAAAATTGAGCGTTTTTCAGTTGAGAAGGTTACGGGGGATGGACGGTGTCTGTTTCGTGCCTTGGTATCATCTTCATTTCCCTTTGTTTTAATCACTTCTATGGTTTCTTGTTAGTGGAATGTACATGCTGATTGGATTTATTACATTTGTTTTTTTTATTAATTATTATCATCGGAATTTTTTAGAAGACCTATATAATGTGATATTACATTTTGATTTACCTTAAAATATTCTTTATGAACTGTCTAGATTTGAGCTGTGTTCTTTGCCTGAAAACTGAAAGAACTAAAAATAAAAACCCAGCTAAATAGCTAAGTAAAACATTGTCAAGTAGCATTTTGAGATTTCTGCTAATGCTTGTAGGTCTTGCTAAGAAACAAAACAAATCTTGTTGAAAAAAATCATGGTCATTGGATTTCAAATACAGAGCTGGGTAGATGACCTCAATCATTCAAAATCAAGCCTGAGAAAAGTACAAAACTTCAATATGCTGTCTACGCTGGTCATCAAGAAGAGAAATATTGAAAGGATTGAGAGAAGGAAGAAAGTCTTTGTAAAGCAAAGTAACTTAGATTGTGGGACCTGAGCTATTCATATTAAGTTTGGGGTTGCTGGTGATGGATTCTTTTGATTTAGACTTGACATTGCCAAACTGGAATCTAATCCTTTTGTTCATGAACTTTCTAGTTTCTTTCTGTCCAGTTATTTAATTTTAACTTTTGTTACCCCTACACTTCTATTTTTAAGCACTGATAATTGACTTGTGAAGTAATAACTTCTGTCTAAATTATCAGTGTAGAGTAGTGCAGAATGATATAGGTTAGCCTTGAGATCAGGAAGGTCTTTGGATGGCACTACTCTTGAATAAATTGGTCTAGAAAAGTTGAAAAGTGAATAAGCAATAAGCTTGGAATTGGATAGTGTTACTGTTAGGCTTAGCAAGACAGTAAATCATGATTTGTTGCCTGTTAAGGAATAAGGACTTTATTTTTCTTTATTTGTATAAGTTGCAATTGCCCTTTCTTTAGGATCCATATAAGTATGTTAAATTTAAGTTTCCAAGTCCTTTCATTGGTTTGAGCATCTGCCATAGAAAGTTGTTCATATTTACTTTAGTGGTAACATTCTGTTCAATGAAATCAGGTCAAAGGAATGTCTTACAATAAGGGAATTGCTCTTAACCAACGTGAGGAGAGAGAAAATGCAGGTATGCTGATACACAGGCAGTAGGACATGGATATATAGATACCATTACTTTTTGCTTTATTGCTTTCAATTACATAATGTTCATAATATAACACAGAATTGTTTTAAGCTTGGATATAGTAGTTTTAAACAGTTCTAATATTAAGATGAACTGTTCTTCTTGTTCTTTCTTTCTTTTTTATTTCTTGTCTTTGTTCGCCTTGCCCATGATAGCACAGATGAATTAAGAATGGCTGTGAAAGAGGTTATATGTGGAAATGATGGAGAACGCAATTTATATGAAGAAGCCCTGATTGCTATCACTGTTGATGAGTCTCTAAAACGGTATGTTTATCTTTTTGTGAGTTTTGGAAGCATTAACAGAAACAAAAAATTGAGATCATGAAGTATTTTGTTTAGTTTGTACTTAGTGGTATGATTAAATGTGTTATTTTGCAGTTACTGCCAGCGGATTGTGCAGCCTGATTTCTGGGGAGGAGAATCAGAGCTGCTGGTTAATGCTTTGTTCATGCTTACCTCTTAAATCCTGAAAGCTTTACTTTCTTACCTCTTTTATATTTTAAGGATTAAATACCTTTCATATTTTGGAGTTTATATTAGGTTTAAATTAAGTTCTTCTGAATGAATCTTATAACTTTTATAATAATTTCAATATCATTTACTTGTCTTTCTATGTAATATTAATTTGCAATTTTGTTAAGATGTTGGGTTTTGTTCTGTCAGATCTCACATCGTGGATATGTTGCTGCTTTCCAGATTCCACATTAGCAAAAACTATTCAAAAGATAACAGTTGAATGGCTTTGAATTGATTTGAAAGTTAAAAGACCCAGTGAAGAGAGAGATCAGGATATTGAAGTGCATTGTATAGTTCTTGCATCAATGACTGATGTGCACTAGATTAATCAAATAATAATTTTTACCTTGGATGTGATTGCAGCTGGAGCTGGTGGTTTAATCAGGAACTGAAATCTTAAAAAGAATTATTAGCAGGGCCAAGGGATAGGGAAATTTGACTTATAGTCTACCCAATTTAAATGAGTGAATATCATTTTTTACTGTTTTGATATTGAAACTTAGACAAAAGTGATTTTATGTTTCTTATTTAGTCGGGGGTTATGAGAAAAACTCCCATTGGGACCTTTAAACACCATTCAGCATCACTTCTTTATCTGACTTTATCAAAACCCTTGAGAGAAAATTCAGATACTGACCAATGACAATATTCTGGCAGGTACTGTCAAAGATGTGTAAGCAGCCAATTATTGTTTACATACCAGAGCATGAGGTATGCCTTCAACAACTTGTCAGGTTCTTACTAGGTTGGTATTTATCTCTTTGCTTGGGAAGGAAGAACTTGTAATTAGTATGCACCACTTCTTCCACTGATTTTTAGTCATGATGTACTTGCTTCAAGGCAGGTTACTTTGCTTATTTAATTTTACGTTTATGAACAATACAGCACTACAGATAGATAAAAGTGCTAAAAACTTCTTTATTTATGAGAAAAATTGGGATCAATTGGTCATTAGTCCTGTACTTTTGGAAATAAAATTTGGACAGAGGTAAATTGGGTTATTTAATGCATTTGTAATGATAATCTGTCCTACGTCCGGCTTTCAGAATGATTCTTACACAGTACATGCTGATTTATTAAAGTGGATTGGAACTTATGAAGGATTTGATGTAGAGTTTATTATATCAGGTGGTAAAAGAGAATATTGTTATGGCAAGTAATATAGCAGTTTGAAATTAAACGTGGTATTATATTGAGTACAATTCAGTGCATTTGATAGATATTAACTGGGAATGCTCAGTCATTTGCAGATTATAGCATAATGGCTAAGTAAGAAGCTACTTGTAGAATATAAAAAAGAGATAGGGAAGTGCAAGAATGATATAAGTAGCTAAAATCAAATGGACTTTAATAACCTTTCTACTATGGATTTGAGTTAGGATTTAGGGTTACTAAGGAGTTTATTTCAAACTTTAGGGTTTGACTAGAAAGGCTTTAGGGTTTAGTGGTTGGAAAGTTTGAGATTTAAGAAGTTAAAACTTAAAAGGGTGGCTGAGTTTTAAGCAGACACATGCCTGCTGAACATTTTAGGCAGCAGCAAAATTAAAGATTATTATATACTATCTAGGTTTTGTGAAGCAAGAGCAATTAAAGTTACTGTTTTGATGCGCAAGAAGCCAGTTATATTAGTTTATAAGAAACCAAAGTAAACAGCTTTGAGGACTGTGCTATGGCTTTGAACAGTCCCTGTGCGAACATACATGGAGAGTACTATGGAATGGGAAAAGCAGAGAGAGAGGGGAGAAAGAAGGAAACTTGACTTACAAGCCTTCAGGCATTCAAATTGGCATTGGCTTTTGTGTCTACAACTAAAGTAAATATGAAAATATAGGCAAAAGAAAGACTAACTAATCCTATTAGACTAGGATCCCTGATGTAATATTTAAGGATAGCACTCAAGCAAAGTAAGCAGTGTATGAAAATCTTAACAACATAAGTAGGACCATAATTAAAGCACTATTTGACCTATTTGTATCATTGAATATTCTTAACCTGCCGTTGAGCTTCCAAAGAGGCTGAAATTTATACTAGTCCACGGCTGCTAATCTGTTGCATTAACTTTTGTGAAGATGTTTATATTAAGATATTGTAACCTGACTGATTAAGGCTTCTTCTGACCAAGCTTTTACAGATTGATCCTTCTTTCGCAAGTTTATTGCATATTTTACTTGCTCTATGTCCATTTTGATCATGAGAACTCCTAGAATTGGCTTTATAATTAATATAGCTTAATTAAGCCAAGTTATGTTTGTATTTTGCACCTAATTTTAAAGCTCCCTGTTCAAGCTCATATGGGAGTGTATCATTTGATCTATATGTTGCAAGGTTGTACATTTTGTCTACTAACATATCCTATTGTCTCTCTGCAAACTAAATGCAGCACAGAGGGAGTGGTTGGGGATCTGGTTTCATTCCCATTGCAGAGTATGGAAGTGAATTTAGAAAGGGTTCTAGAAACTGGAAACCCAAGAAAGTTGTGAGGCTACTGTACAGCGGGAAGAACCATTATGATCTTCTGGTCTGAGGAACTGTATGTATTAAGGAGTCAAAAAATAGAAAATGAGCGGGAGATTCAGATGCCGTGTTGTAATGTTATTGATTTGAAGTTGTAGAATCTCAAAAATGATTTTGACGTGGAACACATACTAGAAAAATTGTGATTGTTTTATTTTTGTCATTCTTGCTCCTGGTTGACAGTATACAGAACCAGTACAGTGGGCAGTGATGAAAAACTTCATTCCTCCTACAGTCCTACTTATCCTCAATCTCCAGATATGGCAAGGCTTCCTTTCTTCCATTTTTTTTTACTCAGTTTGACTCTTCAACTAATTCACACTGAGCAAAGACAATACATAAAGTCCACATCTGGTCACAACTACTTGCATGTTTGGCAACAACTTTTTTTAGGAAAAAAATTATTTTTTTTCAAAAGTTTTCAATAAAATTTTTATTATAAACTTTTTTGAGTATAAAATAGGTTAATTCAAACACATACATAATACATATATAGCCGTAAAATGTATATTTGAATTAAGTTATTTTGTACTCAAATTTTATGAAGAAAGTTTTTAGAAAAAAGAAAGTGATTTTTTCTCAAAAATTAAACTTTATCAATCATGTATAATCTTTTGATAATGGTGTTAGTTTAGGATAGTTCATGTTTATACATCACGAGTCTCATAGGATATATCCATTAAGTGATTAGATAGAGCTATGAACTACAAAAAATGGTTATAATTTTTAACAAAATAAAATGCAAGTGGCTGAAGTGAAACTCAAATAAGTTGATAAAAAGTTAAATTTTTTATAGAAGTATTAATGCATATTTGTCACATTAGGAGTCACATAAGAGAAATGTATTTTCACATTATCTACTATATTTTTGAGTTAATTTTTACATTAATCAAAGTTAATTTTCCTTTTTTCACCATTTTAAAAATATATTCTCACATTATCTACTATATTTAAATAATCAATTTCTTTAAATATTGACTTAAAAACTAAATTAATCAATAAAAAAAAACACACGACACATCCCTAAACCAACACCCTTGAATTAATGGGCTTCTCACTCTTTTACCCCACGTGGGACCGCTAGGAAGAAAAGGTAGCAGTGTCACACGCTGACACATGACAACATATCATGTTCATATCATATCATTATTGCATCAAAATTCAAAGCAAAGGCTGCAATAAAAAATTAAAAATAAATAGTTTCGGTCAAAATAATAATAATAAATAGTTAAATACCAAAAGGGGAAAACAAAACTGGATATTTTCCCATTCATTTTCTTGTTAGATTCTTTTTCCCTTCTGGGTTAATTCTTTGTTTCTCACTTTCTCTTCTCTTTCTTTCATTCGCCGAATCCCAGAAAATACACTCAAACTAGATTCTTAGGGTTTTATCCCATTTTTTTTTTCTTTTTGTCTTTGATGTGGGTTTCGTTCTCCAGATAAAGAGCTTGGAGTTCAGTTTCGTCATGGAAGGGGCCAGCAATGGAGGCATGTTGTACCACGAGGTGCAAGAGTCCAAGCTCTGTGCCGTGCATTGCGTCAACACCGTGCTCCAGGGGCCTTTCTTCTCCGAATTCGATTTGGCCGCTCTCGCTTCCGATCTTGACCGCAAGGAGCGCCAGATGATGATGCACCAGGGCGGTGTGTCCTCCGGCGATTTCCTCTCCGAGGAGTCCCATAATGTCTCCTTGGACGGTGATTTCAGCATCCAGGTTGGTTCAATTCCCGCCCCATTTTTTTTTTTTCCTTAAAATTGAAATTTTAATTTTAAAAATGGATGCTTTTCTTTACCCCTTTTCTCATTTCTTCAGGATTTAAATGAAAAGCGTAAGAAAACACTTTCGGTCATTCTATTTTAGCCTCGCATTGTATGCGAAAAAATGGCGGTTTCATGCGAAATTAGCCAAACTCTCTTTCGTTCTTTTAAGCTTAAGCTTTATTTATTCGGTTTTGTGCAATTATAAACAAGTTCCTGTGATGAATGAGGCTTAGTTTCGCTTAAGGCCGCAAGCACGTATCTTTATTATTGCTAAATGGTTGGGTTTAGCAATGAATTATATCATCAGGATGTACCGATCTTCATGTTTTGGTATATTATATCTTGACGTTATAGGTAGTACCTTTCTTTTGTGACAGCTCATTTAAGATGATTATTATTACAAGTAATTGCAACATAGACATTAGAAGTGACTCTTGAAACAATTTAATTTTGATGCTATGAGTGTGCTATATTCTTTTCACTATGGATTTGTAGTCACTTGGGTAGTTTGGGTTTGAATTACATATAAATAATTCTGAAGTTGTTTTTTTTTTTTTAAAAAAAAAACTTTGATGCTATGGTGGTATCTGTGCTTGGTTGATTAGCTCCTTCCCCCACTTTATCCCTTAAATTCGACCTTAGCTCATCGTTGCACGAGTGTGAACGTTTGTTTTGATTAGCTGGAGTTGACTTATATGGACATACACTTTGTAAATGGTTTTTATGATCTTTGTATTTAGTAAAGGAAGACATGAGTTTTGTGAAAAATTATAATATAAAATATTGTGATATCTAGAGCTTGGTTTCCACACAACTTGTGTGGCAAGGAATGAACTTGCACTGGGTCTTGCAACTTGCAACTTGCAACTATACTGTAACTGATTGAATATTTCCTTTGTACTTATTATATGAGCTGGTTGTCTATTGAAGTTCTTTTTGTCGACATGCGTATTGCATGTATGAATATCAGTGGGGGCCAAGATGTGAGAAATTGGGTGCACTGAAGTTTTGTGCATGTTTGAATTACAAGCCCATTTGGAGCCTGTTGTTTGTACATTTCAGTCTCAGTCCTTCCTCAATTTTCTCTGTGGCTGGAATCCCTACATACAAAAATTTGGTTTTAGTTGTATACCTTTGACTCTAGTATATCACTGTATAATTAGTACAGTAAACTAGGTATGATTTAGATAAAATTTATATACTGGTATCTTAGTGCTAATATCTTTGGCATTAGCTTCGGTAAACAAAAAAGTCTAAAGAGGGAGGGTGTAAGCTAGTCTGATTAAAACTGCAGCATGGTCTATATTTTCACTCTTGTAATCCCCCTCCGAGAAATATTGATCCCCTTTTATTTCTTTTCCCTTTTGGCTGTTGTAGCCTTTATAATGAAAAGACCTATGTTGACACCAAGCTTAAGTTAGTTTGGATGATATATAGTTGCTGTAGAATAACTTAACAACATTACTTGTAGCAAAGATTATAGTCAAGAGCTATTTGATTCCTGGAGTCATTTTGAACAACAAAAGACTTGACGGGGTTGTTTCCAAAACAGGAGAAAAGCTGAAACTTGGGGACTTTTCGGGTTGATTGGTTATCTGAAGACATGTTGCATGTAGCATTGAGGAGCTTTGCTGAATCATGATCATGTTGGCAAAGGATATGAATTGTGGTTCTCATTGGAAATTGGCTCATGATTTAATTATATATGCTTAGGGTTGGTGAAACTTATGGTCATTTTAGGAGTTCTGCTGTTTTTTCAGATTAAAAAAAAATTTTAATGTTTACAGTTTTCACAATCAAGTTTGCATTTCTTTCTCTCTCTCAATGTGCTAATGAGAAAATTATGATTTTTTAGTATTAAAAATTTTTTGTTGATAAGGCAAGGTGAAAATACAAGAGAGGACCCAATATCCTCTGAAAGAGAACAAGAAAGCAGATGAAATTTAGAAATACAAAAGCAATATAAAAAAAAAAAAAATCCTCTTCAGACCCTTATTGTTTCTAATAACGGGAAGTGAGATTAGGAAGCATTGCTTGTCTTGGTGAAATTTATACCATGCATGTTACTCCTCATCCATCATATGAAGCAAAAGTGGATCAAAACTTCTCACTTTCTTTTGCTGCCTTCTCTTAATATAATAATCAAGAAACCCCCAATAGTGGAAGGAAATGCCATATCTTTTCAAACAAACACTTCCAGAAACTTTTAAATGATATTGTCAAAAGTAGTTGGATTTTGTTTAGTGAAATTTTTTGTGTGTGCTTCAAATCTTTATTTTGGGCAGCCAAATTATGACTTACATCCTTGCAAATTTATGATTTTACTTAATTGTGCAAGGTCTTTCCTGTAGGTTTTACAAAAGGCTCTGGAAGTGTGGGATCTACAAGTTATCCCCCTTGACTCTCCAGTTGCTGAGCCTGCCCAGATTGATCCTGAACTGGAAAATGCTTTTATTTGTCATTTGCAAGACCATTGGTTTTGTATCCGTAAAGTGAATAGGGAGTGGTATAATTTTGACAGTCTCTATGCAGCCCCACAGCACCTGTCCAAGTTTTACCTATCAGCCTATCTTGACTCTTTGAAAGGCTTTGGGTGGAGCATAT
The DNA here is from genome assembly GCA_019955255.1 of Castanospermum australe. NCBI lineage: Eukaryota > Viridiplantae > Streptophyta > Magnoliopsida > Fabales > Fabaceae > Castanospermum > Castanospermum australe. The sequence goes on along the minus strand of NSJW01001011.1, from coordinate 205,645 downwards.
TCCTGGTTAGAGGAAATTTTCCAAGAGAGTTCCCCATATCTTCATCTGAAGCTTCCAATGGTTTTGGGCAGTGGCTGTCACCTGAAGATGCTGAGAGGATAACTAAATCTTGCAACTCAGTACAGGCTCCACATCAGAGAATTAATGAGAGCCAACTACATTACGATCTGTTTCTTTCACATGGTGAAGGACAAATGCTTTCAGACATGGAAGATGAGGATCTGAAGGCCGCAATAGCAGCTAGTCTGATGGATTCTTCCCCAGCTGTGGCCAATGCTGAAGCCAGCACTCCTCAAAATGATGATCAAAGTAGTAAACAAGTGGCAACTACTGAAGCTACCCCTCTAAATGATCAAAGCAACAAACAAGGGGAAGCCATCGGAGCTAGTATCCCTTTAAATGATCAAAGCAGCAAACATGTGATAGCTACCGAAGCTGGTTCTCTTCTGAATTATCAAAACAGCCAAGAAGTGGCCTCTACTTTAGATGGTAACCCTCAAGATGAAAACCAGAAAAACAAAGAAAAAGCTGTCCAAGAATAGAGTGTGCTATTATTTCCTCCTGATTTGTTTTTACAATTGAGGACAATAATCCATACCAGTTTAGGTGGTCGAAACATACATCGTTGGCTTAAAGAGTCATGAAGCTGTGCAGTATACACGTTCTCAATTTGACTTGCATGATGTATAAACTGTGAGGAAAGCCATTCAGCATTTCCATCTGATTATGATAGTTACCAAGTTTTGACAATGTTCTATAAAACCCATTAGTAGCATTTCCATGTTGTTATGATAGTTACCAAGCTTTGTCATAAAAGTTGCTTACGGGGGGTCATGGTGTCACTCTTGACTAATTGACTATTTTTTACTCTCTAAAAATTGACTCTGTTATTAGACTCTTTCCCAAGATTTTAAGGAAGAACAAGGACAAAGGATGACATATTTACACAATTAACTTGTAGGACCAAAGCAGCCACGTGTACCCAAGAAAAAGAGAAGGAAAAACAACCACAACTCAGTTTCTGTGGTTCCAGTGATGATAAAGATGCAGGCATTTGCTTAATTGATATCAGGTATCTTTCATTAGTACCTGCTTTCTCTATGGGTGGTTGGGGTGGACGCAAGCACAGGAAAGGCTTTACATTGTCCTATGGGAGGTGATTGCATCTCAGTTCCTCACCTAAAGTTTTTCTTTTTTCCTTTTCTGTCGGTCATCGCCTGTTTGTTTGGTTTTTTTTTTCCTCGTTTAATGAGATGAGATGTGGAAAATGCAAACTAATGTTGATTTAAGAAAAAACGTTGGTTGCACGTCAATTTTTATAATTTAATGAATACTGGTTGGTCACTGGATTATTGAAGTGGAAGATGATAATATGAGAGAAAAATTTTATACTGTTTTTTGCATGTCACAGATTTTTATTTTGGTTTGATGCAAATATTTAATGAACCACAGTACACTTTGTAAAAACTCCGAAAATATAAGGATTAATTTTCAATTTAATTTTATTAAGTTTGATTTTTATGATTCTAATGGTATCCTTTACATTCAAAGCATGTTTGGAAATAAATTTTTTTTAAAAAAATTACTTATTTTTTAAAAGTTCTCTAAAAAATATTTTAATTATAAATTATTTTAACTATAAAATAAGTTAATCTAAACATAAACTTAAAATTTGTGTGCCTCCTGTGTAAGATCTAATTCTTGTGCACTAAAATGTTATAAAATGCTAATGTAAGAGGAAATTATCCACACAAATAATTTCTCGAGACGAGTGATGTTAATTGTACATCACGTTTGCACTTCTTACAGATATTATTTTATTATTAAGTTTCGTTAACATTATACTTTAGCATATGTAATTTTTTTTGGTAAGAGTATTTTCACACTAATTTTTGTGTTAATTTAGATTAAATCTTTTTTAGAGACATTTTTTTGAATATGTTTGAATAATAGAACTTGAAGAAAAAAGGAAGGGAAGGGAAGATTTTTCATTGAGTAAACATTCTCTTTATTTGAGAATTTTTTAAAATAAAAAAATAAAATGAGAAATTATCATGTAACTTACTAATCTTTTCTTTTTCTTTTTTTATAAACCTTATATAACTTTCTTAATTTAGAAATGAAAAATTAGCTCCCTTTTATTCTTTTTCAAAATTTTCCATTCAAACATATCCTTATAAGTGCACCTCCTATGTTATATGATGAAGATAAAGAACACATCTTTTTAACCACTAAACCAACACCTTATGTTAAAGAATGTATTTCACAGTGTAATTTGTTTTGCTGGATTAGAGACACTAGACATTGTCAATCCCCTAATGGCTAAGTTTTTAGGGTGTCATAATAAAAGTGAGTATGTAATCGTGTCACTTTTAACAGTTCATTTTCTCTTTTTGTATTATTTAGTATAGATTTGAATTAGTTTATTATTATTTTATAAATATTTTTTTAAATGCTTTATGTTTAATAAAGTTTATTTTTTTAAAAAAATTATTTTTTTAAAATTTTTTGATAAAATTTTAATTATAAATTATTTTAAATATAAAATAAACTAATTTAAACATACACTTAAAAGATAAGTTTTATTTAAAATTTTTTAATAAATATAAAATAAATTAATTTTAACACATTCTTATATTACATCTAAATAATAGTATAACGAAGATAAAATCAAACTCGACAAGATAAAAAGAACAATTTGAAATAATGACTAGCCAAAATTTTGCTCATTACAATGAGGAGGGTAAAAATAAGGGAAGACATTCGACAGATTCAAATCTTCTTTTTTTAAATTTTTAGGTTTCAATTCTTTCATTCTAATTAAATACAGACAATTTAAAAAAAAATACCATTGTTTTAAGTAATAACTTTTTTTAATTAAATTTTTTTTATTGAATTGACAATATTTAATTAAATATACATAATATTAAAAAAAAGAAAATATAAAGACTGAAGATTTGCATCCACAGTCCAGGCAACAGGACAACACGAGATTAAGCATAGACTTCGTTTTTTGTTTGCTCCTTGGTCTTGGTCGTATGGTAGGAATGGAGGACTTGTCTGTCACTGTGGGGGGGCAAGAGAGACTGAAAAGTTAACAATGGCACCACACCTTTTAGGCTGTAAACTCAGACACCCAGCCCCAGCTTTCAACCCTCATCCTTACAATATATACTAAGGGACCATTTCAAAGAAAAAAAAAAAAAAAAAGAGAACAGGGGAAGGTTAATATAACTATAAAAGTTCAACAGAGTTCACTGCTTTTCCTTTTCTGTGGATCATCTCAAAGCTCTCTGCTTTTTGGCGTGAGAGGTCCCTTGCTGGGTTCAAGTTCCTTTCTTCAGTGCCTCCCCAAAATGGGTTCTTCTGATCGATTGTTCAACAGGCAGAGAGCCATTCATGAGATCCTCGGAGGTGGTCTGGGTATGTCATTATCTCATAGTTTTGCTTAAATTTCTCGACAACCAATACCACAAGTATTTATTGATGTTCAATGATTCATTTAGTACTATTTAACAGTGGAATTGGCTATAAAGGGTAAGCCTGTATCTATCATTTTCTTTCTTCCCAGTACTCATAGGAAAAAAATGAGAAGAAAAAAGAAAAGAAAAGAAAAGAATGAAATGATCCTTGACCTGGAATCTGTTCTTGAATCAATGCCACGCTTCAATACAGCTGCAGATTTGATCCTATGGAGGAGGAAGAATCTAACTGTGGGGATATTGTTGGTTACACTAGCTGCTTGGGTCGTCTTTGAAAGATCTGGTTACACCCTTTTGTCGCTTGTTTCTAATGTTCTCCTCCTCCTCATTGTCATTCTTTTTCTTTGGGCCAAATCAGCAGCAATTCTCAATAGGTAATACTCAAGAATTATGTTTTGAATGTACTTTGCTTTGATCTTCTTGCCGTGTGCTGTTACGAACCCCCGAAGTGTATTGGAATATGTCGAAATCTTATAGACCATTGATACTTCAAATTCAGCTCATTTGTTCTGATCTAGAATTGTTATCCCTCTCTTTGTGGTAATTATTTTTAGATTTATATGGCCTATAGCCTATTTCTTTTGAAGATCAATGCTGGCATGATTTTAGTAGTTGAAGTTTGTGTAACATGTATAATGGAGTGGAGTTTGCAGAGGTAGATGCCGAATTATACATTCTTAGCTGCTGTAGTTTTATGAAATATGAAAACATGTTTGAAAACTTAATGCTTTATGCACAATGGTGATGTATTTCTGCTTTGAATTAGATGTGCAAGACACACCTTGGCCCCTTAAATTTGCTTTTTGTATCTTGCAGGGGCAACAGTTATCAGCAGTTGTACCTATTTTATTTAATTATCATTCTTGACACCCCTGAATTTTGGTGTTGCTCTTGAGGGAGATTTTGTGATTTATTTGATTAATAACATCTGTATTTGCAGTTGCAAGTTTTGATCACTTTTGTACAAGAATTTTATTCTCCATTGTAAATTTTATTGCCATGTTATGGATGCTGGGTGATCGAAAGGCGCATCCTTAACCTTTGACCAATACACTGGTGAAATTGAGCCTTGTCTTCCGTGTTGACAATCAGTGTGTAAGGCAGAAGATGCGGTGCTGAGTCTTTAAGTGTCCTGATCTTACATCTATTTATTTACAGTTCATTTGGTACTGTGAAAAAGGACATGGGTACCTTGTTCGTATCTCAAGACCTATAAAAACAGTAGTCCTTAAACTAATAAAGTCCCGTCACAATACATTGGCTACCTATGGGTGAGTTTGGCTTGATGAAATATGTAATCTTGTCAATCATTTGAAACTCTAGGTTGGTTCTATATGCTTTAAGCTTTTGTGGAGAGTGTTGCTTCCTGATACCTTCGCTTGAAAAAGATGTTGTAGTTTAGACACTTCATAACACTAGCTTTCATCATTCTTGCAAAGTTCAGTCATTTGAATCCTAATTTTTGGGTTCTTCAGACAAGGCTGTTAACGTTTTACAGTTTATCAACAAAATTTATAAAAGCAGGTTAAATTTTTTATTTTTCTTTTGACAGACCTGCTCCACCTCTACCACAGTTGCATCTCTCAGAGGAAATGGTGAATGAAGTGGCAACTTTTATCCGAATTCGAGTTAATGATCTGTTTTCAGTTTCTCAAGATATTGCCCTAGGTAAAGACTCAAGGTTGTTTCTGAAAGTAGCTGCGTACCTCTGGGTAATTTCTGTTATTGGTGGCTTGACTGATTTCCTTACCCTGGCATACACCGGTAAGTCTCTGAGCATCATTTGATCAAATTAGACTTAGAATTCAATCATTGTTCAGTTTTTGAAAATGAAGTAGCAAATTAATAAAATGAATTTCTTCTTGTGGTTTTGTTTTGTGGCAGGTCTCTGCATTGTTCTTACTGTACCAGCACTCTATGAAAGACATGAAGATTACATAGATAGAAATGTCATGAAGTGCTACCGCAAATTATGCCAATTTTATGTGAAAATAAATGAGGAATATGTCAGCAGAGTCCAAAACTGGATTTTGGAGAAGAAAAAGATGAGCTGATTTATTTTTTTTAAGATTCATTTTGATGATTTCTTTTATTACTCTTCTAAATGTTTCTTACAGGATCATTGGTGAGATTGTAATTGTGGGTGTGGAGGACGGTAGTGACCTTTTTTTCCCCTTAAAAATAGTTTATTCTTTCTGCATTTTCCACCTTCAATGATGGACCTCATAGGTTAGACTTGAACATTTTCTCCTCTAAGAGTTTTTTTTTTTTTTTGGGTAAACCAAGAGAAGGCGGCTACTTAAAACCACCAGATAAAATTAGAATGTGTTGTTTGCAAGTATAAACTGTTTTTTTTTTTAAAAAAAATTAATATATGTGCAGCGACTATTAAAATTGTCTTTAGATTTGTGCCGGAGTACTGAGTAGCATGATTAACAATTTAGCACATTGATTGTCTTTCTTTTTTTTTCCCTAGGAAATGCCTAGGTGACATTTTTCTATGGAATAATAATACTTACATAACGCTGCCAAATTCAGTGCCAAATAACAGCGTCTGACTTCATCCAGTCCCATTAGAATTAAATTTAGGTGGAGTTAATTATACATAAATGCAGTCACTTATGTTATTTTTTAGAGTTTAGAAGGAATAAAAATGAAAGAAATTTAAAGAAAAAAAATAAAAGCATTATTAATAAAAAAAATTTTATTTGCTTGAATATTTTAAATTCGTTAAAATCTTTTAAATTGAATACATTTTAAAATATCTGTAAAAATTAATTTAAAAAATTTTTGGATGATTACTTAAAAATTTTTATTTTTTTTTATTCTTTTATAAAATTTTTACATAAAAAAAAATTATGATAAATTTTTTTATTTTATTTTTTTAATTTTTCATTCAAACATAGCATTAATATTTTGCAAGAGTATGCAAGAAAAATTTTTATGTGAAAATTATTATTTTATCGTACAAGTTAATTGACAGTGTGTGTGTATAATTTAATTGGATGCACCTAAGTCCTAGCAGAGTGCACTTAGCATCTAATTTTAACGTTTTCTGCACAGTTTAGATCTTGACACTTGCGCGCCAGGTGTGAAAGCAACAGTTCCCTTCTCAATATTCTATAATTAATTAGTGTTTAGTTTTGTATTTTTTTTATTCTTAGCTTGTAATCAGTGCCAGTTACGTACATGCATATAAATAATGGACGAAGATTTTCTCAATCAAATTCTCATATTCATTCTAATGAATCCTAATAAATAAAAGGAAGCAACATGCGTCGTATTCTTTCATGGCTATCCCGTTTACCTATTGGGATTGGAATAAAAAACGAAATAAGACAGTGTTCTAAAAGTTTATACTTTTTTTTTTCAAATAAATTTTTTTTTTATCCTTTTTCGAAAGGTTATGATTACCGTAGAAGTATTTATGATTTGATTTGATTTAATTTTAAAAAAAAATTAATTAATTTTTTTATATATAGAACTGATCTGTTTTGATTTAAATAAAAAATCTAATGGTTTAACTTGATTCATTTCAATTAGTTTTTGAATAAACACTTTTTTTTATATAATTTATATTAAACTTTACTTTTTTTATGACTCAATTAACATAAAATTGACCTGAAAATATTAATTTAAATATAATCAAATAAATATTAACAACAAATTAACTTAAATATTTTCATATAAATGACAATAAATAAAAAATTAATCATTTATAAATATATAAATTATAAAAATATATATACAAGTATATGAGCTTAGTTCGGTTCAATTTTAAAAATGAAAACAAAAATGAACCAACCAAACCGATCAATTTTTATAAAATGATAACTAAATAAAATCAAAATTAATTAATTTTGTATATTTTTTTTATTTTTTAGTTTGTTTTTTTTTTTATTTTAGTCTGTTTATTTTGGTTTTGAATACCCTTAAATCACTTGGAATGCTGCGTTGTAGTAGGGGTTCTCAAGGCCCAACTTGGCCCTGTGGCTTGTCTCAAACTTGAGCTAATCGAGTCAGGTAAGACTCGGTTCTCTAATGAAAAGTCAAACCGGGTCTAAGTATAAAAAATTTGACATGATGCATTTGTTAGTTAAAAAACTAAATAATCTAATCATGCTTATAACACACTTCATAAAGCAATTAGATCAAATGCGGAAAAAATAGGATCATAAATACCTCCGGCCATTGCTGTAATTTTGAAGCTCCGAACTTTGGTTTCAGTGGTGCTTCTAAGCTTTCACTCTCGTCACTTTGATGGTGTATGTCAGACTGAATACGAAAGCAAGCTCAGGGAACCCGAAACCATGAACACACATCCTCTTAAATAGCTTCTGCCCATCACAGAAGCAGTTGCGGACGTGTAACCGAAGTGGGCGGTTTCTGAACTAGGAATGAACGCGAAATGCGGACGTGGAGAACGTGGACCACCTTAAGACTTAGTCTTCGGAGTTCCGGCCAACGTTTCCGAAGACTTGGTCTTCGGAGTGGTTCTTAGAACCATTCAAACATTCTCCCACTTGGTCCACATATTCCATCATATACTACAGTGAGAGATAAAATACATGAATCATGGCGATAGGTCCTCTAAAGGTGAGTATTATCTTCCATGTATCACAATGTATCATATTTCTCAAGCCCATATAACTTAATGAATAAACCCAATGTTTATTCTAGGTCCAAACTTTATTGATATTTCTCAAAATGAATAAATGAATATGCGCATAAACTGAAATGAGAAAACATCACAAATAGAGTTTCATTAAAATAATATCGTTCTTACAACGAAAACTACATAAGGGAACCAAGTCCCATTCTATTTACATGATCCTTAAATTTCAGTGGTGGCATGCCTTTAGTTAAAGGATCAGCAATCATCAATTCAGTGCTAATGTGCTCAATAACCACTGTTTTATATCTTTAACACGTTCTCTTATGGCTAGATACTTAATGTCGATATGCTTGCTTCGACTACCACTTCTGTTATTTCTTAGCCATAAAAACAGCAGCTGAATTGTCACAATATATTCTCAATGGCCTAGAAATCGAATCCATAACTCTAAGCCCAGAAATAAAACTCCTCATCCATACACCATGTGAGGTAGCCTCAAAACAAGACACGAACTCAGCCTCCATAGTGGAAGTAGCAGTCAAGGTCTGCTTGGCACTTCTCCAAGACACAGCTCCACTAGCTAGCATAAAAACATATCCTGAAGTTGATTTTCGTGAATCAATGCAGCCAGCGTAGTCTGAATCAGAGTAGCCAGTCACTTCCAAATTATCGGTTCGTCTGTACATAAGCATGTAGTCCTTGGTCCCTTGAAGGTATCTCAACACTTTCTTTGCAGCTCTCCAGTGGTCTAAACCTGGATTACTCTGATATCTTCCTAACATCCCAACAGCAAATGCAATGTCAGGTCTTGTGCAAACTTGAGCATACATAAGGCTTCCAACAACTGAAGCATAGGGAATGTTCTTCATTTGTTCCCGCTCAAGATCATTTTTGGGGCATTGGTTCAAATCGAACTTGTCACCCTTCACAATGGGAGCTACACTCGGTGAACAATCCTTCATCCGAAATCTCTCTAAAACTTTGTTGATATAGGTCTCTTGAGACAAACCGAGAATACCTCGAAATCTGTCTCTATGTATCTTGATGCCAATAACATAAGAGGCATCACCCATATCCTTCATGTCAAAGTTTTCAGAGAGGAATTGTTTCACCTCATATAGCAAACCTTTATCATTGGCTGCAAGTAAAATATCATCCACATATAGAATAAGGAAACAAATCTTACTCCCACTAACCTTCTGGTATATACATTGATCCATAATGTTCTCCACAAAACCAAATGAAGAAATGACATCATGAAATTTCAAATACCATTGACGGGAGGCTTGTTTCAATCCATATATGGATTTCTTAAGCTTGCACACCAAATGCTCACCATCACTAGAGGAAAATCCTTCTGGTTGTTTCATGTAAACCTCTTCCTCTAGATCTCCATTGAGAAATGCAGTTTTCACATCCATTTGTTGCAACTCTAGGTCAAAATATGCAACTAATGCTAGAATGATACGAAGAGAATCTTTCTCAGATACAGGAGAAAATGTCTCTTTGTAGTCGATTCCTTCCTTTTGATTAAATCCTTTGGCTACGAGTCTTGCTTTATATCTCTCAATGTTGCCTAATGAGTCCTTCTTTGTCTTAAAGACCCATTTACATCCAATGGCTTTTGTACCATCAGGCAACTGAACAAGATCCCAGACTCCATTAGATGCCATAGAATTCATCTCATCCTTCATAGCATCGTACCATAAATTTGATTCTTTACAACTCATGGCTTGTGAAAACGTTTCAGGATCATTTTCGGCTCCAATATTATAGTCAGATTCCTGTAGATACACAATATAGTCACTAGGTATCGCTGATCTCCTTATTCTAGTAGATCTCCTTAATGTTGCATGATCTTCTTGAGGAGTTTGTTGTTCAACTGGTTGAACAACAATTTCTTGTTCCTCATCAGCAACTTGATCCACCAGATCAATATCAGCATCTGATTGTGGATTCTCAATAATTGGTTGTACAACACCCGGTTGAACTAAAGGGGGTATTGTGAACAACAACCAATCTCATGCTTGAAGTGGATGGTTGAGCATCCGAATGATCTTTCTCAGAAACAAAGTCTCCAGATTGATCGCTCCCACTGATCAAGTCATTTTCTAGGAATTTGGCATTTCTAGATTCCACAATCCTAGTGGTGTGAGATGGACAATAAAATCTGTATCCCTTAGACCTTTCAGCATATCCAATGAAATACCCACTAATGGTCCTTGGGTCCAGTTTCTTCTCTTGCGGGTTATAAATTCTAACCTCAGACGGACATCCCCAAATGCGTACATGTCGCAAACTTGGTTTCCAACCCTTAAATAACTCAAATGGCGTCTTTGGGACGGCCTTAGTTGGAACTCGGTTTAATATGTATACTGCCGTCTTCAGCGCTTCAACCCATAAGGACTTAGGTAGCTTAGAGTTACTAAGCATACTTCGCACCATATCCAATAATGTTCGGTTTCTCCTTTCTGCTACACCGTTTCTGATTTGGAGAACCAGGCATGGTGTATTGGGCAACTATCCCATGCTGTTCAAGAAACCTCGCAAATGGACCAGGTGCTTGTCCATCTCCAGTGTATCTACCATAATATTCTCCACCTCTATCTGATCTCACGATCTTGATTTGCTTACCGCATTGTTTCTCTAACTTCAGTTTAAAATACCTTGAAGGCATCTAATGCTTCATACTTATTATTAAGCATGTAGAGATACATGTATCGTGAATAATCATCTATAAAAGAGATGAAAATATTTTTGACCATATGCATCCATGTCTGGACAACAAATATCTGTATGTATGATTTCTAACAGTTCGGTACTCCTCTTGGCACCTTTCTTTGACTTGTTTGTCTGCTTTCCCTTAATGCAGTTCACATAAGTTTTCAAAATCAGTAAAATCTAAAGTACTAAGTACTCCATCATTTACTAATCTCTTAATTCTCTGAATGGAGATATGTCCTAATCTCCGATGCCACAACATAGAGGAATCTTCATTCATAACACATCGTTTCATGCCAACATTGACATGCATAGCGTCATAAGTAGTGTCATTTCGCAAATTAATATAGAAAAGACCATCAGACAATGTACCATTCCCAACAACTTTAGATTTATAAAACAAACTGAAAGATGTCTCATAAAATGAAAAGGAATAACCAAAAGGTACAAGTCTTGAAACTGAAATTAAGTTCTTAGAAAAGCTAGGAACATAAAAGGTCTTTTCCAAATACAAATTAAAGCCACTACTCAAAACTAAGCTGCAGGTCCCTATAGCCTCCACAGGTGAACTCATCTTGCTTCCTGAATAGATGTAAAGTTCACTTCCTACTGGCTTCCTTAGGTTTTGCATACCCTGCAAGGTATTTGAAACATGGATTGTAGAACCAGAATCAATCCACCATGTGTTATGATTAACATCAAACATATTAGATTCATAACAAACAAATGAGGTTGACATACCTTTCTTCTCAAGCCATTGTTGGAATTTAATACAATCCTTCTTCATGTGCCCCTTCTTTTTACAGAAGAAACACTTGGATTCCTTCTTAATTCCACCTTGGGGTGGTATTTTACCTTTCCCCTTCTTCTTGGCTTGGTCGTGATCCTTCCTTTCAGTTGTCATCATGGAACTCTCTCCCTGTTCCATTTGCAACCTCCCCTCTTCTTGAACACACATGGTCAAGAGTTCATTAATAGACCATTTTTCTTTATGTATATTATAAGATATCTTAAAGGGACTGTATTTGCGGTGGGAGAGTATTCAGAATGAAGTGCACAAGGAAGGAATCAGACATATCCACCTCAAGATTTTTCAACTGAGCCGCTATATCTCGCATCTGCATGATGTGCTCACGCACACCTCTTGTAGTAGTGAGATTCATGGATGAAAATTTCATAATTAGGGTACTTGCCAAAGCTTTGTCCGAAGACCCAAATTGCTCATCTATGGCCTTTAGAAGTTCCCTGACATTGCTATGCTGCTCGACTGAACCCCGAATGCCAGCAGATATTTTAGTCTTTATGAACATGACAGAGAGACGATTAGATCGCTCCCATTTTTCATAAAGATCAACATCATATGGTTCACTATTTTCAGTAATCTGTGGCGGTTCATCTTTCCTTATAGCATAATCAATGTCCATCCAACCCAATTGAAGAAGAATTCTCTCCTTCCAAATCTTGTAATTATCACCCCTCAGTTCGGGAATTTCACATTGCATATCAGAGAAATTCACAGGCTGCATGACTGCAAATAATAAACGTACATGCTTATAATTTAAAAATTTGAGACTAATAAACCATATATCATGTTTTTACCAATGTAAATCATGCTTGAAAAATCATGAATCTAGTGACATAAAATTTGCCTGTGGGCTAAAATTCTAATTCAATAAGATTCATATAGAACTTTATGATAAAACTATCAAATTATATTTCCTAATCCCTGTGGGTAAATTAAGAATACAACTTGATATTTTATCCTAATTAATCAAATAAAATACAATAAAAATTCCTGTGGGACAAAATTTATTATATCACATATGATCAATTACAATTAATGTCATGTACCTTATGTGACCTAAAGATTCTTAATATATAATTTAAATAATTAAAGATGTTGTGGCTAATCTCTAATTAATTAAATTATATAGGTCACTAGACATTAATTAATTTCTAGACATAAAATATTGTAATAAACCATAAGCAATAAAATTAAATGCCAACTTTTTTTTTTTTTCGTACAAAATGTGTTTCAGAATGGTTAAAATCAAATAAAGCTGCAATTTCATGCCAGAAGTACGCGCAGCACAACTGGCAGAGGAGGTGCAGTCTGCCAGGTCCTGGGTTCGAAACCCAGCAGGACCAGAGAGCTATTATTTTTGACAGCATCAAAACGACAGCAGAGGACCAAAACGACTTGTCGTTTACCTCAGAGTCCAAAACGACTTGTCGTTTATGTCGTTGAAGAGAGATACTGCGACCCAAAACGACTTGTCGTTTATCGCAGACCCAAAAACGACTTGTCGTTTATGTCGTCTTCAACCTCCAGCCGGGTCGCTTCGACCCGGTTCCGACCCGAAATGAAACCCGACGGTTTCTAACCCATTTTTACACCAAAATATACGTTTGAAAGCACAGAATCGATAGAAATTCAATTACCTAATGATTTCCTATCTGACTTTCAATTAAAAACATCTGAATTTCAAACACGAAATCAAAGGTTTCATGATAGAACATTGCCAAAAACTAAAAGACAAGGCAGAGGTATTGATATCTGCTCTGATACCAAATGTTAGTTAAAAAACTAAATAATCTAATCATGCTTATAACACACTTCATAAAGCAATTAGATCAAATGCGGAAAAATAGGATCATAAATACCTCCGGCCATTGCTGTAATTTTGAAGCTCCGAACTTTGGTTTCAGTGGTGCTTCTAAGCTTTCACTCTCGTCACTTTGATGGTGTATGTCAGACTGAATACGAAAGCAAGCTCAGGGAACCCGAAACCATGAACACACATCCTCTTAAATAGCTTCTGCCCATCACAGAAGCAGTTGCGGACGTGTAACCGAAGTGGGCGGTTTCTGAACGAGGAATGAACGCGAAATGCGGACGTGGAGAACGTGGACCACCTTAAGACTTAGTCTTCGGAGTTCCGGCCAACGTTTCCGAAGACTTGGTCTTCGGAGTGGTTCTTAGAACCATTCAAACAGCATTTTCAAGTCGGGTTTGGATCATCCTTTGAGTTGATCGGACCTTATCCGAAGTTACATAATATTTATTTTTTTAAAATATCATCTCTTATTTATTTTTTAGATTCATGCAAACCTTAGCATTTTATAATTTAAACATTGAAAAAAATTATTTTAAATTTTCTACTTTTAAAGATTAAAATTTTATGATTTAATTTATTAATTAAACATATTAAAATATAAATTATATTTAAATTTCGAATTACCCTAGTCCCGGTCCAATTCTATTCAGGCCACATACAAACTCGAATATGATTGAGTCTGCTCTGATCTAAGGAACTAAAAAAATTGACCCAGTCAAAATATCAGATTGAGTTCACCTTAGGCCAAAACAATCTAATCCTATCCATAAGCACTCCTACCTTCTAGAGTAACATCGTGTTGTGCCATAAATGGTCATATTTTAATATTTACATTGTCATAAAGTATATTTAACGTACAAGTAATTTATTTGCTGATTTTTGTGAACTGAAGGTTTTTCACGAAGATTTAAATTTTTTGTGTCATTTTTTTAATCATGTTTCTTTAATTACATATGCAAAAAAAAAAAACATTTCTTTAATTAGAAATAAATTTTTTTATCCGCACTCGAATTAATGATCTGTTTTCAGTTTCTCAAGATATTATTATTGCCCTGGGTAAGGACTCAAGGTTGTTTCTGAAAGTAGCTGCATACCTCTGGGTAATTTCTATTATCAAGTGGCGTTGCAGGTTTTGTCTATATTCGTAGCCATTAGCCAACTACTAATTCGGCTATGGTGGGCCATATAAATTTAGTACACGAAATGATTTCATTGAAATAAGAATGAAATAAGAATTGAAATAAAATGAATTAGAATAGAATAGTGTTAGTTGAAGGTTTATAATTTGACATATTATGAGTGATTATATAAAACATTAATATTTTATAGCTCATTTAATCCTAATACTTGATCCTATTCAAAAGAATAATTTTCAGATTATAACGTGACTCTTAATATAAATAGTGGGGATACACAAAAAGATTCTCAAAGGAGCTGTCGACACAAGAATTACAAGTTTTTACATAAAGAATGAAACCTTAAAATGCTACAATTGTGAAATCCTTTCATGAAGAATTGACGATTCAGTTGTTACTATTGAAATGCAAGGCAAAATGCTCAAAGGAAGCATTGGATAAGCCATCTTTGGAAGAGAAGCAAAAAGGCTGAAGTTTGTGATCAAAGTCAGATTGTAGAAGAAATTACGAAAAACAAGACTAGCATGTTAATGATGGAGATAAGTCTCCTCAAGTAGTGTTTTTCAGAAAAACCAATTTTCTGTTCACCACTCCAATTTGAATGTTAAGTATTTTAGAAACTGGTTAAATCTTTGAAAATCTCTTAATAGCTTTGCAATACACTGCTGCACTAAAAAAAAAAAAATGAAAAGGACTTATTGGAAACAAGTTTCAAGGATTGAAACATTGATTTTGAACTCCAACATTACACTCCAACAGTCCAATATGCTGCTGCATCTAAATTTATCATACCAGAAATAAAAAACGAGAAGAACATCAAACTATACACGAGCTTAACCTTTGGAATCATTTTGTAATAGCACTTGGAGCTAATATTGTATATTTCACTCATTGACAAAATGATTTTTTTCAAAATCTAAAATAAACCTTGCGTGGTTGAAAAATTACTAGTTTGTGAGAACTAGTATAGGTTTGTAAGTGACCTTGTAGCAAGTTTGAGTGAAGAACTTGTGATTTTTCTAACTTGGAGAAATTAAAGTTAAAGAAAAATACTCAATTTCTAGTTTAGAGAAATTAGAGTTGATAAAAGACTATTTAAAGATAATACAAAATCTCAGTTTTACTGGAGATTAGATGTAGGTTCTATATTGAGACTGAATCAGTATAAAAATCTTTCGTACAACCTTCTCTTAACTGTATTCTTTGGATATTTATACATAAATATGTGTTTACTTACAATGAGTATTTAAATTTGAGTGCTTACGCATTAAACTTTGATAATTTGATTACTAGTTTGAACTAATAAATTGTCTCATTATTCTATTTTAGTCTGCTCATCTCTTCATTAGAATTATAGTTTTAAGTTTTTGCATAAATTTTCATTTTGGGTTGGACTTGATTTAACTCTCATTCTCAAATCCTCTTTTACCATCAAATAGAATAGAATGCTTATTCTTGGACCTTGGTTTGATAACTTTCAATTAATTAGTACATAAAATTAATATAAAACATAATTAAAATTAATCTAAATGACATGAGTATCCTAAAAAGATATTAAATTTTTTATGTATATCTTATACATGTAATATAAATGTATATTTTCTTAAAAGTAATGTTCAATTTTTTTATAACTTAATAACAATAAATGTTAAATATTATTTTATTTGTGAAAACAAATTGAAGTGTGTACATTAACATTCGAACTGAATATATAATATAATTATTAAAATTTAATTAACTAAAGAGAGTATATTAAAAAAAAATTAAATCTCATTTCATGGAGACCCATCACTTTTGGGTTTTGGAACTTGGGTCTTCTAATTATTTAGGTGGCCCTTGGACCAATTGTGTTATGCGTACTGTTTGGAAATTTCATTTCATACTTAGTTTTTTTAACAAACATAGAAATATATCATTTCATAAAATCAGCATAAATATAAGTGTGTATCTACAGAATAATTTAGGAATAAATTATGAAATTTAGAGTTATCTGTCATTTGTTCTTGTTAGTATTTCTGTAATTCATTTTCTTTTCTTACGTACATGATCATGAAACAAAATTTAGGCTTCTTTGCCGCTTGTAGTGAGCATGGAAACGACTTACATGCACCTTAAAGAATAAGGTGCATCAATGAGTTATGGAATTTGAACCATTGATTGTAGAAGCTTATAAATTAATGGTTGAGGATTAATACCAGTAACCTTTGTTACAGGTGTCATCAATTGTTTACAAAGGTTGATTTTGCAAAAAGAAAAAGTTATTTTCTGGAAAGTTAATATTGAATTCTCCACATCTAATATAAAAAACTCACAAGAATAAATGTATGTTTTTTAGCATAAACGTGATATAAAAGAAAAAATTATTATAATTAGTTGTTAATAACAAAGATGTCTTAATTTGATTACAAAACAATACTGGGTTTTTACTTGCAGATTCATCATTTCTTTTTCTTCTTCATCTTGGCTTACAGTTACATGCAGTGATTTTTATTAGTAACAAATATTCAGCATGCACCGGGGTGATTTCTCATAGGCCTCGTGAAATTTGATGGGTCAATGAAAAATCATGATGAGTATTACCTTGTGTAGGAAAATCAATCTCTTCCTCATGTTTTAACACCCAGCAGAAGGACTCGCACCACACACTAGAAAGAAAATAAAATAAAATCACAATAAATGCAAACTCTCAATTTCCTCTATCCTATAACTAATCATCGTTATCTCCACATATTTGTCAAAATGTACGAGTGTTTTGCCCTCTTCAAACCCATAGGTTTTCTCAGTGCTCTCTGCAATTACCTTAAAAGACACATAAAAATGAATAAAGAGAATAATAAAGGGCTTGTAGAGTAATAAGTGTCATTTTTCCTTTGTCCAATAATTTTACTTATAGTTGGGTCAATATAACTACTTATAATTGGCCGGAATGCTGCATTGTAGAGTAATGTTTTGTTGTTCAATAAATGGTCATATTTTAGTATTTACGTCGTCATAAGGTACATTTAAAGGACAAGTAATTTATTTACTAATTTTCGTGAACTGAAGGTCTTTGATGAAGATTTAAATTTTGTCTCATTTTTTTAATCATGTTCTTTAATTACATACCGATGTTCAGAAAAAAAATATATGTATTTTTCTAATTAAAAATAACTTCGTCTATAGTTAGAATTTTTTTTACTGAATTAACAGTATTTAATTAATGAACAAAATTAAAAATAAGACAGATTATTTCAATTCCTTTATTTATCATCTTCTGTTTGGTTGAAGTTATAGGGAATCAATCTTTTTCAGTTTTGTTTCGTCAATTTTTTAATTTTTATTTATGAACTTCTGGTTTTTTTTTTGGGCTTAATTTATTTAGGTTTTCTTCATGGTTCCTACATGCTTATAAGTGCCTTGATTTCGTAATACCTTCATCTAACATTTGGCTTCAAATTTGGTCCTCGTATGGCTTGCTTTGTTCTCTAATGTTAGTTGTAAGTTGTAACAATTCTTGTGTGTATGTAGAGGGTAAGTTAAAATGGAGGCAAAACGGCTACGTTGAAATTTGAGCTTGAGTACAAACAATTCCCAAAGGGTTCTTGTGTTTTTTTTTTTTTGATGAACAATACTTGTGTATTTTATGTACAGACAAACTTCTCTTTGATTCTTTTTCACCCAAAACATATTTTGCCATTTTCGTTGCATTGAAGGGTCCTCCGAGTTTTTCTTTATAATTTCTAAAGTTGGTTGTCATTCAAGAGTAAAACGTGAAGTGTTTTGAATGATCCTAAAATGGTACTTATTTTTTGGAATATAGATCTATGACTTATTGATCATCTCTTAATATATGATTTCAATTTGCAAATATTACATCGTCATGAACCTCTTAAATTTTTAATGACATTGTCAGATTGATATTCTAGATATAATACATGCCATGAAAGGAAATATTGTGGAAGATTTTAATTAGCCTTGGTATTTCTTACCTTAATCAATTTGTAAGTCCTGAAATGGCAAGGAGATATTTAACTATTTACGTTTTGTTTTATGCAAATTTCGAGTCCGCTCACAAAAAAGTTGTACGATTCTTTTATCCCATATGCTATCTCCTTTATTTCCTTCATCATTTTAGTGCCATTATATTCAGTCATTCTTTTATTTCTTTTTTGATGATCTGCTCCTTTTCCATGCCTACTAAAAAGGAAAAATATTTATAACGTTGTGGCCATAGTACTTGAAATGATATCTCTGTTGATATTTTTTGGTATTTAATATCATGTTTTTGTACCTATGGCATGCCCTTCCACCACAAAAATAAGAAAGAAGAAAAAGGAAAAAAAAAAAAGGAAAGAAAGAGGAAAAAGAAATTGAAGCCTATTGTATCTATTGTTTGTAATTTGGGGTACGTGTACTGGCAATGGCTTCTCCAATATGTGGTGATCAATGCTGATGTATGCCCAACTTGAATAAATTATTGATTGGCTACATGTAAGTTACTTTCTTCTATGTCTCTTGAAACTACAAAACAATACCAGTCATCTTACTGTGAACTTAGTTATTGATATCATAAGCTGAACTATATCATATTTTGATACACATACATCTGTATGGTCGTGGTACCATGCAGTAGGAATAATTATACATTTGGCTCTTTACAACCACATATATCTGTCTCAAATTTGATACTTATTTTCTGTGATACAACTTGATCTGATACAGCATTTTTGCGTCTTTTATTCTAACGTTTTATTATTTTATCTGATATTAACCTAGTCATAATTTTGTTAAAACTTCTCATTTCATAATTGAAGTGATTATTTAGATAGAAAGATGAAAGAAAAAGTTGGTTAGCAGGTATGGCATCCAACGGGTGTGTCATTATTTCAGAGGTTAGGTTGGGGGAAATTTATTACATTTATTCAGTATTCTGCTATTATATATTTATCTTATTTATATTTTTCTTTTTGATTGTTTGACAACTGTTATTTGTGTCTTATTCTTTTTAGAAAGTGTCCACAAGGATATGCATAGTTTTTAGAAAGTCTATCATTTTTTTTAAAAAAATTTTGTTGCTAAATGTGACTGTTGATTGCTCAAGTGTATACCTTATTTCCTTCTGTCTTGCCTCTCTTCAAGTTTGTGAGCTGAGCTGACCTCTCTCTCTTCTTCCTTCATCCATAAATAATGGTGGTGGGTTTCAAAAAATTGTCTTTTGAGGGGTTGCCCATTTGTACACAAATATCTCCATCATCATATAGAGGGCTGTGTTGTCCCTAGAGATATAAAGTCATTTGACATTGAAATCTGGGCTCTAGCTTTTATGATGCACTTGGAATGAAAATTGCACACACAATGATTTTATTTGGGTATGTCATTGAAATCTGGACTCTACATTCAAGATGTTACGACTAACATAATTTTAGTATGTTCTTTTTATTATTAAAATATTTTCAATCATTTTTATTTTAATCAAGAACTTTTTAATTGATCATTTGGCATGCTGCTAAAAGTTATTTATTTATTGAGTTTTCAATAGAAAATGAAATGAAACAATGTGAAGTAACTTTTATTTCTTTGAATCCACATAATACATTGGAGGAGTTGTAGCAAGATTTTCTGCCAAGAAATGTGGGAGTGTCGTGTAATTTATTTTTTTCAATTTCATCTTTCTTTTTTATTGATTTTGTATCAAGCTTAGAATTTTTTTACTCAATTAATGTATTTATGAGGACGTACGTTTACAGGAGTCCTTTGAGAAAGATAATATCATTATTTCATATATAATACATAATTGGAGATTTATTTTCAGGATTTTCTAATTTATATTTTCATTTTCATTTTTCAAATAATTTCATTTCATACATAATTCTCATATATAATATTTTTTTCAATGGGATGTATTTGAAATATTTTTTAAGAATACAATAGAAAGTTTTGTTCCTCAATTATTTGTTAAAATTTAAATTTTATTCAAAGGTGTTGGTTGAAAAGGCATGGACAACAGTATGGTCCAATATATCTCTCTAATTCTTTTTTTTTTAATCTTTTTTTTTACCTTTGACATAAATTAAAGCTATTACCAAGACAGTGGGTGGATTCTGATTGGGGATTTTTGGATTTTGAGTTTTACATTTACAATGACACCAAAGTACATAAATGTTATAGGAATAACGATGTCAATATAATGTCTTCAACTGGACATTGCAAAATTCATCTCATTTATGAATCAAATATTTTACAATATTATCATTCTTTGAAACATTATCAATTATAAATAGTTTCATTCTTAATTTTTATTTAGAATTAAAATCAATTATTGGTTTAGCAAATTTTACTTACATTCAATTAGATCTTTCCTTTTTAAATTATATTTTTACATTAATCAATGATTCCAATATATATTTTTACATTAATTGTTTATGCAGATCTTGAGAAGAAAGCTGAAAAGTTTATTAACTTATATACTTTTCTACAGTATATAGGTGAATATCTTATCATTCTATATCATTGATTTTTTAATTACTGCCCAAAATGAATCTTTTTACAATTTTATCATTCTTTGAATTTTTAATGACTCTAATTGATTTGTTTTTATCTATTTTGCTTTGCCAGATAAAGGACAATAGGTATAAAGGAATTCATTTGAAAGCAAATTGCAGATTTTCAATTGTATGATTTATATCAATAGATTGATTCTTAATATATGTTTTCAATAAACTTTTAATAGTGCTTTTAACATATTAAATCATTAACATTTATTTATATCTTTTGTTGCCGAATTTCTTTTTGTATTAATTAAATATTTTATACTTCCCCTCAACTAATTATACCCGTGCAGTGCACGGATTCCCATACTAGTTTTATATATAGACAAACTTCTTGTTATTATATGAGTGCATTATATTTTTTGTCTTTGAAGTATCTCTAACAAAAATTGAAGAGTGAAAAGGAGTTTTAAGGGAGTCAAAAGTATGTGGAAAGCTCCTTCACTTTATTTATTTATTTATTTATTTTTGTTAAATGATGCAAAATAGAGCCATATTTTTCTACTAAGATATAGCTAAAGATTTTTTTTAATTTTTTAATGTAACAAAACCATTGATTTAACATACTTTCCTATTTTATGCTTTGTGGATGTCTACAAATCAGTATATTATTCATTTTCATTGCTATGTAAGGTTGGACTTGGACAATTGGATTATTGTATCTTTTTTATTCCTAAATGACAAAGTTATGCTATTTATATATAAATTCACTATAAAATAATACAATGTGTTTTATTAAAATGAATTTAGACACAATAACTCTGTATATATGCTGGATTGGATTAATTCATTTTTTCATGGATAATTTTTTTTAGATAATATGAAGAAAATATTAACCCAAACTCTCTTTTAAGCGAACTAGAGACACTGCAGTCCATTAATTCCCAAGGAAAACTTCAGTTTCAGCTCGTGTCGTGTAGTTCCTTGTCCTCCCCACCCCATACCATGCTCGACTCTATAGTCTTGCTGGGATGAATGCACCATATACTCATTATTGACTGCAACACCTTGTACTTATAACTGAAAATTACCCTTTTCAGAGACATTTTCCCTTCGACAAACAGATTGTAAATTAAGCTAATGTTTTGACTTGCTACCTGTCAATCAAAGGATAATCATTTTTTTCCAAGAGTAATACTACACAGCAAAAAAAAAAAAAACAAAAATAGACAGAATTTTTTACAAAATTCAAGTAGAATAAAGAAATATTATTAGATAAAATTAAGCAATGGAGACCACTTACCAATTCAAGTATAAAAAAACATGCTAAATCATTCTTTTAAAATTTTTGATAAGAAAATCCTGGCTATATAATATTTTTCTTTTTCCAATGATTATATAAGGTTATTGCTTCTGCATTATTCATACTGTATGTTCGTATTACCATCATACTTTCTAGAACCAGCTTAATGCATCAATTTCATAAATATGATTTCAACTTAGATATTAATGACAAGAAGCAATAACATATTCAGCAGTTACTAGACAGAATTGGACTTGATCAAGGGCTAGGCTGTGTTCAAATTTATAATGGATCACATGCGTTTTGAGGCTTGGACCCCATAACATTTGAAAATTAGTCTCATGAAAACATGGAAACAGGCAACAGCATGGAAACAGGATCAAGGGCTGGCACACAATAAAATTAGAAGAGAATAACATGGAATCCTACTTATGGCTCGCAATTGTTAAAAGCTAGTATATAAGAATAAACATAATCTCATTTATTAGTACTTTCCTTTTTTCTCCCTAAAAAAATGTTTTACTACACCCCAGTTAACAAAATGAAGAGAAGAGGGCCTTTATTTTCTACAATTTCCACTGCATTTGCAGTTGCAACCAGTCCCCTCAGAAAACCCTCCTGGTAGTTGGTTGAGCTCAGGATGATTCTAAACTCTTCACGAACTTTTTAGTCTGTCACGAAAGAAAAAAAGATGCAAATGAGCAAGCAAACACACAGATGTATGCAAGAACAGAATCAATTAACACCCGTGCTTGATAAGTTTCACTGATGCAAGGATTACGGCTAGCAACGGGATTGATAAATTGGAAAAGGAGCAAAACCATCAGGTAGTAGAACAGAAGCAGGTTATACAAGCATAGCCTGTTACACAGTTTCCCTAGTGACTTGTTGGTTTTGTGAATTTTTACAAGTAATATGTCATTAGTTCAAAGCCGGCAGAGGAAGAGAGAATGAAAGGAAAAAAGAAATAAAGCATAGCCTGTTACAGGTATGGGAATTCCCACTTGTCTTCCTGGATGTATACATTTATAATAATAATTTTAGATTCACAATCATAAGAAAAATATATTATTATAGCATATTTGTTTAATGCTAATAAATATTAATGCATAACCATTAATAATTATAGAAAATGATCGGGCAGGGCAAGGCAGGTGTGAGGATTGAAGATCTAAAATAGAGGGTATGTAGCTAATTTTCCCAGCAAAAGATTGAAGAGTGGGCTCTGGGAAGGGTTTTATCTTAAATGAAGCAGGGAAGAGTTTGCCAAAATGCTACTCGACCTGCTTGCCCCATTACCATCATCAATAACTTAGGATCTTGATATTAAATACATAAATACAGCTCTTGCAAATCTAAGGTTTACTCATATTTACCAAAACAAATATGTAGGCTATAAAAATAAACTGACTCTATGAGAGAGGATGCCACGAAAAGGAAAGAAGGAAGGCTGGAAACCTAGTGAAGAGTATTTAGCGTGTACCTGTTCTAGGGTTAGAAACATGATCACATTCCAAGATCCGAGCCGTCCAAAATTTGGGATGAACCCCTTATAAAAGGCAAAAGGTCCCTGAAAAACATCAGATTAAATAACCTATCAGTTCTGATAAATGATAACCATTGACAATGTAATTCCTTGTTTTACTAAATTCAAACCTAAACTACAGAGAGAGAAGCTATGTGAATGCCTCCTTTCTTGACAAGTACATTGATGCAATAATATCAAAGGGATTTTTCTTGGATAATTCCTGCTCCCCCCCCCCCCCCCCCCCAAATACACACAACACACAAGCAAAAGAAAAGGCAAAAAGGCAAATTATGTTGCACTAACTATGAAACTAATCAATTTTGTTGAGTGCATGTAAGCAAGAGTAAGAATTAAGAATGCATAAAGATATGTCATAAAATCTGAAAGTGACAAGGGAGTTTCTTCAGCTGGCTATGCTTGTGGATTATACTAACAAACACATACATTTTTAATTTCTAATTCACCTTTCCCAACAACTACAGATCCACATACAGTTAATGCTTGTAACTAAAGCAAAATGGTGGTAAGATGTTCATAACTCATAAGAGAGCAAAATAGTAACAGTGGAAAGGCAACCGTACATCATTCTTTAATGTTTTGACAAAACAATCAACAGTGCTTTTGTAACTAGAATCTCCCATCATTCTCGACTTAACCTGCATATACACCAGATGGAAGATAGAGCAGCAGAATTAGTGGAATGGTAAGACTGCACAAGTAAGAAGCACACTTGATCACTTGGCAACCAAATGACAAAAAAGAAACAAGAAAGGTTTCTTATACACTTCCACCCCAATGGACCTTAGAAAGACCAGCTGTCAACAGAAATTCTTACTAAGCTTTAGAGGTTTACTAATTCTACCATTTTCTAATCATCCTGGGATTATCAGTTTATCATAGGTGAACAGAAAAAAAGTGCAAAATTCATATCAAATTTTAAAACAAATATTAACACACTAGATGTAAAAAGCTGAGGCAGTTAAAAAATGCCAAATCAACTACGGATATTCATAAGTAAACACTGATAGATTACCACATCAACTGGGGAGCCAATACAGACAGCAAAAAACCCTGCCCCTAGACCAGCAAGGAGATGAGTTACAACATTGTCAGTGAAGCCTGGAATTTTCAAAATAGTCTGCATTAAAATAATAATAATTAGTTATTTAAAAATATAAAAGAGGAAGAAAAAGAAAAGTTTGCTCCAAAATGCAAGCCTCCAGTAACTTTCACATTACCTGTTTCACTTGATCATAGCTGGCTAGTTCAGCAGCATTGATGATAGCATTTCTTGCTATATTGGGGCCAAGCCCAGTCCAAAGAGCCCCAACTCCTTCCTGTGCGTTAGATACAGGTTTAAACAAAAATGATTATGAACTTAAGTAAACCAAGTACGTCTTTCTCTCTCATAAATCATATGAGGTTAAATGCACAGACCTGTCTCACAATTGTTGAATAAGCATTAAAAGATCCAGAGTAGCGCCTGGGCACACCAGGAGGTAATTTTCCTTCTGCTTGAAGTCTAACTTTGACAAGATCGGTTGGATTTGCCACTGTAATTGCCACAGCACCTGTTGATAATACAAATTGAAGGGGCTTACCATTAGGAATAATACAAGTTCCTGCTAGCAAAAAGTCAATAATCCATAGATTGGGAAACAAATTCATGTAACAGCATACAGACAAATCATTCAATCATTCCAACAATGTCCAGCATGGCTTTACCAGTAGTTAACGCAGCAAGAATTTTCTTCGATAATGGAACATCTCCAACATGGTCACTCCCCACATAGAAAGTCTTAACCTGTTAAAACTCAAGTTATTTACACCATCAGATAACATAAGTAAACAGTGGTTATGAACTAAAATAAATGAACAAATTTTGGAGACAAGATTCAAAACTCACAGGCTCATATAACCCAATTCTTAAACCTCCAAACAAGCATTGACGATGTAGCCCTGGCACAATGCCCTTCCAGAGTGCTGAAAGGCCTTCTTCCCTGGCAATGGTTGCAACTGTTCCCAGCATACCCTTATATTTGGGTAAGGTCACTGCTTCGCCAGCTACAGCTTGTTTTTGAAGCTGGAGCCTAACTTTGGCTGTGTCCAAAGGAATAGTACACACCTATTTCAATTACAGGAACTTAATGATATATATGAGCAAGAATTTCAAATATAGCCAGCATTGAGTACTCATAAGAGCAGTATGAGAACTGACAAGTGAACAGAGCATGAGAAACAGAATAAGAAATCAGTAATAAATATATAACAAGCAGAATCAATCTCCACAGAGAGCAACTCAGGACCAAAATTCACATGTTGAACAAATATCGTCGCTGAGTAAAACTCCATACTGCAAAAGCTGTTTCAAATAGGAGATAATGTGGAAGATTATTCAAATCTTAAGATGTGCAAATGTTCAGTGCTACCAAAGTTCAAACACATAGCAGGTGAATCAGCATATTGCACTGATTCTTTACCCTGAATTTTCCCAGCCATACAGACAGATCATTAGGATTTTCAAGTCAAGCATTTGGTCCCAGAAATCAAATTCCAAGATGTACAAATCATCAAGCATGGAACAATCCTCATACATGTTGAGCCTTGAAAACCAAACAGCCTGGAGTAAAAAGAGCATGCCTTTGATCATACCAGAGTGCCAAGGACTAACTATCCCAAAACCTTAAGGAATGGTTTTATATATCTAACACAGAGCATTAAAACTAACTCTCGACTGTGACCATTGACTAATAATGATAGGCACAAATTGAGCCAACCAACTTGAAAATTATATATCACTAAACGTAGTTAGACCACCACCCCAACTAAATTCTGACGTGAGGGTGCCAATGAAGCGCAAGACCCCAAATTTTCACTTGATCATCCTATATTCTGCTCTACCATGCATGATTTGTTACAACAAAAGAAGAAGCACTCAGAGCTTGGAAATCTACCAAACAAACTTCAAGGAGTGACACGAAGAAATCATGGGTCTTATACACGATCATCATGCGATTACCCAAAAAAGAAGATCCCCAGATAAAGTTAAACAAGAAAACATTTTTGAAGAAAGTGCCACAGCCATCAAGAATTGGATTACCTCGGCGAAACATGCAGAGAAAGCACTGCTGACGAAAATCCCAGCGAAGGAGATATCGGATTTAGACTTGCCATCGGCCACCATGATTTGAATTCAGAGGAAGAAGAAGAAGGGGTTTTGGCACAAGCCAGGGATCTCCCTTCGGCCCTTTTTTGAAAGGCTCGAGCTCAGCTGCTCTGTTCTGGTTTCTGATTCCTTGTTGTCAGTCCTCACTTCCTTTCTCCCCTGCTAGCTGCACCCAAATATTTTCCTTTTTGGATTTTGTTTTATTGCTTTTTGGGTTATTTTGTTTTTACTTTTTATTTTGTTTTTATTGACTTCATTATTATTCCTTGATTTCCTTCATTGCATCCATTCCTAAGAAAGTGGTACTCTCACGTCTTGTCTTGTGATTGGTAACGCTATGTACTTTCATTTAATTTTGATTTATTATTTATTTATAGTATTACATGAATTTAATTATAATAATAATTATTTAAAAATATAAACTATTTTAATAATATATTAACACATAATTAGTAATGATGTAAAATTTTTTATAATTAATTAAAATTAAACTGTTTTTAAATTCATAAATTTTTAATATTTATACACATAACGTCGTATAAGTTATTACTTATGTTATTTTAAAAACATGCTTGATATTATAGAGGCGAATAAAGATTCACTAAATGATTATTTAAAAGGATTTTTCTTTAGAAAAGTTATTCAACTAACTTAGGGGCATTAAGGATCTTCTTAAGGAATGATGGCCACCAAATAAGATTATTGCAGTGCTACAAAAGTCATTTATCAATTGTTTCTTATTTTCTCAGATGGACAAGGATACACTCATGTAGGCATTATGTTAGAGTAAGAATAGGTGGCTTGATTTGCACCTAGAATGTGAAAGGAAATGGTGGTTTTAATTGCATATCTAATGTGCCTTTAATGAAAGACAAGATGCTTGTTTCTTCAAGATATCTACCGTGCATGTTTTGTGAATTAGTTAAGATTTTGCAAATTTTTGCATTGTTTTTGCAGCACACTCTGTGTAAGCACAATCAAGCCTATAAATAAAGTCTTGTTGATGCGTTGTTTATCATCCCATTTTTAGAACCAATTGAATGTATGGAGTGTATATATACGTGAAAAAATATTGTGAGGTATTTAGGTGTATTTGATATTTGAATTTGAGTGAAGTAAGACCACTTTTATATTTTTTATTATATCTCTTTAGTAAAATTTTGTTGTTGTCTTTGATGGTCTGTGTATTTAGACTATAAATTGAATCACATAAATTTCTTTTATTATTATTATTTATATTATTATATTTATTCTAAGGCCACCATCTCATAACAAATCAGACATCATTTCCCATATTTGATTGTCTGTATGTTTTGATGGAGACAAAGGACAACAAGATACAGGGTGGGGATGGCAAGTTTTGAAATTTATAAGATCTTTATGCTCAAGTAGCATGCGGTAGTATCACAATTACATTTGACCAAAAGGGAAATTTTAAATCAAGTTTTTAATTATGGACTTGGAGGAAAATGATAAATCAGAAGGAAAATTTTGTTTTTAGCACTGACTTAAAGGACAAAACAAATTTTCCTCATGGATTTTTTTTTTGCACGGAAAAAAAAATTTATATTTCTTTGTTACCCAATAAAATAATGAAATTAAATAACTAAATATTTTAACCACCTTTTTCGGATTTGATCCTGCTAACACTAGATCTTAGCTCCCCTTATTTGCCCTCAAAAAGTGGAACATGATGGGGTTCTTCATTTTTTGAAAGAGCAAAATGCAAACAATGAGAGACACGGCTAGGATTTGTAGCAGCGCAAATAAAATGGCATCCACATGGACCCCTTGGAAGGAGGCAACGGCCACTGAGTAGTAACGCATTTCGATGTTCTGAAAGGCTAGTTGCCTCAGCCAGGTGGAAATACATTTATCACTACTTTTATTTTTAAAATAATTTTATATCTTTTTAATTTTAAAAAAAATATTAAACACATTTTAAATTTTTAAAATATAAATATTGTTTATTTAATATTTTTAATTAAATATTAAAAAAATAAGTTAAGAAGATATAATAAAACTATTTATTTTTAACAAATAAGAAGGCCAAGGCATTTCCTCCTTTTTCATATCTAGCATCATTCTTATTTTTCGCCTTTCTTACAGGAACAATATCAGATTTTAAAATTAGGCAAAATAATCTTAACCTTGTGTAGTAACGTTGACATAAATAATGTAAAGTAGTACAGCGACTGTGTAGAAGTGGTGTGGAAGATAAAAAGTTTCATATGACTTCAATTTTAAATCACGTTTAGACTTCAAAAGAGTTTTATATTGTTATATGATCATAATGATAGTTGTGTAAGAAGTTAATCATATTTCATAATATGTAATAACATATAAGTAAATAATAATATAAATTTTACAATGACAGTGATTCAAAACTCAGTCTTTCATATAATGGGAAGAAGAAACCAACAATAAATCGAGCATTTGACTCATGTATGATGATATCATTTTTGGTAAATGTTCTTTCCTTTGTAAGTACTACATATATCTTCATAAATAATACTGCAACTTGTTCCAATGGCGTTTTCGCTGAATTATTGGGGTTCCTTTCATCAAATATATAAAGAGGAAGTTGGCAGTTGCAATGAACCAGTGATTGAAGAAAGCAAAGCAAATTGAAAATGATTGACAAGGCACGAAGTCCAAAGGGTTTTCATGGGGAATATGCCTACTCCCACAGTGCTTGGAATGGTTGAAACTGGTGAAAGAAATTTTCCCTTTCCAAGTAAAAATAACATGGTTGCTGCATGCTCATATTCTGCAGAAGTTGAAGGTCCTCTAGCTTGTGAAGTAAATCATAGACTCCACCTTGATTGGTAATCTTGTTCATTTGACGAGTTTTCAACTATACCTCTTCTTGGTTTCACTGTACAGGATGACTCCAATGACAGTGAGTGCATAACCCAGCATTCCTATCAATGAAATGGGATTTTGGAATATCAAAATTGAGACCGCCACAGCAACTGCCCCCTTTGCATTTCCTAAAACCTGTTAGAGATTTGACAAATGGCTTTCAGACTCAATTTAGACCACATATCTCTCATGGGGTGCTTGGAGTAAAGTATTATTAATAAATAGGAACATAGGTTTTCCTAGAAATCCTTAAATGGGCATATGTTCACATATATAAGTATTCAAATTAATATTTGACATATATGCTAATATGATTTTTAGAAAGAGGTGCATTTATAATATGACCCAGAAAACTTTACACATGTCATATGTTAATTTAAATATTTTTGTAAGCACGTATATGTCTAAAAATATATTGTTCTAGTGTGTGATTATTTTAGCATTTTTAAGTCTAAAATTCCGTTTAGCCCCTTTCCCGTACTTTGAAGTGCGTGCCATCAAATTGGATAAAACAAAAAAGCAAAATCAATTGTACATATGAGAATTGATTTGGGTGTAAAATTGAGAAGGAACATTTTGTTACTTCTCCAATAAAAAACTATGTTTGTCTATGTATTTTGTGGAAGACCTTTATCTTTTTTACAATCTAAATCACACATACACAACAAAATACCCATTTTTGATAATTACACATTTCAAAGTAATTTTTATCAATACAATTTAAACAGCATAAATTACTTTACTGCAAAATCAAGTTTGCAAAATTTAATCCAAACACACATATTGGATTCATTCAAATACCGAGAAAACATCTCCTGTCCCCCGGAAGGTAAAAACATCACCAATAGAACTTATTCTAAATTGCGGTCTGCAACTGCAATTGTGACCGCAATATTACTGTTGCAGGAATCTCCGCAATCACAAAGCGACCGCAATTGCAACCGCATTAACCTCATTTTTTTGCAATTATCAGCAATTTTTAGGATTACAGCGTAACTACAACCGCGACTGCAACCGCAATTTAAAACTATGGAACTTACTTAAGAAGTATGCTCAACAAGTGTTTACTTGTATCATTTAATTTTGCTCCATTAGAATTTAGTATATGAAATGCATGATGAAATATGTAAAAATGAGTCCTTAGTTTGTCAAGTTATTCCCATATGTAATGTATATATGATAAAAATGGGAAAATGGATATTAGTAAGCCTCAAAAAGCATAAACTGGAACTATGGTATTAGGACATACCTGAAGAGTCAGTGCACTTGTATGTTTTGTCACCAAAAAATTGGTCAAGTTCACAAAAATACGCAAGAGAAGAACTGATGAGTAGATACCAGATAATTCTGATATCCTTTCTGGCAAGATCTATTGTGATCCAAATCACATTTTCCTCCATCAACAATGTTGCAGGAAGTAAGACCAGCATTGATATAGGTGCCATATAAAGTAGCAGGTTCATAGAATTCAACTTTTCTCTGGAAGCCATCAAAGTTATTTTACTTTGGTTTACAAGGGAAGAAGATAACAGTAGAACCAAGTAGCATTAAGAGCCTACAAGTTCTTTAGTTCAATTTTTATCTTGCTATAACAAGGACAAGACAGATAGGATCATTACCCCTCCGAGGACAACAAAATATCTTGCAGCACCGATTTAAATGCTCTTGCAGCAGTTGATGAAACACAGATGACAAATCCAAATAGATGAAAACTTGGTTCACCCTGCAATAAAAATTTTACATGTAAGGGGTAAACAGCTTGATTCTTGGAGAAAATGGAAGATAAGAAATGAATGGAATTGTTTAGACAGGCTGAGTTAAGAACAAAAATAACATTAGAACAGTTAAGATTAAGAAGTCAGAAAAAGAAAACAGATTGCTTTAAAGGAGTTGAAGTGGAAAAGAAAGGGCTAATGCAGACTATCACATATTATTCTGGTACTAATAATAAGCTCAAGATATTAAGTTTGCATTCCCCTGAATCTTCACGAAATTGTGGTAACTCAAAATTTTCCCCTCAGTGCACTGACTGCTAGACTAGATCTTTCCTAGCCACCAAACAGTCTTAGCTAAGCAACTTCACCTGGCATTCTCATCTGAAGGTTGAATCAGTCAGCAGCCAGTTAATGTGTTTGGGTTTGTTAACTTTCCCACCCACATTGTATAATCTTGAGCTATCTCTAAATGCCCTGAGGGAAAGCACGAAACTTTCTCAATTTGATAACTCTGGATATGCATATAAATTAGCCATGAAAGTTGAAATAAGCTCGGTTCTGACGAAGCCATGTATTGATTAAGCTAAAAATATCTAAACTTTCCAAAATAAAAAATGTGAAGGATGAATTTCTCATCATAAGATGTATTGATGATGGCAAAATGCTACTGGCAAAGCATAAAACTGTCTGGGAGTTCGGGGGGAAATTAAAAGGAAATGGTATAAGAGAAAAGGGATGGGAAAGTAAATTAGATAGAGGATAAAAGGTGATTTTCTATTTACTTGTTATGTTTAAATAAAGGGAAAGGAAAGTGAGAAATGTTTTTCTTTCCCATACACCCCAATGAAAGGAAATTTAAAGGTGGATTTTTTAGAGGAATTATTTTGGGAGTGAGGGGTAACTTCAATTTCTTCATTTCTCCATCTTCTCCTAATTTTGATGCAAGCATAGGCATGTTTAACTCAAGACACAAGAAGCTTGTCCTAACGGTTGTTCTTGCTATTACTTGTAATCTTTATCAATTCCCACAAGCAAAATTCTTTTATGAACACATATTTTAGCTGCTGTATGCAAAGCGAGTTTAAAAAAGAACAAAAGCAAAACCTCTAAGGGAAACTTAATTTTATCTTTTTAATATTTCAACCTGTTTCATCAATTCACGATTAGGCAACATCCTTTGTTGCCAATTTAGGCAAAATTCGTTGACTTCCAAGACTAAAGGACCATAGAAGCTTTGAAAAATGATAATTTAGGCACAGGGAAAACTTCACATGTTCTTGGTTCCAAATTAATAATAGCATCGCAGATAAAACTGGGTTTTTTTTCCCCCTCCGTTGTTGAAGTTTTCATCATCTAAAGTGATTCAACATCCAAAAGATTGATTAAAGATGGAAAATATTTACCCCACTGTCTATGATGACCCCTGCAACAACAGGCAAGAGGGTGCCATAGGTGACCCAAGCCTCTCTTTTTCTGCTCATCGCCTACGCAAAACTGCAATGAAGAAAGGGATGGTGGCTCCAATTGGCTGGTTAAACGTTACCGGAATGTACTTGAGCGACATGTTCCCACAAATGACGAAGAAACAGAAAACGACGCTCAGCCTACAAATCTTCGCAAACTGATTCTTAGACTGTATGCTCTGCAAAGGGACTATGTCCATCACAGAAATGGCAACATAGCTGAAAACAGAACACACCGTCATGTGACACATGGTGAGGAAAACAGGGTATTTGAACCCGTAGTTGCTGAGCAAGTACTTGTTCAGAAGGAGGATCCTATTGAAATTGTGGAAGAATAGCTTGATGATTCATTAACTGGAGTTTAACTTATATACATTAATTGAGAAGCATCCTAATTACCATGGAATAAAAATAGAGAAATACAACTTTCTAACCGAAAATAACAAAAAATGAACTAAATTGAAACTGTTAACTAAAATTATAGAATTTATTAACTAAACATTAATCTGGCTTCTCCTGCTGAAGATTTTGTAAACATTTGATATTCTGTGATACCCTCCCACAAGCTGAAGAGTGGATACTAATCATTCCCAACTTGGAGTGAATGAACTGAAATGGCGACGGAGATAATGGTTTTGTGAAAATATCAGCTAACTAATTGGCTGAGGAAATTGGTAGAGGATGTATGAGTCCAGATTGAATCTTTTCTTTGACTATGTGGCAATCAAGTTCTATATGTTTTGTTCTTTCATGGAATATGGGATTTGCTGCTATATGCCGTGCAGACTAATTATCAAAGTAAAGCAATACTGGTTATGTAAGATGAAATTTAAAATCCTACAACAAGTACTGCAACAACTGTAATTCACAGGTGGTTAGTGTCATTGCTCTATATTTAGCCTCGGATGAAGACCTGCTCACAGAGATCTGCTTTTTGGTTTTCTATGAAATAAGGGAGTTGCCAAAGATACAAAACCTAATAATGGATCTACAAGATGTAGGGCAACCTACCCAATTTAAATATGTAAAAGCTTTTAGTCGAAAATATGAGTCAAATGGAAGAAAAATACCCTGTTCAGAAGAAAGAATTTTTGATGTATCTCAATACACGGTTAGTTGCCTTTTGATGAGAAAGTAATGGTGTGGACATAAGCGACTAAGCTGCTGTACTGCATAGCTGATGTCTGGCCTGATGGTTGTCAAGTAAAGCAATCTACCAACCAATCTTCTATAGGAAGGTGCATCAGCAAGTTCTTCAATTGCATTAGCTTGTAATTTGGTTTTGCAGTACATAGGTGTTGTTGTTGGTTTAGAGGCAAAGCAAACCTGCATCTTCAAGCAATTCTAATGCATATTTCCTTTGAGAAATGTGTATGCCTTTTACTGATTGAGCAATTTCAAGGCCTAAGAAAAATTTTAAATCACCAAGGTCTTTGATTCAAAATGAATCATCGAGGAAATGTTTAACACTATCAATATCAGAAAGATTATTGCCTGCAAGTATGATGTCATCAACATATATTAACAAAGCTGTGAATGAATGTGTTAATTTGTGATTTGATTGAACAATAAGTAATATGATTTTGATTGAACATAACCAGATTCTGTGAGAGTTAAACTGGGCTTTGAAAACCATTGCCTGCTAGTTTGTTTAAATCCATAAAGTGACTTGTTAAGCTTGCAACCTGGTTCAGTTTTGGAGCTGTTACACCTGGTGGCACCACCATATAGACATCTTCATTCAAATCACCATGCAAGAATACATTATTGACATCTAGCTGTTTTATGTACCAATTCTTAGTAGTTGCAATTGATAATAACAGCCTTATAGTGGTCATTTTTTCTACTGGACTGAAAGTATCAAAATAATCAAGACCTTCCGTTTGAGTGTACCATTTGGCTACCAACCTGGCCTTGTACCTCTCTATGCTCCCATCTAATTTGTACTTCACTTTATAAACCCATTTGCAGCCTATGGGATTTTTCCCTGCTTGTAGTTCAGTGAAAGTCCATGTCCTATTTAACTCCAGAGCAGAAATCTCTTGACTCATTGCTTGTTTCCAACATTCATGCTTAATAGCTTGAGTGTATGATTTTGGTTCAGTTTGAGTGGAAATAGAAAGAACGAAACTCCTATGTGATGGTGACAGATTATCGTATGACAATACTAGGGATAGAGGATACTTAATACTAGGAGGATGATGTGGTTCTGAAGATTTTGATGTGAGACTGCAGTGGTAATGCTGTAAGTATGTAAGTGGTTTGCTGATGCGAGATGACTATCTGATAGACTGTTGGTCATTTACTGGTGCAATATTTTGTGTATCTGTCTGTTGTATGTTGTTAGCATTTGGGTTATTGGCTTCTGTTTGTTGGTTATTTCTAGCAACGGCTGATTGGAAAATATCAATCTCAGGTAAAGGATACAATGAAGGTAGTGGAATGGTTGAATCTGTTTGCTGTGAAAGATCTACTATAGCAGATTTCTGATTTTGAAATGGAAAATCGGATTCATAAAAAACCACATGTCTTAACATAAAGATCTCCCTTGTTTGTAAATCTAGTAGCACAAAGCCTTTAGTTCCACTTCTATATCCAAGGAAAACACACTTTCTTGCTCTAGGATCAAGTTTTACTCTATGAGCTATAAGTGTTGATGCAAAACATAAAGATCCGAATACTTTTAAGTTAGTGAAGTTTGGTGATTGATTATATAAAAGTTCATAAGGAGATTTGTCTTGTAATAAGAGAGTGGGAAGTCTATTTATCAGAAACACTGCATGTGCTACTACATAAGACTAAAAGGACTTAGGCAAGTTTGATTGGAAAAGTAGTGCTCTAGCAACATTCAACACATGTTGATGTTTTCTTTCTACAACTGCATTTTGTTGTGGAGTTTTAACACAAGTTCTTTGGTGTATTGTTCCTTTGAACTCATAAAAATTGTTCATTAAGAATTCAGGACCATTGTCAATCCTTACCTTCTTAACTTTGACATTAACTGTGTATGTACTAAAGTTATGGATGCTTGAAGATGGAGCTTTGCTTCAGATTTTTTTTTCATAAAAAAAATCCAAGTATGTCTAAAACGGTCATCAACTACACTAAGAAAGTATTTATGACCATGAGTGGTGGTGATTGAATAAGTTCTCCATATGTCTACATGAATTAAATCAAAGCAAGTAATGCTAACAGAGGTGTTTGAAGGAAAAGAAAGTCTCTTTTGCTTTGCATAATGACAAATCTCACATACAATGTTTTGTTTACAAGATATGAATGGGAAATCTTTATTTAGTACATGTAGTCTATTGTTTGAAGGGTGGCCTAGGTCTAACCTATAATGCCACAAGTCAAATGAATCAAAATCAAAATCTACAACTAAAGTTTTAGAGAACTGGAAATTTGAATTTGTAGCCAATGTTTTTGAGGCTTTAACTTGATTATGCTGATCTGGTGTGTGAGGCATTACCAAAGCATAAAGTCCCTCATCAGCCTCAGCTATACCAATCATCCTCAAAAAATGTAAGTCCTGAATAAAACATTTAGAACTGTAAAAAATCAATTAGCAATGCAAAGAAGCAGTCAAATGAGTGACAGATATCAAATTAAACCTAAATTCTGGTATATAGAGAACATTAGATAAGACCAATTTTTCTAATAAGAAAATTGAACTTGAATAATGTGCTAACATATGGTGGCCATTTGGAAGCTTTATTGATATGGGTTTGATTTTCTTGTAAGCTGTGAATTGACTCAGTGAAAAACATATATAGTCTGTGGCTCCAATATCAAGTATCCACCTATATGACACTGACTTATTTGAAGTGTTTAGGACAATACCTAACTCGGGTAAGGAGGTTTCAGCACTAACTTGATTAGTGGAATGTGTAGAGATACTTGAGCTATTATTTGAATGTTGTATCAAGTTTAGAATCTGCTGAAACTGTTCTAGTGTAAAAGGGAATCCTGGACCTTTCTGATCTCCTGCTGCAGTTTGTGCCTTATCATCATCATTAATCTCGACACTGACATCCTCTTAAGATGATACATTGTTCACTTGAGAACTTGAGTTTCTAAATTTGAAACTTGGTGGAAATCCATGTTTTCTGTAACAGGTTTCTATAGTATGTCTGGCTTTCCCACAAAATGTGTAGATCTTTGTTGCACTTGAAATCTATCCTCTGCCTCTTCCAGTTTGTGTAGAGTTAAATGTCCCTCGGCCGGAACCTCTACCAAAAGGCTTCCGTGACTCATTGTCACCAGCAATAAACAAAATCTTGTTATCAAGATTACCAGAAACAGCTCCATTAATCTGTCTTTCTTGTTGAATCACTATGTAGAAAGCTCTACTTAACGAAGGCAAAGAATTCCATTAGAAGAATCTGAGACTTAATATTGCTAAAACTTTTATTCAGACCCTTTGTAAACCGAATCACATAATCATCATCCCTATACTTCTTGACATTGAGAATCTATTTACAAGATTTATTACAGGGAATAGTAAAAGCACAGTTAGGAATGAGGCAAAAATTATCTAATTTCTCCCATAAAACCTTTAAGGTAGTGAAGTACTTGTTGACAGACATTTCACCTTGCTTGAATGAATCTTTTCCTGTAGATCAGAAATTCGAACAACATCTCCCTGGGAGAATCTATCTTTGAGATCTTTCCATGCATCAGCCACATTTTCAATCCATATAATGCTGTGAACTATATCTGACACAACCGAATGCAAGATCCATGATAACACTAGCTGTTTGCATCTATCCCACACTTCACACAATTAACTGGATTCATCAGGCATCGAAATCACACCATTCACAAACTTGATCTTGTTTTTAGTTCGAAGAGCCATCCTCATAGCCAAGACCAAGAATGATAATTTGGACGTGTGAGGATTTCAAAAACTAACTTCAATCTTGGGTTCTCACAAGGATGGATATAATAGGGACTAGTTGGATTCTGAGATGTATCAACGGCGTTAGCAGCTAGAGGAGCTTGTGTAGCATCCATGGATGAGTTTGTTGAATTCTCATACATGAAGCAGGCAGTAAGGTAGTAAGAAGGTAAGAATAACATAAGCAAAACTCTTAAAAGAGCTCTTTTAAGAGCTTTGATACCATATTGAAATTGTGGAAGAATAGCTTGATGATTTATTGACTGGAGTTTAACTTATACACATCAGTAGAGAAGCACCATAACTACCGTAGAATATAAAACAAAGAAATACAACCTTTTAACTGAAAATAATAGAAAATAAACTGAACTGAAACTGTTAACTGAAATTACAGAATTCATTAACTAAACATTAATCTGGCTTCTTCTGCTGTTGAAGACTTTGTAAACATTTGATATTTTATGATAGACCCCAATGTTCGAACTATACCAAGCAATCACCACCCCAATCGTTGACCACGGGATCGGGCTCATCATCATCTGGGTCTCAGTGGGTTTCTGCAAAATGCAATTTTGGCTGGGAATTCTTCAGAGAAAGAGAGACAGAGAGAGAACAGAAGGAGGTTTGAAGGTGGGAGCTTTGCAACTATGGAGGCAAGAGGCAAGGTAACGTAGTGGTTGAACAGAGAGAACAGTGATTGCAGGGAGCTAGCGTTCATCCCAAATGCATGCAGAGGAGGGACTCACATCAATTGGTTGATTTGTGGGTCCGCACTCGTTTTCAGAGCTGGGAACTGAAACCACCATTTTGGTTCACGTTTTGGAAAGGGTTACAGGGTTTGTTTCCAACATGGGACAGTTATGTCATTACGATTACGAAGAAGAACCTTAAATGCAACGCGGCGGAAATAAATAAGATGCCAAGTTTTCGACTTCGCTCCTTACAGAAAGATTAAGGATTTCATACAATAACATCATTTTTTTAAAAAAAAAAACTGTAATCGATTAAAATGTCTTTTGGTGTAAAACATTTAAAATATTATTATTCACTTTATTAATATTCTTTCATTTTATTAATATTAAGAATAAAATTAAAAAAATTATTATTTCCTTAATTTTTCAAAAATGTCATATAGAATAAAATGGCATTTATTTTCTAAAACAATAAATAAAAAAAGAAGAATAATTTTGATTCACTTTATATTGAGTATTTTAATAAAATAACAATTTAATCAAATTATTTTGTCTTGTAAATGAAGTTATTTAATGATTTTCATAATTTTTATGTAAATAACTCAAACAACAAATAAAAAAGAACGAAGAAAGTAATAAAGAAAATATTATATATAAAATAGAAGCATTTACGATAAAATACATATATTTTCTTTATTTAATAATTATAAAGATCATAAGAATTTATAACTGTTTATTGTAACGAAATTTGCTATATATATATTATATGGTTAAATTATAAGAAGTTCTCCCTAATTATAGGTCATATGCATAAAACCTTTTTGTGCAATTGAAACTTATTTATATGACTTATTAAACTTATTAAATTGTGCATATTGACTCTTTGTAAAGAGATTTTTTACACATGCATAGAGAATCAATATGCACAAATATACATGTTTTAGTGAGTTTAGAAAGTAGTGTTAATGAATTTTAAAGTATAAAAAAATTTTCTATCTGTAACTCATAACTGAAGAAAGTTTCTTAGAATTTAGTCATATTATTATATTAAGGATAAGCGTATATAGAATACAAATGGGTGTTGGAGAACCATGGAACACTTTGGCTGGCTAATAGCACAGTTCCAATTAGAAGCTGACAAGTAATTGATGCTAATTGAATTGCCGGCATTAAGTTAAGATAATCACAAATCACAAGGTGATTGTAACCCAACGCCACTGGCTTTACTTCACATGAAGGCCGGCAGCTTACGTTTGTAGTTTTACTCATCCATAACTCATTAATCCGCCGGAGTTGGTCAACTAGTTTATGCAATGTTAACATGTAAAAAGATTAAAATAATATTTAAATTATACATAAGTTAGCAAAATAATTTTTTTTTATTAGATTCATATAGTTTGTGCAGGATAATTAACATTTTTTTATATGGATCAACTTATAAAGAGTTTAATTTGATTCGGATATCACTACAAACATAAAT
This sequence comes from Castanospermum australe, assembly GCA_019955255.1. Classification (NCBI taxonomy): domain Eukaryota; kingdom Viridiplantae; phylum Streptophyta; class Magnoliopsida; order Fabales; family Fabaceae; genus Castanospermum; species Castanospermum australe. The sequence continues at coordinate 165,497 of NSJW01001011.1, read as the reverse complement.
TAGTTGTCAAATGGTTATTATTTGCTGATTATATATGATAGGCTTCAAATATTTATTATAAAAATTAATAATCAATAAATCTTTGATGACTTATCAATGATATAGATATTCCGAGTGTCGGTACAATTTTCTTTTGAGACAATAATGTACAAATATATTTATATCAAAACAAAGTGAATCAGAATAAAACTAATCTTAATAGATTATATTTGTTTTTGTTTCGCTAAAATTCATCTTTCTAGGGTTATCCAATTTAGCAACAATGATTTCTACAAAAATGAATTGACTAAAGTTTGTAGGTTAACCTTTGAAAGGACGAAAAATGACCCAGAAATTGAAGCTGTGAATTACGGGCAAATTCCTACAGGTATGCCAGAAAAGAAACCCTGTGATAATGGGGTGTGTATGTGTCTTTCATTCCTTAGTTGCAAAGCAGTTGAGAGAGAGTGAGGGTGAGCTTTGCAGTTATCTTCCAGCGTTGAAGAATCTCCATCAATGCAAATGAACCGTACGCGTTATTGTGTCGATAATTCCTTGGCATGCAGGACAAGAAAGTAGCCACCGAGATGAATTGGGAGAGCCCCTTTTTATAGAAACGAAGTTTGGTGGGATATGATATCAGTAGTAACTAATATTGATATCACATCAATAAGAGTTAGACAAGGTGATAAGCAAGTTATGCTCTTAAAGAAGATGACTAAAATTTGAATATTAGAGTAAGTACTTATTAGGAGGACTTGTAGTTATAGATCAATCACGATCAATCATATCTAAGAGATTAGAAGAATTAGTCTTGTAATAATGCTTGCAGGAATACTCTAATTAAAGACAAAAAAAAATATTAGCATCACCTAAATTCACACCAGGAGCTGTCATCTCTCCATTTGAGGTTCTGGGTATTGATGAGAATTAGGAGCCTATGTTATTTTCTTGGACAATTGAATGTCATGTAGATGTCTTGCAATATGGTCAGTAGAATCTCGGATTGAGATTCTATGATCATATATATATATCTAATGGCATCTACTTAAATTTCTAAACTTTTCACCAACTAGTGTTTTAACTTGTATGTAACTTATCAACTTGCAACTAAAAAAGAAAAGTTAATTACCTATCAACTACATTTGCGTTTTTTTAAAAAAAAAATTTATATTATGCATTAACATCAATGATTTTTTATTTTTTCTTTTGAAAAAACTTACTTAATTACTCTTGTGTCTTAAATTCGTTCAACTAACTTTTCAAACTCCTCGTATATGGAAAAATGACAACTAGATTAAAGGTTGTATACATCATATTGGCATTTGTTCTCTTATAGTTGATTTTTTCACTAACATTTAGTTATGTATCACACGTTCTTAAAAAAGTTTGACTTTATGAATATTTATTATTATAGTTAAATTCTTAATTTTAATCATGTGATTGTACATGATTGAATGATAATCTTAAAAGTTTTATACAAATAGATTAAAATTTAACTCTTTTCTTAATACTGTCCCAATGTAAAATGTACACTACAAAAGGCCTAAATGTTAAAGGAGATTTTTTTTTTTGGAAAATAAAATCCAAAATTGCAAATAGTTTTTTAAAATATGTCAGAAGAGACTATTTGAGTAATAGCTCAGATACTAACTTGACTTCCCATCCGAGGTGCAAAAACATATTCAAATCTTTTCTTCCTTAGTTAGCAAATGTTAACTCCCTAAAGATTAAATAAAAAATATGTCTCCAGTGAGGGGAAAAAAAAGTAAGAAAATTATCATAATAAATTTTACAATTTCAAAAGATCTATAACACAATAATAATTTTCATTAGCGTGGCTTGCGTGGTAAAAAAGAAGAAATTCTATTCTCTTCTATTTCTTCCCTAAGTTCATTTGGAGGAAAAAATAAAAAGTTATAATTATTGATGAAAAATTAAAGAAGTAAATTTTAACAATCTCATATATAGTTTGTTATACATGTGCATATATTTTATTATGATTTCAACCGTTAATTTTTTCATCAATAATTATAACTTTTTATTTTTCTTTTTAAAATGAATCCCATTTTAGAGGATCTAAATTAATAAAATATAATATAAATTACTCCATAACCATTTAAAAAACTTTACTTTAAATTAGAATATATAAATTATATGCTTAAAATCCGTGGTTCTTGAAAAGAAAAAAAGCTAGAAAGGTTTATTTTTTATGCCCCTCCATACAGTCAACCACAACTCACAAGAATTAATGTGTATTTGGATTAAATTCTGCAAACTTAATTTTAGATGAATTTAATTTTTCAAACGTGATTTTGGTCAAAAGTAAATTTATAATAAAATGATTTATATATACCTATATCTTAAAAGTGATTTTAATAGAATGAATGTTATTTAAATCATCAAAATTACTTTTAAATATGTAATTACTAAAAAAAAATATGAGTTTCATATTGTGTTGTCTCACTTTGCCTGTTTATGTCATTTTATTAATTTTGTGGTATATCTTAACAAAGGCAATGCATGTCATTATAACTATCTTTTCTTAACTTTGGTGATATTAGGAAATTAATAATAAAAAATATGAATGGTATATTAATATTATATAAAAGTATGCTGCTTATGCATTAAAAACCAAATTTTAATTCACTACATGACTCAAAGTCATTGTATTTGTGGGTAACACCATAGGACAGCCATCAATTCTTTTTTCAACTTTGCATTCTGCACAAATCAAGAAGGGGACCTTAGTTTTCATGGGGGGTTGCTGAATCTGGGAGGAACCACGAGGAGAGCTAGAAACATCACGAGTTGGCCAAGACTTGGAAGCAATAGCAGCTGGAAGATGGAAGAGGGAAAGCAGAGGTTCATTCTGAACCCGAAAAGAGTGAAGGCGGAGAGGGTAAGACAAGAGGTTAAAGTGAAAAGATGTCGTTAGAGCAATAAATTTTTGTAAAAAGTTTTCCAACGTGAACGCAAAAGTAAAGATGTTTTGCTTCTCTTCAAACGCTGGTTTCAACACAAACTAATGTGGGAAACCTGTTAGATTGTGGCAAACACACGTTTAGGCTGGGCAACATGCTCCTAGTAGTTGGCTATAAGTAGTTAGGGTGTGTATGGGCGGAAGCCCCTACCTAAACTAATTTTTAAAGGCTTAAACGAACTTTTTCTTATTTTTTATTTTATTTGTTTCGGCGTTTGCATTATTTCTCAAACATAATTCTATCTTCAGAAACCTATTTAGTTTAAAGCAATTATTTTTTACTTTTTAGTTGAACGTAATTTTTTACCAAATATAAATCACTTCACTCAAATCTACTTCTAACTAAAATTAAGTTGACAAAATTAAATTCATTCAAAATTAAGTTTGCAAACTCTAATATAAATACACACTTAGAAAATTACCACCTAAACCTAAAGGTGTGGTGAATAATAAGAGTTAGATAATTGGCTCCCTAAACCCTAAACTTGTAATGTTTGTACTTGATAATAGAAGGATAAATACCCTAGATTGGGACTTGAACATACAATAAACAATCTTTTAATATCGTTTATGAACAAATTGTTCATCCAAAAAACGTATGATTGATAACAGCAAGAACAAAAAACAGATAATAGTCTTTACGAAATCAAACTCCTTGGTATTCAACTTTTCATGAACGGGCTGAGACCAGCTGTCAAGGCTGACGATGAGACCATTGAAGCTTTTACGAAACGTGAGTGATAAAAAATATTTGATTTTCTTTTTATTCAATGAGTTACTTATAATGCAAAATATAAATAATTAAGGTACTCATCTCTTTATTAAATGTGGCTACTTCATAAAAGTGTATTTAAACTTTTAACATGACAAGTACAACTCATTTTACTAAGGCTCAATTTGCTTACCAGTACTACTAAGTTACACCCTTATAGATATTAAGATATCATATTTACCATTTCAGTTTCCAGCCTGATGTAAATATAGAAGGATCCAACCCTCAAATATACATATTAATTAGTATATGTAATAACGTCTAAAACATCTCCATTAAAAATGTCATGTTTTCTTTTTGTCTCAAAGGCATATGAAATCATTTATATATGTGATTTTACGTGCTCTTTTTTTCTTAACAGCTTTCATTGGGTGAAGCTTCTACAAAAGTTACTTAAACTTTTACTCAAAACCCACCACATTCTGCATACCCTCTCTTTTTGAAAAAATATAAAGAGAGAACTCACTTTCTCATTTTCTCTCTCTCCCATTTTCTCTTTTCCCAAAAAGAAAGTGTAAAGAATGTAGTGCAAAATTGTAGTGTATGAATTACGTAATTTTTTTAAGGCTATGAATCTCTTCGGAAATGTGACTACTTGAGTTATCACTTTTGAACAGGATAACGACACCATTATAATAGGATAGCAACTTACATAATGAATTTCGAACGTTTTTCTTCGTGTCTCTTTATATGAAAAAGCAATTATGTGGCCTTTTCTTCTAAGGAAAAATAGTTTATTTTAATGGTACAAATATAAACCAAGATGGCCATCCCAGTTCCTTTCTACTACTCTCCAAGATGGCATAGGTTTTCCCCGGATAGTCACCAAAAAAAAAAAAAAAAGACGGCATAGGCTTTTCATTGTTTGCTTGGCCTTCAAATTCTCTTTTCATGCTACAATGTTTATGCAGTGTAATTAGCCAATCAAAAAGGATGTAAGAAACTCATCAAATGATAAATTATGACAATACCAATATAAGTAATAGGTTTATAATATCAAAACATAGAGGATATTTCATTACGAGGGAGGGCAAAATCCAACCTTGCCCCTACATCCCCTCCCAGTAACAGAAAGTAAATGGGCAATAAGGAAGGAAGAAATAATAGAAGCTTTCCACTTGAAAAAATCAACAAGCATTAAAACTGAAGTCGTATTGACTTTTAGAGAGGTCCCACCTCAAAAACTTGCTTGGTGAATTGTGACTAAAGTTGCATGAAAAAGACAAGCGAATAAGATAAGACCTGCATAACCGATGACGAGAAGTTGATCTAGGATGGTCTGTAACGCTCATGAAATAGCATAGTCTACATCTAATGAAGCATCTACTTCAGACTCCAAAACAAAGTAACTCAAATGAAATCTAATAAAAGAGGAGAATCTGCTAAAGCAAAGGCTACTTTTCAATACTTCCAAATACCATTTCAACACAATTTGATTTTAAAATTTGTATGACTTTAAGCTTGAGAATAATTAAAAAAGGCTTTGTAAATAACATCAAACCGTGGGAAGTGCATTCCTATTTCATAAACCTTTAAGCAGTACAGTGCATTAATATATGACAATGTCCCATAGATTTCAAATAAACATTTGAAAAGAAAGTGCCAAACATGAAACTGAGCTAGCAGCATTTCCAAAATTTTGATTCAGAATATTTTCTTGTTATTAATTTCTCAATTCCATCTCACGACTAGAACATTCTATATTTTCATGGACAGCAATAAGGCTTGAATGGTTTAAGGACTAGGTTGTATAACACCCAAAGGATATATTATTTCACCTCTACCTCCTAGCCTGGACATCAAATTGGAAAGAGAATAAAAATTAACGAAGTAAAAAATATAGTATTGCAGCGAAGTGTGTAAAACCAAATTCATAGGAACAGAGGATCCATAATCCATTTGATGAAGGAGGTGGATATATTCTTATATTACTAACTATTGTTTTATCTATATGAGAATCCATTGCCCACACAAGAGTATCAAAACAAGTCAGCTCTGCAATTATAAAAACTGCTCTTATCTTATCACTGCCCACATTATCATCTCTCATTTAGATTGGTTTGCTCCCTTCTCCAAAGTGCAGAGCTTGCAAATATATTATCATCAGAAACAACAACCAAATGCAATGAAACATATCAGGCACATATATCTTCATTATTCTCAGCCATAAATAGCAATATAGATTAAAAATATTTACTGAGTGTAAGCATAAATTCGAGAATTGTCACCTATTCTAGCATTTAATTGAACACCTTATTCCTAATGATAAAAAGTTAACGGACAATATGCCACCCAAACACCAAATGCACCATCGACTTCTTTTCCATCATGCCTCAAAAACTAATTTGAGGTTCCTTGTAGCTTAAAGAAAGGAGAGAGACAACATGCCTTGAGATTGCTTCAATTTGTTTGTCGCAACATGGATACCTAGGTCTTAACTGTAGTTTTAAATGTGCTAAAATATTGGAGAATACGGCGACAACACAGAAGACACTGTATGAACTAATTTGGAAGTCTTGTTGTATATGAACCAACTGGAGCATAGGTGTTGCCAAGCCTAACATTTCTGTCTTTTTTCCCATGTTTCAATCCTTTTCTTCTGATAGTTGGAGTAGACAACACATTGACGTTTATACATTACTCAGACTTGATACCAAACAACAGAGGCCACCTAATCAGCTCCATATTTTTTTTTTCGGCCATCACCCAGCTTAAGTGTCTTCACTTTTGAACAAGGTTTAAGGTTTCTTAATTAAATCTACAAGCATTAGCATAAATCCCAAGGAGCTACTTAATAGTGTTTTACTAAGCTTAGCTGAGTTACAGCTTTTGCTTCACTTCATTGACAGAAGCCCAAGTTGGAAGAACCACTGAATTATTTCACAATCTTATAATTTTTCCCCAAGAAAATAATAAGTTATTGCATGTATCAATCTTCCTTTAATTTGGGCATGGATGAAAATATTAGTTTTACAGCAAGAAAAACAAATTGAATAATGATTTTTTTTCTTTTGGACTCTGTATTAGTTGAAAACTTTCATAAACTCATTAAGGACAAAGAAGCATAGCTAAAGCCCAACTACAAGATCAACAACAGAATAACAAGTTAAATTCAAAAGTAAGAATATTGTGATAACTACTTTAGACAAAAAGGTCCTTCTTAGCTGATTCATGATTTCAAATGCCATTGGCACGGGCAAATTTCTTTGAGGAGATTTTGTTGATGTTCCAGTATGGTATCATTATAAACTGTGAGCTAAAGTCTCTATCCCAACCTTTAGAAGACAAAGCTAAGTACAAGGAATTTAAAAATCCTAGTTGGAATAGAAGTCACTCTTTAACCAAAAGTCTAGTGTCTACTACAGTTATCAAACTATAATATACATATTTAGAGTTAAACAGGAGAAGAGGCATATTGAAGGGCTAACCTCTTATTTAATGCTTCCTATTTTTACTCATACAAGTCATATTCAAAATCCAAGACTACAAAATGCTGAAATAAATGAAAAAGAATAAGAGACTTGCATGACAGCCTCAATGATAAGTATGACACTTAAAATGGCACCATATAAAAAAATGTCACAACAAAAAAATAAATAAGCAGCCATGTGTAACTGATTTTTAAGGAAAAGAGGAAATGCTTTTCAAATTATTACTGGGCATGTCTTGTGTTAGGGATAACACTTCAGGCCCAGTTGAGTTTGAGGAAGGCCCACGTCAGTGGTTAGTTTACAATAGAAGGAACAAGGGAAAGGGTAAAATGGGCAAGAGCAATGAGAAACCGTTAGAGAAGGTGAGAAAGGGAATTCAGTAGTAATGATTAATGAGCAAGCCACGTCAGCTGAAGGTGGTTCTGCATGGACAGCATAACATGGTGGCGAGATGAGGGGAGAAGGCATTGAGGATTGTAGTAGTCATTTTGGCATTTTTGCTTGGGGCAAGCTGAGCTTGCATGGGAGGTTTCTCCTGGTTGTTTATATTTTCTGCATTTTTCTTTATCTTTGCCTGTATCTCCTTAGGAGACTATCCTTTGTGTGGACTAATATACTACAGTTTTGTTCCTAACTCTATCATCTTACTTCTCTATTATTGGTCTAGTGTGCTGAATATACTTCTCATTGTCTAAGCTTAAAGTTTTAGCAACATAGATTTCAAACGTCTATTAGCATAGTATAAATATTAATTCAACCAAGGCATTGTGGAAAGAAACGACCCGGGGGGAAGATTCTTAAATTATTGATTGCCATTACAGAGCAAATAAATATCTATGCGCTGGAATGCCATTGAGCATGTCATTCATGGTGAAACCAAACTTGCTCAGCTTTTCTCAGTTTAGTTGATTAGTTCTTACAGAAAAACACAGATTCTTTTGGAATTAACAATTGTGGGATTATATTCTAGACATTAATATAGTAACCCTAATTAGTCATTCTCCTGCCCAATAGACAATATGATTGAACATTAAATTCTGCATTCAGATTCATCCAACATGCAATAATCCTACCAACTGGTCAAGGGAGCCAGTAATAAATAAGTGGGAATCTAGAATTTTCCTTGAAGAAAATAATAATCGTCAGATCCCTGACAAAAAAAAATTTATGTTCATGAAAATGGCTCATAAATACAGTCATGCATGTAAGTATTATAGATCCCTGAGAAGCAAAACAGATTCAGAGAAACAAATGATTGGAGAGAGAATATGATGCAGGAGCAGTAGAAAAAAAAATAATTGTAACAGGGTTTTTTTTATAATTTCAAGATATTTTACTTAGTTTTCGCAGTTTCTGGTTATAGGTAGTATTTTGGGTCAAAATTATGTTAATTAAGTGTTCTAATGTCTTATTTGTAAGGCCCAAGGGTTCCTAATGGGCTTAGGTTAGTGGTAAGTGTGAAAGGATTGCATTTTGGGAGTTGTTTCTTGTAACTTGCTTTCTAGTAAAGTTGTGCCTAGGAAGTTGTGGTTTAATAATTGTAATTTGAAATTCCTAGAGATGTAAGCTGGAAGGTCATCTAATCTGAAAGGTCTTAGCTTGCATAAAAGCTAAACCTCAGCCTTTGTATGGGGATCTTTAATCAAATCAAAATCCAGAATTATTAAGAACTTTCTTCTTTCCTAGTTTGTTACACCAGAAGAACCTGCCCATAGCTGTGTTACTCTTTCTTCTCTCAAACCTTCTCCATTCCCTGGTAGAATCCTATCTAGACTCTTAGCTCTACATCAATTTGGTATCAGAGCCCAAATTCGATCCGTTCCAAAGTCTGTCCTAGTGATGGCAGCACGTAGAGGAAGAGTCCCTAGGCATACCCAAGCTCAAGAGTTGGCTGAGATAAGAAGAATGATTGGGCAGCTTGCGCAAGAGGTGCAGAATCTGTGTAGAGAGCAGCCTGAAGTTCGAAATAAGATACCGGAAGGTGATCATGACTTCCAAAATGGAGAGTTTTGAGGAAGATGAAGAGCACGTCAACCCCTTCCATGATCCTGCAAATCGTGATCAGCCCGGACGCGGTGAATTAGAGGAATGGTTGGCAAGAGCTCTTGAGTTGAATTCTGGAGTTTGTGTTGATGTTGGTGATTGTCATGGGAAGATGCATGCTGAAGACTTCCTTGATTGGGAATCCTCCTTGGAAACATATTTTGAGTGGAAGCCTATGGCTGAAGAAAGAAAGGTGTTGTTTGTGAAGCTGAAGTTGAAGGGAAATTGCCCTCCAATGGTGGAAGAGATTAGAGGAGCAGCATGAAAGGCAAGGCAAGGCAAAGATCCAAACTTGGGACTTTATGAAGACAAAATTGAGGAAGCAATTTCTCCCTCCTGATTACATGACTGATCTGTATAAGAGATTTCATCGGCTGAAACAGCGAGACCGTAGTGTGGAAGAATATACAATAGAATTTTACAATCTTTCAATAAGGGTTGGATTGAATGAAACTAATAAGCAACAGGCAGCCCGCTATTTATCTGGATTAAATTCTGCAGTCCAGGATGAGATCAGCCTTGAAGCTCGCATTACTAACCTAGAAGAACGCTTATCAATTTGCTCTTAAAGCAGAAGAGAGGATAGCTCGTTTGGGGCCAAGGCGTCGGTTGAATGGTGGGACTAATCTAAGGTTTACAGCTGCTGTTAAAGGAGGAAAGGGTGATCAATCTGCTGCACAAAGCAACCGCCAAAGTTCTGTTACCAACAGAATTGCTTCCAAAACCATGGGAGAATTAAGAAGAAATGGAAAAGGGAGGGAACTTGCAAGGTTAAGCAGTATTGGCAATGGCAACAACTCATCTATTCGTTGTTTTTCTTGTGGTGAATAGGGTCATGCATCTTTTTCATGCCCCATCGTCATGTCAACTTTGTAGAGGGTGGTGAAGAAGAAGAGGGGGAAGAAGAACCAATTTATGATGAGTACTTTGATGAAGAAGGTGAGAAGGTTGACTTACTGCCTGTGGAGGGTGAGAGTTTGGTTGTAAAGGCGTGTGATGACAACACCAAAGGTTGAGGAGATTGAAGATTGGAGGAGGGCATAGCATATTTCGAACTAGAGTTACTTGTGGAGGAAAGATGTGCAATGTCATTGTTGATAATGGCAGCAGCGAGAACATAATTGCCAAGGAAGCAGTGGAAAAATTAAAGCTTCCTACAGAAAAGCATTCCCATCCTTACAAGGTTGCTTGGTTTTGAAAAGCTTCAAGGTGTTTAGTGCAGTTTGGAATTGGCAATGATTACAAAGATGAAGCTTGGTGTGATATTGTGCCTATGGATGTTTGTCACATCCTATTGGGAAGACCATGGCTGTATGATCGAAATCTGAAGCATCTTACTACTCCCAATACATATACCTTTCAAAAAGATGGAAAGACTTTCACGTTACATCCTTTGAAGGAGGAACCAGCTGGTCAAAAAATCAGTAATAACAAGGCTAGCTGTTTTGTTGAGGCTAGCATGTTTGAAGAAGAAAACAAGGAGTATGGAGTGGCTCTTGTGGTAGTTGGTAGAATTACTGAAAGTGAAAAGGAGGAAGAGTTTCCATTATCACTTGAAGTTAAGAAGCTTTTGGCTGACTTTGAGGAGCTAGTTAGTGAAGAATTACCGAAGGGATTGCCTTCGATGCGAAATATACAGCATGCTATTGATTTGATTCCTGGGGCAGCATCGCCAAATCAGGCAGCATATCACATGCCTCCACCACAAAGGGCTGAAATACAGCACCAAGTAGAAGAATTGATGCAAAGAGATTGGTGCGAATAAGCACAAGTCCTTGTGCAGTTCTAGCTCTACTTACACCAAAGAAGGATGGTTCATGGAGGATGTGTTTAGATAGCCGTGCCATTAACAAAATAACAGTGAAGTGTCGCTTCCCAATTCCAAAATTTGAAGAGATGCTAGATGTCCTTGTGCGATCAACTATCTTTTTCAAAGCTAGATCTAAGGAGTGGATACCATCATAATCTGAAATTCGTAGAGGGGATGAATGGAAGACAGCATTTAAGACACCGGATGGGTTATACAAATGGCTGGTCATGCCATTTGGACTCTCTAATCACATTCATGCGAGTAATGACAGAGGTATTGAGACCTTTCCTTAATTCCTTTGTTGTGGTCTACTTTGATGATATACTAATCTTTAGTCGAAACAAATCTGAGCATTTGAACCACCTAAGACAAGTTTTGGAGGTTCTTTGTCAAGAAAAGCTTTATGTTAACTTGAAGAAGTGTTCTTTCTTGAGCGACAATGTGGTGTTCTTGGGATTTATTGTTTCAGCTGAAGGTTTAAAGCCTGATCCTTCAAAATATTAGAGCTATAATTGATTGGCCTTCACCCCAGTCAATTGGAGAAGTGCGAAGTTTCCATGGGCTGGCATCTTTTTACAGGAGATATTTATTCGTAATTTCAATTCAATCATGAGTCCTATAACAGATTGCCTCAAGAAAACAGAATTTATGTGGATAGATGAAGCAGAGAAAGCTTTTGAGCAGATTAAAACAGCCATGACCCGAGCACCTGTACTTGTTTTACCAGATTTCAGCAAGCTGTTTGCTGTTGAATCTGATGCATCCCTTGTGGGAATAAGGGGCTTGTTCTTAGCCAAGAAGGCAGACCCGTGGCTTTCTTCAGTGAGAAACTCACAGCACTGGACAGCGCTATTCAGCCTATGATCTAGAATATTATGCTTTGGTTCGTGTATTACACCATTGGCAGCACTATTTACTGCACCAGGATTTTGTTGTTTATACAGATCATGAGGCTCTAAGATACTTCAATTCATAAAAGAAGCTTATTCCAAGGCATGCAACATGGAGCTCATTTCTTCAGCAATTTACTTTCTCTATTAAGTACAGAACTGGTAAATCAAATAGGGTAGGCAGATGCGCTTAGCATAAGGACTTACTTATTGTCAACCTTACACAGCCAAGTAATTGGCTTTGAGGTATTGAAGGATCAGTACATGAGTGATCCATTCTTCAGCCAATTAATTAGAAGAATTACAACATTCAGCTCCAGCAGCAACATCTCATCCATTCCTTATGCATGATGGATTCTTATTCCATGGGAATCAATTATGTATAACTGAAGGATCTCTTTGTGAGCAGATTATGAGAGAACTGCATGGTGGTGGTTTAGGAGGACATTTTGGAAGAGACAAGACCTTGGCTATGGTAGCTGAACAATATTATTGGCCAAAAATGAGTCATGATGTTGAAAGGCTAGTGAAGAAGTGCAAAGTTTGCCAATATATTAAAGGGAGTTAGCAAAATATTGGCTTATATACTCCATTACCAGTTGCTTCTTCTCCTTGGGTTCATCTTAGCATGGATTCCATGCTTGGACTTCCAAATACATATAAGGGGTTTGATTCTATACTAGTTGTGGTTGATTGTTTCTCTAAGATGGCTCACTTCATTCCATGTTTTAGGACTGCTGATGCTTCTCATGTGGCAGATTTATTTTTTTAGAGAGGTGGTGCTTTTACATGGAGTTCCTAGTTCCATTGTGTCGGATAGAGATGTGAAGTTCATGGGACATTTTTGGCGTACTTTGTGGAAGGAGCTAGGAACACAGCTGCAGTATTCTAGCACTGTCATCCACAAACGGATGGCCAAATTGAAGTAGTTAATCGAAGTCTTGGGAACTTGCTGCGTTGCCTAGTTGGAGAGAAATGTAAAGACATGGGACATGATTTTGCCTCAAGTTTAATTTGCTTACAATAACTCAATCAATCGCACTACCAAGAGGACTCCTTTCGAAGCTGCTTATGGGCATAAACCTCAGCATGTCTTGGATCTAGTTTCATTACCAGAAGAGGCTAGAGTTAGCGAAGATGGAGCACATATGCTGATCATATCTGCGGCATACATGATGAAGTAAGAGCTGCCATTGAACCTAGTAATGAGTATTACAAAGAGGCAGCAAACCAGCATCGGCGTTGCAAGGAGTTTGCTGAAGGTAATCAAGTGTTGGTACATCTTAAAAGGGAGAGGTTTCCAAAGGTTGCATACCATAAACTAGCTTCACGAAATAATTGGTCCATGCAGAATTGTGAAGAAAATAAGCTCTAATGCTTATGTGGTAGAGTTGCCAGATGATCTTCAAATCACTCAGGCCAATTTTTAATGTTGCTGATTTATTAGAATTCTCATGGCTTTGATGATGATATGGGGCTGTCAGTAGACAAAGAATGGACTAACCAGATTCCAAAAAAGCCTAGAGAAGTGATTGAAGAAGTTCTTGACATGAAGGGAAGCACGATCACGAAGGGGAAATCAATATCGCAGATTCCTTATCAAATGGTTAAGGGAAGCTTGCAACTGAAAGCACTTGGATTTCGGAGAAAGAACTCAAGAGGATTGATCCTATTGTTTATGACCAATACTGATAGAACTGGATCAGATTTAACGTAATGCACTAGAAAAATAGTGATTAGATCTCCTCAGCCGCTCAATTACCAGTGGGGTAATAGAGCAGGGGGAAGAATTTACTGATACAACAGCTTAGAAATGTAGAAAAAACGTATAAGGAAACTATAGGAATTCCAAGCAAATTCGAGGGTGCTCGGTTCCCTCCTCCCAGACTTCCTCTACTGTTTTCCCCTGCCTCCTTCTCTGCTGTGGTGCCCCTTAAATACTGCTCTAGTCACGTTTCCCTCCAATTCCCGCTTCTCTCCATTCTCCTGAGCTCACGCCGAATCAGTTGAGGTCACACCTTCCCTCATTGCTTGGTTCACGTGTTGCATGGCTCGGCTGTTAGGCAGTTCGGTTGTTACGCTACTCACACTGGGCAGACACGGCTGTGATTCTGTGTTTCTCCTAAATTTCTTCCTTACATACAGTCTTGGTGTCTTATCAAATACATCAAAGTTTTCTCGTCAGAGCCGAGTTTCTCTTCACCCCGAGGGAATACCAAATTGATGTAGAGCAAAGAGTCTAGATAGGATTCTACCAAGGAGTAAAGAAGGTTTGAGAGAAGAAAAAAGTAAACACAACTATGGGCTGGTTCTTTTGGTGTAACAAAGCAGGAAAGAAGAAAGTTCTTCTTAATAATTTTGGATTTGATTTTGATTAAAGATCTCCATACAAAGGCTGAGGTTTAGCTTTTATGCAAGCTAAGACCTTTCAGATTAGATGACCTTCCAGCTTACATCTCTAGGAATTCCAAATTACAATTATTAAACTACAACTTCCTAGGCACAACTTACTAGAAAGCAAGTTACAAGATAACAACTCCCAAAATACAATCCTTGACACTTACTACTAACCCAAGCCTATTAGGAAACCCTTGGGCCTTACAAATAAGACATTAGAACACTTAATTAACATAATTTTGACCCAAAATACTACCTATAACCAGACGCTGCGAAAATTAAGTAAAATATCTTGAAATTATAAAAATAACCCTGTTACAATTTTTTTTTTCTACTGCTCCTGCATCATAGTAACATTTTGACTCTTCCATAGTCCGAATTTGAAGTATCCAAAGCAAGAAAAGAACAAATAGTGAATTGAAAATGTACAATGATTCAGTTGAAAAACTTAAAAGTAAATGGACCAAATGGGCAAACATTTTATCTATCAGACTTAAATATTAGTTTTTTTCCTAAACATAGCAGCCACTATAAAGTAAATAAAACCCTACATACTGGAATGCCTATGAGCTTGCCATTCATGGAGATAGCATTGACAAAAAATTCTAGATATGAAAATTGAAAGAATAACTTAAATCATATACCTGTGAAACAATAGTACAATTGAAAGGAAAATAATCTCAGTTTTCCTCCTTTGATTTATTAACCACATTATCATTGATGTTGGTCTCTGAATCGGTTTGCATTTCAAGCAACTTCTGTTGTTCCTCCTCATTTTCCTGTGCAGTTACTTGTTTTGCATCCTTTGGTTTGCTTGTTGATTGCTGATACATTATCCCACCTAGCATACAAATCAAAAGTCCCACCGTACCCACCCATGTTGAATGCTTGTCCCATATTACCAAATTAATCACAACTGTCAACAACTTGTTCACTATACCCAGAACAGTAAATCCTGTCGCAGAAATTGCCCTGCGGCAAGAAAATCCAAAGAAAGAGATTGATAGACCAAACAAACACGACAATCCCACAGGCAAAACTACTTGGAAAGAGTACCAATTGGACTCATCAGAGATTTCATGCTTAATCTTCTTCAGCTCACCCATTATTAGCAGTTCCAGTGGAAAAAGTAGAAGAGCCTCAAGATTGTTATACAGCACAAGACCCCATGTGTTCAAACCAATGGTCATAACTACATGCTTTATGTAAACAAAATCTATGGTCATGCTGACCAAGTATGCTAGAGCCCAGCTGTAAGCCATGAATGTGAACTGATAATCTGTAACAACATAAAGCACACTTCCTGCAAAGATGGTAGCCAGTGAGGCCCATGTCTTCATCAATGGCCATGGCTGGTGCAAGAAGAGTGTCTCCCCTACTGCAACAAAAAGGGGAACAACCGACCGGAATACAATGAAAGTGTCAACATTGGCATGGAGGAGCAGCTCGCTATTGGTGAAAAGTGATAGGTAAAAGATTATGGCTGCAGGTAGAAATCGCCACATGGTCAGCAGGTCAAGAGGGTCATGCTCAATGAACTTGAACCGTCCACAAATGAAGACTCCAGCTGCACTTGTGAAGTACTGCAGGGCGGTTAGTGCCCCTGGGTAAGGAAATTTCATGACAGCCCATTTGTTGATGATCGAGAGCAAAGATGCAGATAAGCAATATCCAGCAGCAACCCCATAGATTGAAAATTTGTTGGAGAAGTGCACTATACCATTTTCCCTGGATATCATCACTAGAGGGGCCAGTGCCATTCAAAACTTTATGAACCTCCAGGCTAGTAGGATTTTCCACGTCATTATCTTTAGACATCTGAATACAACCAAAATTATTCAGTAGAATCTTCATTATTTACACCCCCCGCGCCCAAAAAGAAAAAAGAAACAAAACAAAACAAAACCCTTTTCCAGCAAACAACATAACCAGTCAATTGGACATTAACATTAAGGTTAGTAGTGCATATCTTCTTATTATCTCAGAGGAATCTTTGATATAATGGTAATGCAATCAAAATCAATAGATCAAGCAATAGCCGTGGAATATTAATTAAAAGAAGGGCACAAGACTTTTCCCAATGAATCAAGGACCTCGCCAATTGAGCTAAGTATAGCGCTGAGGCACAGAGTTAGTACTAATTTTGCCACTAAAATCCATCTTCTCAACAAATTAAACAATGTTTTAAATGGTAAGTGATGCAAGGTTAGTTACCTAGAGCCTAGAGGGGTAGCCAAAACAGACACAGAAACAATAAAACACAGGTAATAAACATAGTTAGGCCACCACAGAGCATTAACATGGTTTTAAATATTTTTCTTTGCTTTTCTTATCTTTTCTTTTACCCAAATGTAGTTCACACAGTGGAAATGGACTGAGGTGAACCTTACCTGCAATTTAGGGGTTCAAATCCTGAGTCAACACTTTGGGGAGGGCTTTACCTTACCACTCCCAACCCGGAATTGTGCACTTGCACAATTTTCTGAATGACTAATGAATAAGACTGGTTAGGCACAAATTGAGCCAACCTACTTGAAAATTATATACCACTCAACATAGTTAGACCACCACCCCAACTGAATTCTGACGCAGCAGAGGGTGCCAACCAAGCGCAAGACACCAGAATTTCACTTGATCATCCTATTTTCTGCTCTACCATGCATGGTTTGTTACAACGAAAGAAGAAGCACTCACAGCTAGGAAATCTCCCAAACAAACTTCAAGGAGTGACAGTGCAAATCAGATCCAACACTACCCAAAAACAATATACAGAAAAATGATGGGAATAATTTTAAAAAAAAAAAAAAGGAAGGTACTATGGGTCTTATACACGATCATCATAAGAGGCTACCCACAAAAGAGAATCCCCGATAAAGACAACCCAGATAACATTTTTTGAAGAAAGAGACACAGCCATCAAGAATTGGATTACCTCGGCGAAACACGCAGAGGATGTCCCAGCGAAGGAGATATCGGATTTGGACTTGCCATCGGCCACCACCATGATTTGAATTCAGAGGAAGAAGAAGAAGAAGGGATTTTGGTACAAGCCAGGGATCTCTTGGGATAGGAACCAAAGGTTGCACAATTTGCGGTCCCTCTCTTCAGCCCCTTTTTGAAAGGCTTAAGCTCAGGTGCTCTCTTTTGGTTTCTGATTCCTCATTGTCATTACTTTCACTTTCTTTCTCCTTTGGTAGCTGCACCCAAACATTTTTCCATTTTTCATTTTGTTGTATTGCTTTTTGGGTTTTTTTTTTTTTGTTTTTACTTCATAATTTTTCCTAATTTCCTTTATTGCATCCATTCCTAAGAAAGTGGTACTCATGCTTTGTGAACTCGTTAAGATTTTGAAAGTCTTTGCATTGTTTTGCAGCACACTTTGTTAACACGAGAATCATGCGAATGGCAGAGAGTGAAAACCCAGTGATGCAAATTGCAAAGAGACCCAGAAATGGCGAACAGAAGTAGAGAGATGAAGGAAAGTGGTTGGAGGAGAAAAGAGAGAAGGAATGGAGAAGAGAGAGTACCTAATCGGGATGCGAAGCAGAAGAGAAGCGACTCAGATCTGCAGCGCTCGAATCTTGAGAGTGGGAAGAGCACCGCCACGCGGGGCGAGTCAGATCAAACAGCAAACGATGACGGTCCCGGAAATGCACAAAACGTGCGACAACAGCTGGTGAAATTAACTTTGCGTGCATCGCTAATCATGCAACTTTCATACATTTGAAAAAAAATTTATGTAAGTTTTTTTTTAATGATAAGTAGTTAAGTTCCGTGCCATGCACAGCTTATTCTCATAAAATTATAGCAAACTTTTTTTAATTTTACATATATATTAGTGTTATTATTTTGACTATTTAAAAAATTTTGATATTAATTAATTTTTGAATTATAAAGGTGATATTGTTTGAATTTTTAAAAAAAATTAATATTAATTTAATCTTTTAATCATAAAAAAAATTATTAATTCAGTTTTTTAATAATATAAAATTAACATCAATTTAATTCTTTAATTATAAAAATTATATCAATTTAGTCATTATTTATATACAGAATAATAATTTTAATGTCACTTCCTTAATTTAAAGACTAAATTGATGTCAAAATTTTTGAGAAGATTAAAGTGATAACACTTGTATCTTTATAAGATTAAAATAAGAATTCACTCTAAATTTTTGTATGTTAATCTAAAGAAAACATAATTTTAGAAATCATAATATTTTCAATATGATCTATATGTTGGTGTTATATCCATTTAAAACAACATAACATCTGGCAAAATTTACATTACAAACATACTAATAACAAAAATTACATTCCAAACACACTAATAATAATCCACTGCTTTAAGAGTTTTAGAGAAATTTGGTGTGCTCATAAGTTTTGAAAATCAAAAATTCATTTATTTTCACAATTGGATAACTTTATTTTAAGTTTGAAAAATGTTAATAATAGAATTTGTAAGTAAGTAAGGACCCTAATTTTTAATACTTTTGAATTTCATGTAAGACAACGGAATATCTTAAAATTCGACGCAACCACAGTTTTGTGACAGCAAAATTCAATAAAAATAAATGTTTAAATAGTTCCAAATAGCAAATTGAATATTCTCTTTCATCAATTAGCAAAGACTAAATAATGTCATATATGAAAATAGCTCATAAAAAAACTTAAGAAGTCTATGAAAGGGACATGAACAACTCAGTTCAATCAATTTGTCATATGGTAAAAATTGTAAAGAACTAAAATTTATGTTAGCGTATAATAGAAATTGAAAAGGCGGAAAACGAAAAAAAATATCTCTATATAATATAAAAACACAATATAAGTTTAATTATACTACAATAATATTTTTCAATTAATTATGTTGTATTTTTTATTTATAAAAAAGAAAATTAATACCCATATAAAATAAAATATAAGTTGTAAAATAACACTTTATTAATAAATAAAAAAATTAATTATTGAAAGAATGATTTCAATTTTTTTGGTTAAAAAAATTATTTTATTTTTTATTTATAAAAAAAAAGAAAGTTAAGATCAAAATAAAATTTTAAAAAATGAGTTCGTTGCAAAACTACAGAAATAAGGGCTTCATTTTGTAATAATGCAAAAAGTTAACATTGAAATAACAAACTTTCTATTATTTTCTGATGCGCGTGACGTAGAGTGTGTGAAGGAGATAGGTGGAGAGAGAAGGAGAGTGAGAGACCAAAGCTTGATATTGCCAAATATGATAAAAAAAAAAAAAAAAATTAAAAAGAACAAAATGTCCTCAAATATTGGGCGGGAAAGATAAGGTCATGTTTTTATATTATAATAATAGATGCATAATTATTTTGTATTTATATTATTAATGTTGTGTAGATATTCATTTTAGTTGTGATATATATGATTATGTAATATTAATTTAATCCTTTAATGATAATGAATGTCATGAATTTTATGATTTTAAAACTAATTTAATATTACTCTAAAGATGACATAAATTGATATTAAAAATTTAATTTAATAAATTTATAAATAAAAATTTAATATAGTGTCAAGAATATCTTTTAATGATCAAAATGACCACTTATTGGATTAATGTTTTACTTTTTTTTCCTGCGTATATTACAAAGTAATGTTTGGTTAATTTTTATCTTTTTATTTATTAGATTTCATTTTCTTTCCTATTAAACCCTGCTATGCACAATTTTTTGTTATATTTTATTTAGATCAAAATCAATATCAATATAATAGAATATGTAATTGTTCTTATCTATTCTTAGTGTGATGGTGTTTACCTTAATTCTTAATATGTCGAAGAGCTTCACGTTAGTTAAGCATGATAATGAAATATTTACAAAGACATTTTGATGTTCAAATTAATATAAAAGTAAAATAGTAGCTAAAGCTTTAGGTAAAGAAAATAAACATACCTAAAAAGTTGACTTTATAATGAGTATATATAAAGAGATATGACCGTTAGGGTTTGTAAAGATGAGACAAATATAACTCGTTGAGCTTAAGCCCAATAAAAACCATACAGTCCAACAACTAGTAAATATAAGAAAGAGGCACTGATTTTCAAAATTATAAAATACAAACAGACTCCATTTTAAAATGTCAAAATATCAAAGAAAGTATAACTCTACTTAATAATATATATTACCATTTTTTAGACGTGATTTTTATAATGAAAGTAATTTAAATTGATATATGTAAGGAATTGATGCTAAAAACTTTTTGTTCATATTCGGTAGATATGGATGTTGAGGATGAAAGAGAGAAAGATAGTTTTAAAGAAATATCCTCAGAAATTGAACAAATAACATAATAAATTAGTTCACTTTTAAGAAATATGACTCATATTTAATATATAATGGTGTATTAATATAGACCTTATTATTTATTAACTTATCATGTTTATTTGGTTTGGTCAATTCAATTGCAAATTGATCACCCAGTTAATTATGATTTATTTTTATAATTGAATTCATAGTCAGATTATTTTAAATAAATTAAAATCAAACAATTTTTTATAGATTTTATGAATATTTTCATAATGTTATGTTGTCATTCAATTCAATCAATAAGTTTAACGGTTTAAGTCAGTTGAACCTAAGCAAAAAATTTAGTTGATTTATTGTATTTTAGTAACATTGCTTGTCTTTTGGAATTTTTTTTGTGATAATAATTTTGGATCTCATTATTTTTTAATGCCTAATAACGTCCTTTTGCTGATATTTGGCTCATTGAAATTTTTTAGAGGCCCATGGCAGTTTTGAATTGACTTTGATATCATACAATGCTGATTCAGGGTGATTTAAAGGTTGATACAAGAGTATATGTTTATGTAAAAGATAGAGCCATTACAAATGGAGATGAAATTGCTTTTGAAGTTGATGAAGTTATTATAAATAATGAAACAACTGAAGACAAAATTGATAGAGCAATTAGTGATATAATGAATGCTATTTACTACTTAGGTTTAGAGGAACTAATTTTTTGTCTTAAGAAAAAGGAACAATTTTCAACTTGCATGCCATCCCAAAGGACAGAAGGTAGAGAAAAATACAAAATAGTTGTTTGAGTGCAGTGAATAAGTTTTTTTTTTTTTTTTACATGAAAAATGGGATAAGCTGGTAAGGAAGATTGCTATATTTTCAAGGCCAAAACATGTCACATGTTTCAGTATGGATTTATAGTATTACATAATTTATCAATAGAATATTACTTACAGAAAAAAATCAAATTTAAGCTTTATAAACAAGTATTTCAACATTCTCTAAAGATGATAATGGAGCAAGTAAGGACAAGTTTTTTCACAACTTAACCGGTCCCACCCTCAACACAACCCCACTTCTGCTCAGGGAACCTAAACCAAAAATCCAATTCTACGAAAATATTTAAAATCTACAACCTACCCACTCCATCTTGCATTTATTAATATATCAAATAAATTTATATAATAATCAATCATAATATTAAAAATCAACAATAATTTCATATAAATTAAAAAAAAACAACATTATTTGTCACGAAGTACAATCATGAAATTAACTACAAAAGGTTATAATTCATTTGAAAATTGTTGTTCATTTCAGCACTGCAAATAGTACGACTCTTCTTCATTCTTGTGATTTCTACAAATAGGTTTTCGAGAGATTAAATTAAATGAATATACTTTCATTATTTCTATTTAATTTTTAATTTAATGGTTAATTTTATAAAAAAATTAATCCTATAAAAATATTCACAAATTTAAAAGTAAATTTTAATTTATAACAACATCAATAAATCTTAACCTTGTGTATTAAAAAAAAAAGTCAGTATATTATAATTGGAGGGCTATAGCACTTAGGATTCCGACTAACAGAAAATAATGTATGCATAATTGCATATGTTATTCAAAAGTTTAAATAATTATAGGTGGGGCTATCTACTTTTTATGTGATAGCGACAGTATGGAAAATTGAATTGGATGGAAGTTTCAATTCGTGTCTCCATCCCTACCTTGAAGGTGGTAAATAATCTACTCCTTGCTTTTTGGAAATTGATGAGAAGTATCTCGGTCCTTTCAAACTCACTTTTTTTTTTCTTTTTTCTGTGGAAAGTAGCAAGACTACTTGGGAGAGCCATTGAATGGCGTAAAAGCCCGTTTGAGTATCGTAGTTTGTGTTATTATATTTGATAATTATTAAATAAAATTATTTTTTATTATTTTAATTTTAATTTTTATTTTAAATTAATATTTAATTGAAACAAAATTTTATTATTTTTATGTTAGAATAAAAATTAATTAAAAAATATTAATGTTTTTAATCTTAATATTTATTTTTTATAATTTTAATTTTATCTTTTTTATAATATTTAAAATTATATTTTTTTAATAATTATACATTCAAAACTAATTTTAATTAATATTATTTAAATAATATTTATTTTATTAAAATTAATTTTTAAATAAAAAATAAAATAATTTATTTTAAATTTATTTTTAAATAAAATTAAATTAACATAATTAAGTTGATTTAAAATTAAATTTATAAAATTTAATTTAAACGTACATTCGGAGGAATGAAAAAAATTAGGACAATGATAGTCAAACTTAGTTGGCTTCTGACATTCTTTATATAATTTGAGGAAAATGATATTTTCTACGGGTGATTTATAAATGGTGAATTGGTGTGGTGTCGTTAACTAAGTAGCATGTTTTTTGATAATTTAATAAATTTACAGTAAAAAAATTGCGTGCCACGTCATTTGTAATGAGTTTCGTAATTTTTTTTGGAATGATATAGCATTGCTCATATTTTAAATATAATATATGCTTCAAAGGCAAAATTGTTGAGTTATTTAGTGGAAAGAGAGCAACTCTTAAACTATCAAATTTGAAATATCTAAAAAAATGTGAGAGAAAAATATGTGCATGTATCAATTTTTCAATTAGCAGAGCACCATCAAAATTATGATGATGAATCCATCTTATCAAAATTTTTATGGGATAACGGTACTGCTCCTAGTCTTCCAAAGTCTTCTTCCAACTTTATGTAAATTTCAATCAACCAAATGGTAATTAAATGCAATCTCCCCTAAGGTTTTAGTCACTTCGCTTCACGGTGGATGGAAGAAATAAATGGGAAAGTGATCTATCTGCGCAGTTAACTAATTTCAACATCCGTACATGAACGAGGCTTTTTTTTTCATGTAAATATCTTTTTTAATTATTAAAAAGTACAGTGTCTCGTTAATTTAATATTTTAAAAAAACTATTATTAATTTAATTTTTAAATTATAAAAAACATTAAAATTATTTTTAAAAAATTAAATTGATATAAATTTTATTATTATGAAATTAAATTAACATTATTTTTAGATAATTAAAAAATTAAATTAATATTAATTTTTTAAAAACTAATATAAATTTTTTTTTTATAATTGAGAACTTAACTGATATCAAAAATCATTAAAAAAACAGTATCACTTACTCTTTGTTGGAACGAAAAGAAAAAAATAAAAAAATAAATTTTGAAATGAAAAAAATTTAAATAAAAAATTTTATTTAAATTTTTTATTTTTTATGCTTTTATTTTTTTATGTTTTATCTTAATTTAAATCAAAAATATTTTTAAATTTAAAAAAAAAGTTCTTCTTTATTTTTTTCTCACCTTCCAAACACAGGGTTAAGGAAGGATTTTTCTTTTTTTGGTCGTGGGTTAAGGAAGGATTAAGAAAGAAATTTTGCTTTATCTTTTTCCCGGAAACAACAAAAACAGGGATTGTCCCCATCATGCCGACTGACAAAGGAAAGTTCTCTCTTTTTTCCGTCCTTTCTCTACAGTTTCTCACTCTTCCTCTTCCAAATGGAAGCAGAGCACTATTTAATAACGCATTAGCAATCAATGGCATATCCAAAGCAACGAACCCTTATAGAAATCAAGAATTGTCACTGAACCCGCCCCATTTCTTCCCCCTGTTTCTTCCATGGCTTCCGAGCAAGAGCCAACTTTCCCTCTGAGACTTTTGGTGGACAAAGAGAGAAACCGTGTGGTTGTGGCTGAAGCAAGCGGAGACTTCATAGACGTTCTCTTCAGTTTCCTGACCCTTCCGTTGGGAACCATCATCCGGCTTGTGTCCAAGCAGCAATCGCATCAACCAGCAGAGGTTGGCTGCATCAGCAATCTGTACCAGAGCGTGCAAAATCTCAATGTTGAGGTTTTCTGGAACCATATCTGCAAGAAAATGCTGCTTTTCCCGCGCAACCCATGTGAAGCCCTTTGCCAGAAGCTCAAGTTGAAGGTGGATGACACAGAGACCACCAAGTATTTCATGTGTAGCAGCTGTCGCAGGGGCAGTGACTCGCTGTGGATCAGTACTTTTGCAGAGGCGAGTTGTTCCTCCTGTGGGAAATTGATGGACAAAGAAATGAAGCTGCATGTAGATTCCAGTGAAGAGAATCATGGGAATGGTGCTTTTGTTAAGGGGGCAATTATGTACTTGATCTTTGATGATTTAAAGGTGCTCCAAAGCTCTCCTGGAAACTCTGTTCAGCAGCTCGTCCAACTTGGTTACAGAGACTTCAACCAGCTGACAGAAATGTCCCGAAACGTTGGCTTGAAGGAGGTAATTCTTGAGAAATTGGCTCATGTAATTTGATCTTAATTGATTTTATTTATTGTTATCCTTAGCAAGTATCCTTGATGATTTAGGAAATATTGAGATTTGGGAAAATCTGAAGGATTTGTAACGAGTCTTGGTTATAAATAAAATTAATGGCATAATTACAAAAACTAAATAAATAAATAAATAAATAAATCAATGGCTTAGGTGTGTGTAGACGGGGGAGAAAAAGATGAAGAGAAAGAGAGGTTCTCTGGTTTTCAGAGATTAAGCTCTCTGGGTTGACAGAGAGGGAGTTCTGGTTATTCTTGTATTGTTTTTTTTTTTTTTTAATAATGAAAGTGTTTTATCCTCTGAATGTAGGTATGAGATTTGCTGAACTACATTAAATTCTTATGTTTCTTTGCTCGCATTGTCGTCTATTAATTTTCTTTTCATGATTATTTTTGTGTTATATTTTATTTACTAGATTTGTATGGGTGTGTTTGAGAGTCCTGATCTGCCTCTAGTCTTTCTTCAACAGTAATATTGCTTTTTAATTTATTTTACATGGTATTTCTAGACTTGCACCTAAAAGTTTGTGTATGAATTTGAATGGGGACAATTCTAGTATAGGTGTAAGTTGATGAAAATACTTCAATTCATTGGATTGAACTGAAAAACATTCTCATGACTCGCAGTTCTAATTTATGTATGTTGTATGATGAGGCTGATGATAACCTTACTTAAGTTCCTTAATTAGCTTGTAAGCTTTTGTATGGGCAAGAAATATACAGTTGTGTCAGAGAATGGTATCAAAATTTCCTTAGTTGATGAATAATAATATGCTTATACCTTTACTTTTTCTTTTTTCAGATTCTGGGCTTACTAAAGCAAGCATTAATCTCCAACTCTCCTCTCAGTGATGTATTCTTGGCAAATGGAGAATCCAAGCCGATTTACTCTTTCTTACCAAAACTTGGACCAAAAAATGAACCCTGGATTTCTAATTGTATTATAAACATTAAGATAACAGTGAGCAAATCAAAGAACAAGATCCTGTATGCTGAAGCTGAGGGAGATTTTGTTGATTTTCTATTCAGCTTCCTCACAACACCTCTTGGATCTATTCTAAAGCTTTTGGATGGAAATTCTTCTTTGGGATGCACTGATAACTTGTACAAAAGTGTGAAGGATCTCAATTCGTCATGGTTCACAAGGTCATCAGGCAATCCCTTACTGAATCTACGGGTGGCTCCCCAATTTGGTTGCATGAGGCAGCCAGTAGGGCTTTCTGAAGAAGACACTCCTATTTACTGGTATGGTACAGGAGCAATTAAAAACAATATCTGCTATCTCAACGGGAATGGGGTGATTTCAAATAAGGATTATCTGGTGAAAAGTCCAGGAGCCATGAAACTTTTCGAACCAAGATCTCCAGATGGAAGAAGAGAACATGCTGTGGGCTTTGTGAGGAGGCCATCACTGTTTGTTGTGTGGGATGATCTGCAGGTGACATCATTGGCTAATACTTCTAGCATTTCGTTTCTGCAAAAAATGAATGTCCCATTGGATGATTTGGAGGAGCATGTTGTGAGCATTAAGGACACAGAGGTAACAAAATCCACTCCTGACTGGTTTTCTCTTGTGATGTAAATTCTGATGCTAGAAAATTTAATGATTATCGATGAATTTACTGAGGATTAGTTTTGGTATAAAGATTGGGTTTGAAGAACTCTGTCCCATACTTCTTCCATTTTACCCTCTAAAGATGACATTAATTAACTCTGCATGTCAGGCACGAAACCTGTTGGGGGCTTCTTTGACATCCAAAGCTGCTTTGACAGAAGGCCTATTCTACCTCCTGAAGAAAACAAAGGAAGAACCTAAAGCTTGAACTTTTTCTAGTTGTTGATAAGGTGCAGGCAGAGTAGAGCAACCATGCAATACTTTGATGTCTGAAATCTGTGCCAAGTTGCATTTGAGTGAATCAAATTGCCATGTGATATTTAAGCTTTCTTGTTCTATTATTAAGACCTGTATCAAAATTGTATGCAACTATTATTACTTGAGGAATACATGCAACCCATGTTGAAATTGAAAATCAGAGATTTCACTTACAATTCTGCAATTATTGCTCATCAGTGGTGCAGAAATTATACAGTGCTAGTCCATTATTGCAAAAACACAATACTAAACACATTCGGTTTAGTTTTTTCATTGGTTGGTACAGTTTTTTCTTCTTCTTTGGAGGAGGGAGCAGTGACCATTGCAGAGTGGCCTAGTGGTACTTTTCTCTTTGTTATTTTCTTTTGGTAGAAGGCGCTTTTCTCTTATTACTCTAATCCTGCAAAATCTCTAATTTAAATCTATATTAAGTATTTTTTTATTTTAGATTTTGAATTTACTCATTTTAGTGCAAAGTTATAAACTGGTTTAAATTTAAAAAATATATAATTTCTAGACAGGTTTACTCTAAAGGAGTTGAAACTTGAAACCAGGTTGAACCTTTTAATCCTCACAAATCCAAGATGTCTCATAATTGTTAGATGTGAATTCTATACAATGAAAATTATAATCTATAGCCTAATGTACAAGTATAATCCAAATTACATTTAAAAAAAATCATTTTTTCGATTGCAATCTCTTAATTTACTTATTTCATATTCTGTATTGATTCTACCACAAATCGTTAACTGACCATCATAATTATTTCTAACAAAAAAACCTTTTTTTATTTTATCTTTCTAACAAAAATTCTTGAATGATGATCTTAGTAGTTGATTGTTTGAATGTTTTGAGGCCCATAACATTTGGATTTTTTTGAAATCCCCCCGTTTATGATTTTCTTTTTTGGTAAATCCCTCGTTTATGATTTTGATTGAGTCAATCATAGTTCTATTCCATAATTACTAAATTTATTGACTATGAGTTGCTGTAGAATTAAAGTACATATTCGCATTTACAATTGTTCAAGATTCCGAAAAATTATGAATGGTACTGATTTTCTATGTCAGTATATGGTCATTGGTTATTGATAAATTTTAATAAGTGATAATAATTTAATTAATTTATGAAAATGCTTAATATTTTGTTATGGTAGATATCTTTTTATAAAGTTGAAACAAATTTTATAAAATCCACCGAAGATTTAAATAAATTTTATGATAAATGTTACAATTAATTAAATTACTACTGGTAATGTATGTACCCAAAAAAATGTGAAAATGTACTAAAAAAAATTACTACTGGTAATGTTTAGAATAATAAATTAAAAGATAGAGTTAAATTCAAAATAATCAAAGATAAGAATGCACGTTTTCAAATTAAATAGATTTTACTATACCAAAAAATAAATAAATTGCTTTTTAAGACAAAAACGATTTAAGATAAAATTTTAATTATTTTTAACGGTAGAATTGTAATTTAATCACATTGTTCATCAATTGCTTTTAATAATAATTTTTTAAAAATCTTTAATTGAATAAATTTTTATTCATACCAAATTTTAAAATAAATAATTTTTTCTAAAAAATACAATTAAAATTATTTTCTGTTTGGGATTCAAATGTTTTCTATTACGTCTTCCATAAAATAGTAAAAACCTAGTAAAAAAACACACATATTTAATAAGATTAGTAAAAGAAAATGTGATATAAGATTTGAGTTTTAAAAATTAAATGTAACTCAATAATAAGTAAATTAAAATTTAAATAAGACGAAATTTATCTATAATATCAAAATTTTAAATTTGAGTGACGTCTACACTTAAAAAAAATATAAACTATAATTAAAGTATGGATGTGTCAATAATTTTACCCTATTTTTAAACAATATTTTTCTTTAAGTAAAGTATAAATTAATAAATTTTTCCTTATAGTGTATACTTTATACAGTAATTTAGTAAATTTGAACTTAAAAAATACTATCAAATTATCAATATTGATGATAAATGTATAATTTTTTTATTTTATTTAATGTATATTTAAATTAATTTATTTTGTTATTAAAATAATTTATAATTAAGTTTTTTAAAAAAAATTTAAAAAGCTTAATTGATTCTAATGATTCTAATTTTAAATGCCCAATGAATCGATGATTGGGCAAATTATATGGTAACTTTCCCAATTCAAAAGGCGTACTCAAAATCATAACTTCGTGAGGGAGGAGAATAGAGAGCTGTCCTGTAATACTTCTCGCTCCTCGAGTGATTACCGCCATTTTTGAGTTCTTCCATGGGTTCCCAACAAGAACCAACGCTTCCCCTCAAAATTTTGGTGGACAAAGAAAGGAACAAAGTTGTTGCCGTCGAAGCAACCAAGGACTTCGTGGATACTCTCTTCAGCTTCCTCACACTTCCACCGGGCACCATCATTCAGCTTGTGGGCAACAAGGAACTGTCGCAGCCAGCACTGATTGGCAGCATCAA
Organism: Castanospermum australe; assembly: GCA_019955255.1. Taxonomy (NCBI): domain Eukaryota; kingdom Viridiplantae; phylum Streptophyta; class Magnoliopsida; order Fabales; family Fabaceae; genus Castanospermum; species Castanospermum australe. The sequence continues at coordinate 136,179 of NSJW01001011.1, read as the reverse complement.
CAATCTCTACCAAAGCGTGGAAAATCTCAGCGCAAAGGATCTCTGCAAGTCTGCAACTGTCACGGCAAATTGGGTATGTGCAGTTGCTCTCACGTGCCCCTTTATATTTTATCTCACGTGTCCCTTTTAATTTTCTTTCACATGTGTTTAGAGTTGCTATGGTTAGGAATCCTGGCAACAGAATTAGTTATGCATTTCCTTTTCTTTCTGTAGTGGGAGCCTCCGATATATAGGGGGAGATTGTACTGGATACGATTATCAACCAACAAATATATTTTCTCCTTCCTTCACATTCTTTGAACTCAGTTACTAACCAGCCATCAATCAATGAAGTGTTTTCCATTTTAGCATTTCCTGATTGATAGCTAGAGGCTCTCGGTTATCTAATCTCCCTGTGCTTCCATAACTATAACCCCTGTCACAGCAACGCTGTCTGCAAGCACATGTTGCTCCGCCCCCGAAATCCTTGCCAAGCGTTGTGCTTGAAGCTGCTCGTGAATGTGGATGACGCGGCACCCGCAAAGCTTCTCGTTTGCGATTCTTGTAACAACTTGAGTACTTTTCCCAACCTGGATTGCACCTGCGGGAAACCCATCAGCAGGCAGCCCCAGAATTTGGATTCCCAGGGAAATGTAGAAGCTAAAGGTGGGATTTTTGCGCAGGAAAATGGGTCAATGTTTCTGGTCTTCGATGATCTGAAGATTGTGCCCAGTTCTTTGGTGACATCCATGCAGCTGCTAGTCCAACTCGGCTAGACAGACTTGACTCAGCTAGAGGAAGTGACCCAGAACATTGGCAAGCAGGAGGTGATGGTATTGTAAACTCTATCTTGTATAATGTGTATATATCTCCACCATTTCCATACCCCTATAGCATATTAACATCAATTTCGTTTTACTTTTTGTGCTCGCATTTGGTTTTCTGTCTGTTATTCTTGGAAATTTGCTTTGTTTGGATATTTGATAGTTGGCAGAATGGAATGGGGTATGATGGAATGGGATGGGGTGGAATAGAATAAAATTTTCATACCATTGTTTGGATATTTAACAATGGAATGGAAGAAAGTTTCTTTTCTGTTGTTTGGAAACTCTAATGGAAACTAATGAAAATGAATGGAATAGTAAGAATTATTAGTTGGTTTCATCCCTTATCCTCAATCTGGGAGGGAACAAAAATGGGGGTATGGAGTAGAATGGGATGAAATGGATTCCACCTAATTCTATTTCATTCCATCTTATTTTTAAAAACCCAAACAATGATATCTTTTACCATTCTACTCTTTTCCACCCCATACTACCAATCCAAACAAGAACTATAAACTTGTGTCTATAGATAAATTGCTTGGTGTACTAGAAAGTTCATGAGCCAACATTAGTTAAATTTGTATTCTCAATTTTGGTTAGTTCTTAAAGTTAAGATGGGTTACTTCGTAGGTGTCTACAGTACTGCCATTGTTATTATTTGGTTTTGTTTAACATCTGATATTTCCATTGTGTGATTACATATTATTAGTGAAAGAAACTTAAAAAAGGAAAGTTATAGTTGTGTGGTTTGTTTGTTATCTTGACTAGAAAGCCCTTCAATTCCCTTTCTTTCCCCTTTTTTTCCTTTGAATTGTAGATTTTGAACCTGCTCAAGTATACCTACCTCTCATGAGCCCCTGACTAATACAATTTTGGCAAGTAACACCAAGAAAGATAACCCACTGCACCCATTTGCATCAACAATTAGAGTACGGCCTGCCACCAGTGACAGTAAAATGGATGTTAAGCTAGTGCGAAGTAAGTCTCAAAGCAAGATAATCTTTGCAGAAGCCAAGGAAGATTTTGTTGACTTCATGTTTAGCTTCCTCACCATACCTTTGGGGTCCGTTGTAAAGCTTTTGGGTGGCAACTCTTTTGTTGGATGTGTTGATAACTTCTACAAGAGTGTGGAGACCTTGGACTCATCATGGTGTACAGACTCACGCTATGTGTTACTCAATCCTGGTTTAGCACCACAATTTGGTTGTCCAAATCAGCCCCTCAACATTCCGGATGTAAAACCTCCAACATATTATTATGGTAAAGGGGTAGTAGCGCAAGTTCCTGATAATTATAGAGCTTATGGTAGTAGAACAGTAGCCAAAGAGGGCGGAGTGATTTCCAAGTTGAGTGGATCTATTGCAAATGCAAGATGCTTGACCACATTGGATCCAAGATCCCTCAACAGGTCGAAAGAAAGTGTTGTGGGCTTTGTGAAGAGACCAGCATTATATGCTGTAGGAGATGATCTAAAAGTGAGACCACTGTCTGTTAATTCTTGCCTTTCCTATTTGAAAGAACTAATCCTTCCCCTTGATGATCTTGAAGTGAAGGTGATAAGCATTAGTGAGGTGGGGGTAAGGTGGCTATTATTACTGAGTTCATCCAATTTTTCCATAACTTTTTCAATTTCTTTAATCCCCTCCCCCTCCCTCTCTTCCCTTGGCCAGAAAACATAATGTGATACCCATTTCTCATTTACTTCTCCCCTTTTGGTGCAGGCTTCAAGCCTCCTGGGAGCTTCCTTGACCTCAAAGTCTACCCTGACTAGTGGACTGGAAGAGTTTTTGGATGTGCCAAAACAAGAAACAAATTTGACATCAAAGTGTACACAAACTAGTTGGCTTGATGATCTTTTAAAGGAACCTAATCCAGAAACCTAATTTCTCGATCAATTGCAGTTTGAGCATGCCCACCATACCATATTTTGTGTTTTGAACCAGAGCCAAGAAGATCTTGGAACTTAGTTGTCATGTGCATATTCCATGGTTTGCTAGTTTTATGTCTTATTACCAGCTTTTTCTGGACTGTACAGTCTGGCCATGAACCAACCACCCTGACGGTTATGATTTAGCCTCATTACTGAATTCATGATCTGATTGGAAGCCTTGTCAATTCACTGTTCCATCTGGTTTTAATATCATTGACTATTACTACTCATTGTGCATTTGTTTTATATTTTGACTCTTTTGAAATGATGTTTACACACCTTACGCTAGAGTTTGTCCTATTTGGTTTACTTGTTGGCAGCATCCCTTTTCTTTTTGCACACTCTGTTTTTAGTGTTCAATTATTATAAACTCAATTTAAAAAATCACTGCAACATGTAAATCAATTCTTTCAAAATGAATTCAGCTAAAATTTTAATCTAGTGTGTGTTGGGATTTAATTTTGTTGAAGTAGGTTTTCAAGTAATGATTTATGTTTGAAAAATTTTGTATGAAAAGTCATTTTGGCAGAATTGATGTTATTTGAACTAGTGTTGATAAAAAATGGCTTTTGGATATGTAATTACTAAAATAGGTATGAGTTCCTTCTTGGGTTATATTGTATAAGAATTTGATTATATATAAATTAATGTTAAAAGAATTTATTTTAAAGTTTTAAGTTTGCTTGAATGTTGTAAAATAGAATTACTTTTGGAGTGTAATTATAAGAATATTCTTAAAAACTATTGAAGCCCATTTTAGTTAAATTATTAAAATAATAGTATAATATCAAATCATGAAGGTATTTTTGCTAATATACATACAATTAAGCACATGTCTGTTTTAATTTAATTTTTAGGAAACAATCATTTTTTTTCAAAAGTTTTTTTAGGTAGATTTTAATTATAAGTTACTTTAAATATAAGACAAATTAATTCAAATATATACTAAGTTTTTTAATGCAAAAAGTAACAAGAATTAATGACACTTTTGTTGCGATAGTGTTAAAAGCACGTACATTTAAGTTCAAATGGGCTTCTATCCGAGCACACATGTTGAAATCATTTTTAAAAAGATTTAGATCCTCTTTTATCATAAGAGTATTATGTTCGAGAGAAATTGACACTCAGGAAATTATTATAATATGTTATAAATTTTATTAATTATGTTTAACACTAAATATGTCTTTATCTCTATAATAAGACTCTCGTTTATTATTCAACAATAAAAGCGAATTATGATCTTTTTTTAGATATGTTGATACTTTAAACCGACTTCTATCTTTCACAAATGCTGCTCCAAAAACACTCTTTCTTGGACTTACTTAAGTTCCTTATAGTTCTGAAATGCTTAATAAATATATAATTTCATTTTAATCTTAAATTTTCAACTTGTGTCTCGAATTTATTCGTAACTTGATGGCTTTGGTAGATTTGCGTCGTGGGTGTCAACATAGCATAGATTTCAAATTGTTTTGTTGAAACCATCCATTTAGTTCTTTGAACTCTTAAAGAGGATACAGGATTATAACATACGTGGCAACATGTTTATAAGCTTAAATTTGTAAAATAAGTAATTTGAAAACATTTAAAATGCATAGAGTATACATTCGTTGAACAAAGACTCGATCTATGCCCAGAAATGAATCTGTGTGCTGAGCATGCCCCTTTTATCCTCGCTGCACATTGGCCATTGAAAGGTCATAAAAAATATCATGATGCATTGAATATTCCAATTTCAAATGTTGTTGGTCTTATGTTCTTGCTATTTGCATTTCGGAATTTGCATTTAAATAAAGTACAACTAAAACCATATAGCTATGCTATATAATTACTGAGCAGAAGATTACTTTATAGGAAAAAAGCTGTAAAAGACATAGCTTTTCAACTTGGAGAAAACAACTTGCCTTCGTTTTTTTTTTTTTTCTGACAATAAACTTGTAAGAGCTAACTCCTATAAAATGTAAATGTGTTGTGTCATTGATGGAAGATCCCAAGCTTTAGACACGAAAAGGATTAGAGGAATATGGTTCTCTTAATGATTTGATGGAATTTCTATCGTTACATTAATTTTATATTTACTTTATTATAAAATATAAATTGTTGAGTTTATTACTTTTAAGTATATAAGAATTTTTTAAAAATAATTAAGTTGTTACATTATCCAAAAAATTTTATATCAATACTTTTAATGAGTTGTTAAACATTTATATGTCATTAATTATTAATAATAAATGTTTAGAATGTATTAAGTATTGTTCTTGCTTATTCTTGAGAGATGGTCTAGCTTGACGACACCAGAAAGCTTTGGCAAGCTAGTCTTCCACAGCAGTAGAATATCTATAAAGACATTTTAAAACTCAAGTCAGTATTAAAGCAAAATAGAAAAGGATAAAAGTAAACATACTTAAAAAAAAAAATTTGAGTGCTTAAATAGAAGATGAAAACTCTTATGCTTAAAGTGATAAGTTAGATATGTTCTATTTGGCTTGGACCCAATAAGAATATACTAAAGTAAGTATAATTAATAATTAATAAATATTTAATTAACTAATTAAGATATATCGATATTTGGCACTCATAAAAAATATGAACCTAAAAAAAAAAATGAATGCCGGAAATAATCACCGGCAAATAATTATCAAACCCATCAAGATAAAGGCTTTGAAAGTTACTCCAGACGGACAACCCATAATGTGAAATGGGCCCCAGATAGACCTTGACATCCTAACAAGCCCAGAGTTATTTCCAATACATCTAATCAAATGCTTACATCTATAAGAGCTTATTTGGATGGTTCTTTTATAAAAAGTCTTTTTTTTAAATATTTTTTAAAAATAGTAAAAAAAAATTTATGTTTCAATACAATATTTAAAAATTAATTTTTTATATTTAAACAGCCTTTTATATTATAAAAAGGATCTTTTTTAAATGTAACTTAAAAAAAAAATGTGTTTTTTTTTCTTTAACTTTAAAAAAAACATACAAACATATTAAAACATTGAAAAAAGCATTTTTTTCAATTATTTTTTTTATAAGAAAAAGCACATCCGAACAAGACAGTTAATAGATTGGAATTATTTTTGGTAGGACATCGGAACAGAGGCCGAAAAGAGGAAATCAAAGCAAATTAGGAAACATGTATAATTAACATTACTATAAATACCCACTCAATAATTGTTTCTTTCAACTATAACAACTACAATGATAATTCATTTACAATTTATCGAAACACATATTAATAACATTACTGCTACTTGCGAATCCTATAAATCTCAGAATTCACATGCATTTGGATTCTGTATTTCTGTTTGGAGACTAAAACTCCAACTAGACGGTCTCTGAATTGCTTAATTTGTTGGTGATACATCATTTCAAGGTTGACGCGTCTTTTAATCGTTCCGTTATGGACTTTTTCAATCTTTCTTTCTTTAAATAATATTTCTTACACAATAATTGGGGTCACTATTATTCAACGCTTACTCAATAATTATAGTCATGTGTTATACATAATTTCGTATACACTTAACAAACAATTTTAATTAAGACTTTTTTTCTTGGTTTTGTGGTCAGGTAGTGTTTAAGGGATTCATAAAGATATTCCTTGTGACTTGATCCTAAGTAGAATAGTTAAGATTTCAATCACAGTGTGTCTACCCACACATCACATATTCTTCCGCTATTAAATCTATCCCTTGGCCCTTGGGTTTACAATTTTAATTAAGACTATTAAACTCAAATAAAGTTATGATATGATTATTAACACCACACAATTTCGTATTAAGACTTTTTAATTTTAATATTGCAGTCAGGTGATGTTTAAGTTAACTTTTGTGCACTTCAACTAAGGGATTCATAAGGATATTCTTTATGGCCTGCTCTCAAGTAATTGACATAGTTAGGATTTGAATCACTGTATGTTTACCTACACATCATATGTTCGTCCACCACTAAACTTATCCTTTAGGGTGACAATTTTAATTAAGACTATTAAACTCAAAAAAAGTCACCATATGGTCATTAACACTTCTGTGCCATACGGATATAATCGGCCCAATGAATTGGCCTTGATGGGCCTAATGTGCTCGGCCTAGCTCAGTCCTGTGTGTTAGGCCCATTAAAAAAAGCCACTGGTTCAAAAAACAAAGCCAACCACTCGAGGATAACATTAGGTGGAATGACCGGTTGCGGTTCAAGCTCTAGCTAAGTGATAATGTGGTAAAGCCTTGAAAGTTACCGCACCAGTTCGATCCCTCTCCCTCCCCGGACCCCAAAAAAAAAACCGGTTCAAAGAACTGGAATCAGTCCCGGTTTGACTATGCCAACTCCAAAGCCCTTATCAAATTAGATAGGATATTGCAATCAGTCCCGGTTTGACTATGCCACCTCCAAGGCAAATTGGATAGGATATAGTCCAAACGACCTCGAGGACCGTTATCAAATTAGATGGGACATAGTCTTTAGAGAAGATGGTTAAAAGAATAAGAGATAGCCAACGAGTCAAACAGAAGAGGTCCAACCCATAAATAAGGACTTAGACATGATCATTTTAACCAAACACCCTGAACCTACCCTCCTGAGTTCTTTCTCCTATCACTATTGACTTGGGCCAAATACCCACCTTGATGTCCCAACTCTCCTGGGAAGAGACAACTCAAAACAGAAAAACTACTAATAAGATATTTATATATTTTATTAAATTATGCAATTAATTTTGATTATAATTTTTAAAAACATCTTCAATTTAATTTTTTTTTTATAGAAGTTAGACTTAATTAGTTTTAAAATATTTACACTACACTCAACACAAATAAGATTTCAGCTGGGGAAATGTAAAAATGATAGAGAGATTTCCAAGTCAACAAGTTTAAAATTCAATTGGCACAAACTCTAGTCTCTAAAACTGGGCTTTAATGCGTTCGGTCATGTATTCTTTTAAGGGTGTTTGCCAAACTCAAAAAGTTAGATAATTAAGTACAATGTAACCGATATTAAAATTTTAAGTATTTGGTAGACATTAAAATTTTTAAAAACTAGTTCTTATCTATATATTTTTAAGCTAAAACTAGTACAGAAAAAAAAAACTTTGAACCAAATTTGTTCATGTCTCCTATTTTTTCTCCTAAATCTTTGTTTATTTATTTACATTATCTCTTTACTTTTCTTAATATTTAAATTAAAAGTTTCTATATCACTTAATTTTCTCTCTTTTTTTTAATTTAAATTTGATTATAAGTTCAAATGTGACATTAGAGTTGGTATCTACACCAAATTCAAAATAAATTAAAAGAATTTAATTTTGATTACATTATCATCTAATTAAGTATTAACACATCATTGAAAAAGATGGACTATTATAGTAAATACTTGAAATTTTAAATTATTGTTAACACATAAGTGAGCAATAATATAAAAAAAATTATACTAACAGTAAATTAATTTTAAACTCAAATTAAAATTAGTTAGAAAATTACATGAATTTATATTACTAGTTCATCTTAAATAGTTCTAGACTAATTTTGAAGGTTGCCAAATTATCCTTGAGTATTTCTATCTTTAATATATATAAAAAAATGAGAATTTTAAAAATGAGAAAGATCAATTACTTCCCCTCAACCACTCCCTCCCCAACCTTTTTTTTTTTTTTTTTTTTTTGTGAGAAAGCAAATTCATTCTCCATTAGACCCATCATCTCCGACAAAAAAAAAATTTGGTGAGAAAGCAAATTCTCCTTTAGACCCATTGTCGGTAGCTATTCAAAATTTCAAATACTTAATTTTCAATGTCTAATAATAATTATTTTTAACTTGTATTATGTTAAATTCCCAATATAAATTGCACAAAATTACTTTTACAAATTAGATTACGAATGATGTGGCCATTTAAAAAAGTAAATTTTCTGTCTCTTTCACTTGAAAAAATCAAGCTCGGGTAGAAATCAAACGATTGATCTCAATTTGTGAATCATTTTTTAAAGATTTCTTCATGTCATTTATCATTTTCCTTATTTTAAATGTATGCATTAATTAGTTTGTTCAAAGTGCAAGAATATATCAAAATAAAATAATTTAAAACTTTTTTTTTTTAAAAAAAAGCATTGTTCCTACCTACGATTAAGGAACGGCATTAAACTTTTTTTGGTTGTACTAACGTATCTGTCCGTACAAAAAAATTCTTGTTTTTTTTTATAAAGTACATCCAATTTTAAAAGCAAATAGCTAAATCAAGAGTAAAGAAGGATATATAATAATAGTTTAAAGAGTATTTTATGATGATATAATTAACTTTAAATTGTCCAAATTAGGGATGACAAAAAAATTTTAATTTTAGAGATTCCTGTAGAGACTATCTCATTCGAGAATCTGAAGTTGGGGAATTTTTTCTTGCATAGACAGGAATGAGGTGAAAATCTCTCCCAAGTGTATTCGGAGAGGTTTTCGTTCTTGTAAAATTATATAAATATCTTTGATATATATTAATATATTAATAATTTAAGTCCTTTTTAGTAATTTTACACTTTATATTTATTGATATTATTTAAAATAAAAAACTAAAAAAATCCTAGCCTATCTTCCTTTCCCTGTTAGATTTGGATCTCATCCCACATTGCTGCATCCCATCTACACCAGCAAATGTGGTCCACTTCCCAAACATCTACACTTCTCAACACAGCAAACATGGTTTGAATCTCATTTACACCTTATATTGCTGAATCTAATTTTAAGTATGCATGTTCAAGCATTGTTATAAAAAAATAGAAATTATAATTTTTTTTATATATTAATTTTTTTAAAAAAATTGCATGTTGGAAAGGAAAAAAATAAAACGTATAACCCGATTATCCGAATAGAACCAATCCAGTTTTGATCGGTTTGATTCAATTTGAGTTGAATGAAATTTTTTTTTATAAACCCGATCCAACCCAACCCAAACTTAAAAAATCAATTTGAACTTAATTTTCCCTATTACTCGACTAACATTGTTTATGATAAAAAATAATTTTTTAAGTGAACATGTTCAAACATTGTTATAGAAAAATAAAAATTATAACTTTTTTTTATTTTTTTAAAAAAAATTTACATGTTGAAAAGGAAAAAAATAAAACGTATAATTCGATAACTTGAATTGAACCAATCTAGTTTGGTCAGCTTGATTCAATTTGGGTTGAACGAAATTTTTTTTTACAAACCCAATCCAACTTAGTCTGAACTTAAAAAATCAGCTTAAACTTATTTTTGCTACAACCCGATCCAACCTGACGTGTGTGTAACCCTAAATGAATCGATATGATTAGTTCAAAGAACTATTAAAAATTTTTATTACAAGGGAACAATCTATTTTACTATATTAATGTGATATTAACATTGTATACACTAATAATAAGAGTGGTAATAGATAATTAGAAGTGACAATACATCCTTTCAAAATAAAAAATGAAAAGAAAAACACGTGTTGCAATTCAGTTCAACAGTGACTTCCCGCCGGCGCATGCTAATCACTTCAGTATCAATGATTTTTGCTTGTTCAATTCATCCACTCCTTTCATTTTGTTTTGTTATTTTTTTCAAATATATTATATTATTTATGCATACAAATTCTTTACACACTTCTGTCCACTCTTTTTTTTAATAGATTATTGAAAGATTTTTTAGAATATATATTGTATACATTGATAAGTAATTGTAACGTTCATTAAAAAAAGTATATTCTTTTAAAAATCATTTTTTATACTTTTAAGGTCAATAACAACACTTTATGTATACAAGTTATACCTATTTATATACTATTAGATTTACTTAAGAATTTATGTAATATGATATTAAAATTTATTTAACCTAATGAAATTGGTCTAATAATTAAGAAATGACACTTTATATCTTTATTATTCAACTAATTAGAGTTGGTTCAGTCGTTAGTATCCAATTCCATATTCTCAAAAAGTCTTAAGTAATTCGAATCCTATTAAAGTATGTTATTGACATATAATTTGTGAGTATCATTATAAGATTTTATTAAAATTTATGATATGTTCTAATCTTAGAATGAGATAATCTTTTTTTTTTTTAAATTTTTACATACTAAAAAAATTTAATTACTCAAATTTAAACTTTAAGCCTAGTTTTTTTTTTATTACGGAAGTGATACTATGATGTATAAAACGTGACTTCTTGAAATCCATTTGAGATTATTGCATAATAAGAAAACAGCCAACCCTCCAAAATAAATAGTACTATATCTTAAATAATTTAAGAATAATGTTGGGGCATAGCCTTCCATCATTATTAACACCATTGATATTAATAATTAATATCTGCACTCTTGTACCATCTCCTCCTGAAAACGATGTCAACCGGAGGGAGGGACCGAACCAATTGAGAGTTCACACTTGTAAAAACAACCCTGCTGATTAATGGCAACCATTAACTTTCGTTTCTATTTTTTTAAAGGGAAGGAAGAGAACGTGCGTGCGGGTCTTTCAGTTACGCTCGTTTCTGATTCTCCGCGTTGAACTTCTATTAATTTTGGTTTGGTGAATTGGTCCCTCCCATTCGGCACCGCCGCCGCACAAGCCTTAACGATGTTCCAGTACAGCGCCCCTCCATCACGCCCAATAGTCTCCCAGCCGCGTCTCCGTTGAACCAAGCCATGATGACGTCTGAACGGTAACGTTTCGGTGACGGCGTGTGGTACGGGGGGGACGTGTGGGATTGCCGAGGAGGATGCCACGCGTCCCACTTAGATTCTCAATGGCATTTGGAAGAATGTCAGTCAGAAAGGCGGTGGGGACCACGACGCCTTTTGAAGACTCCAAACTTCGTGGTCAATGATGGAGTGACAGGAAGGTTCTCTCTCCAATCTCTAGGAATGTTCTCGTATAGAACGTGTCGGAGAGCACCGAGCGTGAATATTGAAACAATATAAAATATTAGTTTTTAGTAATTATTAAATATTACAATGAATAATAAAATTTTTACGTAAATACATTTAAGGTATGTTTAGATTAAAATTTAAAATTTTAATTTTAAATAAATTTAATTTTAATTAAAAATAAATTTGAGTGAAGTGATTTATATTTAATAAAAAAATTTATTTAACTTAAAAATTAGAAATAATTATTTTAAATTAAAAAAAATTTTAAAACTAAAATCATATTTAAAAAATGATATAAATATTAAAATAAATAAGATAAAAAATGATAAAAAAAAAACCTATTTGAATCTCTAAAAATCAATTTGAGTGGAATAAATATTTACATAAACACACACCCTTAATCATACATTACTGATAAAAGTTGAATATGGCAGCAAACGATTTACAATCCTAAAAAGAAAATTAAATTTGAAATTTTGAAATAAATACAAATTGAAATAGAAGGGCCTCCTAATATTTCAGTAAAAAAATAAAAGAAAAATTTAATCATACACCGATGAGGAGAGAAACAACTCCCCCACAAATCTAAAATGCCATGCTGACATTTCATAGTCTCTCGTAATTTTATTTTCTATATCAAATGAATTTTGAATAATAAAAATATTACTTAAAATAATGCAAAAATCTTGAGATAATCTGTACCGAAAAAACTATCTTGAGATAAGTTTCAATTTATAGCATGTTATCGTAAGGATCTTTATTATTTATTTATAACTTTTTTAAAAAATATTTACGATATCTATGATTATAATTAAATAATATTACGTTAATTTATTTTGAATGTATTGTAGAGCCAAAAAAAAGGTATCGAAAAAACTATCTTGAGATAATTTTCCATTTAAAGCATGTTATCGTAAGGATCTTTATTATTTATTTATAACTTTTTTAAAAAATATTTACGATATCTAAGATTATAATTAAATAATATTACGTTAATTTATTTTGAATGTATTGTAGAGCAAAAAAAAATGGTATAGTTAGGAAAGTATAAGTATTACTATGTCATACTACACGCCTATAGTTTTCAATTTTTATTTATTATATATTTAATTCCTTCTCCCGTTTCCCACTGATCCCCATCATACTACACGCCTATCACAATATGACCACACCAATAGCCATAAGTCAATAACAATTTTTCTTAAAAGTATATATTTAATTTCGATAAATAATGTATAAAATGACAACATAATAATAATAATAATAATAATAATAATAATAATATATACATGCCATGTCGTGCCTTAATTGTTTTAAATTTTACCGAATCGTCGCATCAATAGTTGTATTATATCAGTATCGTATTTGATAGTTGTGCTTCATAGATAGTAAACACTAAGTACAATAATATATTGAAACTTTTTAGAATTTTTTTTTATAGATGTATCGTTGAAGAAATCATATTAAAATAATATTTGTATTCTTATTATTATTTAATATTAATTAATTCTATGCATTTTTATTTTTGCTTTCTTTATGATGCATTTTGAGCGTTGCCACCACGCTCATCCCTTGGCATGCTTGCTCGGATTGTTGATACAATTTATATATATTTTCACACATATTTTTTTAAAAAAATTACTTATTAGTTTTTTTGGTTGTTAAAAAAATACTTATTCTTATTTTCGTTCTTATTTTTTTAAATTCATCCCATTTAACCAAACTTTACCTTATAATATATATGTAGAAAAATGTGAAATATTTAATACAGAATATTTATGCATTGTATAATGCAAAATACGTATGAATTATGATTAATAATTTTTTAGTTACTCACTGGTATCTTAATAAAGGAAAAAATCATATTCAAGTGTTAAACTAACACAATTAAGTGAAAAATATGTTTTTATGCAATAATTTTTTTATTTCATGTGTAAGTCACATGAAAATTCTGTCAAATATTTATAATTTGCCTAATTAATTGTGTTTTTCATATAAAGTATGAGATGTGAGAGATTATTTGCATCGTTTTAAATTCTAAATTTTAATTCACACATGAATCAAACTTAAATGTTGTAAACAGCAATTTAACTACTTTAAAATAATATTCGCAAATAGTTTTTTTAATGTGTATTGGGGGTTGAAGCTCCAATCAAAGAGGGAAAACACTCACTTTTTATGAAGTGACCAAACCAAAAGTTTGATGGCATATATATATATTTTTTTGTATGTATCATAAATAAATCGAAATGTAATTTTTATATTTAGAGACATAATTTATTTTTACTAGTCAATATTTTGTGAGTAGTTTGATGGCATATATTCACAGATAATCTTTGGTTTTATGCCTAAACTGGGCTGGATATTCAAAAAAATCTACGTTATTGTTTTCAATTTCATTCTTAGCAAAAGATCCTCTTATGCTATATACGTGTATAACAACCTTCTAATTTCTTCCAAGTTGATGTGTGCTGATTATATCATATGGTTCTAATGACACGTATATATGTAAAAAAAAAAAAAATTAGAAGATTACTCACATATAACACATCCTAAGATCACGTTATATAACAGAAAATCAATTTTTATCAGAAAATATCAAATATTTAATGTCAACTGATCTAATCTTGAGCTGAAAAAATGATATTAATATTGAGTACAAGAAACAATTACCGAACTAAAAGGGAATAATGCAGTTCTAATGGGAAACCCTAGCTTATTAATGCCACTCGTTAAAACAGTTTAAACCGTGAGGGCAAGTTCATCAAAATTTCTTATTCAATTACGTATATAGATGGAAATTAGTTAATATATATATATATATATATATATATAAGCCTATAATAAGCCTGCAACTTGCATGGACTTAGGTGAAACTTGGTTTTGTCTTACTCTCATAAAAGAAGAAATTAATTTCACTAAGAATCTCTTCATGACAAGGCAACAAATATAATGCAAGCATGGACTTAAGTGAAACTTGGTTTTGTCTTACTCTCATAAAAGAAGAAATTAATTTCACTAAGAATCTCTTCGTGGCAAGGCAACAAATATAATGCAAGCAAAACAAAAACATAAATAGATCAAATGGGCTTCAATCCACTACTCCAATCAAATTCCCTGCCAAGATACGTAACTACTAATTAGGCAATTTACATTAATACACACTTAAACTTTAGGTTGAGTTTAATTTTGATTTTCTATCAGTATAAAATTTTTTATACTATCATCTAATCATATGTTATCATGTCATTAACATAGTTTCACTTTTTATGTAGTTCTCATCATAGCTAAACATGCACTTTTAATGATATATATGTCATATATGTCAAAGAAGAAATTAATTTCACCAAGAGTCTCTTCATGACAAGGCAACAAATATAATGCAAGCAAAACAAAAGCATAAATAGATCAAATGGGCTTCAATTCACTACTCGAATCAAATTCCCTGCCAAGATACGTAACTACTAACTAGACAATTTACATTAACTACACTTAAACTATAGGTTGAGTTTAATTTTGATTTCTATCAGTATAAAAGTTTTTATATTATCATTTAATCATATGTTATTGTATTATTAAAATAATGTCATTTTTTATGTAGTTCTCATCGTAGCTAAACATGCACTTTTAATGATATATACGTCATAACATGATTAGTTGATAATGTAAAATTTTTTTTATTAATAATAAATCAAAATTTATGTATAATATATTTTTTTCTATTTTGGAATTACATTGGAGATGTTGAGGAATTGGGAAGGGAGACGATGAAAGAAAAATGGTGCGATTCACTATATCAATTAAATAAACAAACACATTCCAGAAAAAAAATAACAATAATAAACAAACACATTTAAGTTTAATTTTAATTCATTATTAGTATAAAAAAATTTTATATTATTATTCAATCATAAGTTACTAAATTATTAAAAAAAATTTGACTAAAATAATAACTATTTAAAAAGTTAAACACTAAATAACATGTGATTAAATGATAATGTAAAATTTTTTTATATTTATAGTAAATTAAAATTAAATCCTATAATAATTGAGGCACTGTCGTGTGAATATGGATTAAACTCACTATACAAAATATGCTTTCGTGTGGTGTCTTTGTAAAGTAATCGAAATTACAACATAATGTGGGTGTAAAGAAGAAAAAAAGGTATTTTTTGTTTAATTATGTAATGATATGAAATTTTTTCACTGTTCTTTTTCTAATATTTAAAAATTATATGAAATTAATTTAAAATTATTTATAAAAAAAAATTCTTTAAAAGTAGAAAATGGGCGAAAGATAAAGGTTTTTTAATTACTTAAAATAATTATTCTTTTTATGGGGTACAAAAAGATAATTAATAACTAGCAAATTGCGAGGTATTAACGTGTCTTTCAATTTATATTTTTTGTTTTGATAGTTTAAATAATTTATTACATAATAATTGTATATTTTAATTTATTATATATATATATATATATATATAAATTTTAAAAATAATTATAACTATTTTATAATTTTATTATTTTTAAAATATGTTTAAATATAAATATAGTTAAAATTATTTTACAATTTTAGTTTTTAAAAATATAATATATACTATTATAAAAGAGATACTCTTCTTTGGTCTATATTACTATTAAATGAAATTTAATTATTTTTAATATGTTAATTATGGTCTCATCTTTTGTCTTTTTTATCTTTTTGTACTAATTTTCTTATTAATGTGGAGTCTTCTGCCTTATTATTTTTATTATAAAATATTAGTGTGTATAATATACATTTTTCAATGACAACATATTTTTTTTATGGAATCTTTGAAGGAAATGAAGAGAAAATAGGAAAAATAGGATGAAACTTAGGCTGTGATTGGTACATTATATAAAATAAGACCTGATAATATAAGACCTAATAGTATAAGGTTTAACAGTATAAGGCTTAATTATATGAAAAGAACATGAGAATAAGGATTAGAGTTGATTTGATATTAGAATACTATATTTTTATCTAATTTAATACAAAATAATTCTATCAGTCTTATCAGGCCACTTAAGACTTAATTAGTTTATTTTATAATCATTGAATAAAAATAGATAGATTGAATAACTTTATCCTATCAAATGTCATATTAAACATATGATAAAAATAATCATACAATATAAACTTATACTATCAAGCCGTATACTATATACTAAATAAGGCATTAATTCATCTCACAGACCTTCTCTAAAGACTAATAACTAAATTTTCCATTGAAAGATAATTGAAAAATGTTTTCAAAATGCCTTGAAATCCTTCAAGATAGTTTAAGGTAGTTTTTTTTTTTAAGAATCACTTCAAGGTGATTTTAAGTAATGACATTTTTGAAATAATAAAAATTAGAGACCAAACTCCCTAATTCCCATTATAAAATAGTATAAATAGTATAGATAATAAGTACACCACGAATCAAATACATTAATCTCTCTTGAAATCATCAATGTTGAAACCAAATTAATTTTTTATATTTCCTAAGTAGCCGTGCACCCAAAATTTTCCTTTGAATATATTTGCAATCACAAATTTTAAGAACTAATTTAATTTATAAATAAAATATTTTGTTTGAAAAGTTATTAAATAGAAATTAATTAAATTTTATAATAATTTTCAAACATTAAAATTATTTCTAAATTAAATTAAATCACTTTAAATTAAATTAAATTAAATCAAATCAAATCAAATCAAATCAATTTTATTTTTTAATAATTCTAATTCCAAATGTAGGATTTAAGTTAGATAAAAATTTTCAATAAAAAATTAATTTTTTACATTTCCTATGTAGCGTGCACTCACAAAATTTTGATATTTATGAAACCTATTGATGCTCACTGCATATAAATTAATTCAATAATAATAATATAAAAGTTTGCTAATTGGTATACAATTATGACTTCGAATATTGATTTAATTAGTTTAGAGGCCACTAATTATTAGTTTTTACATGTTACTCTATATGCATCCCAAATCAATTCATATATATATAAAATTTTTGTACGACATTAAAAAGAAAAAAATTCACATCGAAATCAATCCATATATGATTCTTACCTCTTGTATGAATGATGGGCTTTATGATTCAATAGGTTTTTTTTTAATACTTGAAAAGTTTAAGGAGAAGATAGATTCTTCTCTTCTAAATTTAGGAAGTCTCATAAGTTTTACAGAGGACTTATAATAATAGTTACAAATTGCCTACCAATAATATTTGAAAATACACAACTTAATCTTACTAGTTAAACCAATCTTTATTGGCATTCAATAGGTTTCTTTGATTATGATTGCTGAACCTAAGCCATTAATTAGATGTGGATTTTTATTCATATGAAGCTTTATGATATGTTTATATAAATGCTAAGAGAGTAAGGGAAGGGAACAAATTAAAAGAAAAGAAAGAGAAAAGAGTAGAAGAAAATGTGGATTCAAAGTAATACTTTTCTTTTACTTTATTTAAATATTTAAAATCCTTTAAAATTGAATGAATTTAGGAGAATCTCTGGTTTTCCTTATCCCCTTTTATAAAACACTAAAACAAGAAAAATGTTTATCTATGACCTTTGAATTTTTTTTTTCATTTTTTCTCTTCCATCTAAACATATATATCCTTAGCTGTGAAAAAAGCAAGTCTATTAGTATATACTTAGAATGATAAATTTTGAGATTTAATTTCATTTGTAAATTAAATTTTCTGTTTCAAAAATTATAAAATAGGAATTAATGTATTTGGAAATCCATGAAAATCTAATAGATTTTAATTAGGTTAATTTGAAAATTCTTTCAAAAATAAAAAGATTTGGGTAGATTTTAGTAAATTTTAATAAATTTACTGTTTTATCTTTAATAAAGATATAATAATCATATTATTGTAAGAGCAAAAATGTAATTTTCTTAAATAAAATAAATTTAATTCTTTTTCAGTATAAAAAATTAATTTATAAATCAATTTAAATTATAATTTTTGTAATAAGTTCCAAACATAAAAATTAATTTTTAATTTAGTTTAATTTAACTTAGTTAGTTCATTTCAATTAAATTTAATTCTAATTTAAATGATTTCAAACACATCATAGTTTAATTGAATAATTTATGTCTATCATAAATCTAGGAAAAATAATGTGCTGATTAAAAGCTTTCCTGATTTTGGTTTTTCAACAAAGCTTTTTTTTTTTTTTAAAGATTCTTCAGACGAGAGAATCATATTCAAACAAAGTTGTAACAGGCTGTAAATGGTTAAAAACCTGGCGCTTTGCATGATGCAGATCACCTGACAGGAACCACGCCCCAGTATTTGTTCCAGCCAACTTTTAGTAGTGATTCTGTGTTTTCTTTCTTTTATTTGTACTAAAGAAACACACAACCACATCACTAAAAATCGGAAAAAAAAGAACCTCACAAGAAAATGCACCCAAATAGCTTTAACTGCGATCACTTTTTTTCTTATTTAAGTATTCTCATTCCTTTTAAAAGAAATTGCCTTTTCAAAAATTTTTGAAATAAGATTTTGATTATAAACTATTTTAATTACTAAATAAGTTAATTTAAATACACATTAAATGTGAGATTAATTTTTGCTAAGATACTCTCTCTCCATAAAATATTTTTAGTTAGAATAGAATGGAATGAGGTAGAATAAAATGATCATTTCTAATTCATAATTTGATAGTTATCGAAATAGTATATAGAATTAATATGAGATAAAATTAAAATAATTAAAATAACATGAATGTGTTTCTTAAGAAAAGTAAAATAATTTTAAATTTTTTATGTATGTCTTATATATGTAATATAATGCATATTCTTGATAATAATGTTTAAATGTATTTTTTATAACTTAATAACAATAAATATTGTTACTCAAGAAAAAAAAAACAAATGTTGTTTTATTTGTGAAAAAAATTGAAGTGTTTATATTGTTATTTGAAATGAATATATAATGTAATCATTAAATTTTTAATTTTTTTGACTCTTATTTAAATTTTTGTTAAGTGATACAATTCTCTATTTTTTTTATAAGATTTAAGTGTATTAAATTTGACAAAAATAATAATTATCATTTTATAAAACTAATAAAGGTATATTATGAAAAAAATAATTAAGTTTCATTCTATGAAACTTAAAATTCCAATTCCACATCTTTTAGAGGAAATAAATTTTATATTTTATTTTTAATTTTGTAAAATAAGATATAAATTAAAAATTTTATTTTAAATTTATTTTTATCAACAAATATAAAAATATTACATTTCATAAAATGAATATAGAATAAAATTCTCCATCTTACCTAACAAACTTCATGTTACTTTTCACTATACCTCATCTTGTGGGTAACTGCCATCACCTAAAAGAAAAGGAGAAGTGCCCAATCTAATTTGCATATAGTACTGAACCCCGTCATACTTTCTCCTTCAACTTTATGAGTCCTTCCATAACAAGTTACTGTGCTTCACATTTATATTGAATAATGGCAATGCCTTGCCTAAACCCCCCCCCCCCCCTCTTTTTTCACTGCAAGAAAGTAAAGAACGCCCAACTCGGAGGGAGACCCAAAAAATTGGAAAACTGCATCATTTGGCCACAGTGGGTTGGTAAGGTTTAGTGAATGAATTACTGAATTTACAGAATTTTTTTTTAATGAAATTACAGATTCTTAATTTCTTATATCAAATGTGAGGGAGAAACAAAGAAAGAAACGGAGGGCAAATCAGTCATTTCACCCTACCATGACCGAAACATCCTTCTGTCACATGAAGCAGAACACGGCCAAATCAAAACCCAATTAATACAGAGGAGAGAGAGAGAGAGAGAGAGAGAGAGGAGGGGGGGGGGGGGGGGGATGCATATATAAGAACACTAGAAATCAGAGATTACAGATTGTCACATAGCATTGCCTCTTCCCACGCAGGGCTTGGCCTTGGATTTCGGAGCCCCACTTTCTCTCTCACCTTTTCAATACCAAAAGCGACTCCACAACCTCAACCGACGGCTCTCTCGAGAAAAAAAACGAAACTTTCTCTCGTTTTTCTCTCTGGGTTTCTCTCGTTTTCCGGCAAAACCAACCGCATAATTCAAAGTTTGCGTTTTTTTTAATCTCATTCTTCTTCTTCAATTTGATTGCCCTTCTCGTCGTTTTGCTAAAATCCGGCACCGACCACCATGTCGTCCGGCGGCCCCAGTAGCTCCTCCAACACCAGCCCAAGGGTGGCGGGGCCCACCACCACTAGACGACGCGTCGCTGACAACGTCATCGTTATGGACGCTGAGAAGCAGTCCTCTAGCTTTTCTGATTTCTCTGAGGTCGAGCAAGACGACGCCAACGGCTCTATTCCCCCCGGTGGGTCCCATCACCACCACCACCACGCCAACCACGCCCATGCCCACCACCTCCACCCCGTCACGCGCTACATCCTGCTTCGCACCCGCATCCTCTTCTGCGTGCCCGAGTCCTTCTTCCTCCGCATCGAGCACTTCTTCCTCTGGCTGGCCATGGCGGTTCAGTCGCTGCGCTCCGGTAAGAACATGGGCCGTAGGATTTTAGTGGTTCTGATTGTGATGGTGGTTATGTCAGTTTTCGTGAAGGTCTCGCTGATTGGTGGTGGCGTGGAGGTTAATGGCAAGAGCATAGAGAATGGCCATTTGATCTTACAGAGGTTCAAAGAGGATTGGGCATCGGCGCAGAGGGTCGTCACCGAGACCTCGACCTCCATGCCCAAGCGGGTCCTCGAGAGATTGGCTGTAAGTGATTTTCTCTTTCGTTATTGTTTAATTGTTTTTGGGATCAAATTCACTCACTTTTTCAGAGGAAATTTCCCTCGCTTTTCTCTTTCCTCTGAAACAAGTTTCTGTAAGTGCTTTTTGTTTTCCCCTTCTGGTTTGTATCACTGGGTTGCTGTCAAAAGTTCTTTTCTGGGATCAAATTCACCCTTTTTTCGCTGTTTTTTAAACAAGTTTCTTCCAGATCTCTGTTTCTAACTTTCTATATCACAGTTGCCATAACCAGAGTAAGTTTAGGGAACAGAAGGGTCAACCTTTTTGTAATTGGCTGTGGGGTAGGCGACGTTGCGTGTTGCTTTTGATCCTAACCAATGAAAAAGAAACACAAACGGAATTCAACATGAAAACGTTAAAAGCGCCAATTTTTTCCCTAAGCTTTTATTTGATGCTTTGGTGAATAGTTTGCTTTCTAGCTATTTTATTGTTGTCATTCATTGATTTACTTTTTCTGGGGAAGTAGTTTACGTGTGAAATGATTGATATTGTTGTAACGTCTCGAGTAATTTGAATTTTCGCTCTTTCAATTTTTGACTCATTACGTGTAATAGCTGGCAACTCGCCTACTGAATTTAATAGTGGGCACTGGCTGGCTCTGACCAAGACACGGTAGTGTTCTGCTTTCTGTGATTTTCCGTGTTTCATTTTTTTTCCTTCTTGGTGCTTTCCATGATGTAATATAGCAGCCATTGCTTTATTTATTTATTTCTTAATTTTATTCCATAAGGCTTTACATTAATATGGAATAGTTTAAATTCAATGAGTTTGATCGTCCCTGGAAATAAGTTGCAGTTCCTGCTAAAATATAATCGATGAATATTACAAGCTTAGTGAATTTCTCTGATTTGTGTTTTGGGCCTTTTGGCACTATACTTTTGCTTGATGAATTTTAGTTTTTCTGTATAACTCATCACTTTTTCCCCTTATCCTGTTTTGTTTCTTTTCTTTTCAATAGACTCCAGAAATATGGATGAAACCAAACAGTGACAACTATTACCAATGCGTTTCTCGACCCAGGAATCGAATAAGTATGTATAATTGCACTTGATTCCTGTCAAGCTTTTCTGCGCGTAAACAAATTTTGTCTCACTTATCATTCCACATCCATCTCTTTCAGGGACAAAGTCAAAGACAAATGGCTATCTTCTTGTTCATGCTAATGGTGGATTGAATCAAATGAGAACAGGGGTAAGATCAAATGAAATATTGGATTATGCAAATTTCTTTTCCCAGCCTTCTTGGTGATATTTCCATTTGCTAATTCTCTGAGCTGTAATTGACTGGCAGATATGCGATATGGTTGCAGTGGCAAGGATACTGAATGCCACCCTTGTCCTTCCCTCTCTTGATCATGATTCGTTTTGGACTGATCCAAGGTAAAATTTCGATTTAATAAGCGTGTAGCATTAATTTATCTCCTCATGTAACCATTTTTCCAAAATATAATGTCCCTAATATATTTCAGTGACTTTAAAGATATTTTTGACTGGAGGCACTTCATAAAAGTTTTAAAAGACGACATTGAGATAGTTGAGTACTTGCCGGTCAAGTATGCAACTGTGAAACCTCTTCTGAAGGCTCCTGTTTCCTGGTCAAAGGTGTGGAAAATAATTCTCTGTGACAAGTGACAACATTGAAACAATTCTCTTTGTGGAATAGTGGCTTAGATGCTTCATTTGCAGGCTAGTTACTACAGAGGCGAGATCCTTCCGTTGTTAAAGCGACACAAGGTCATACAATTTACCCACACAGATTCCCGACTTGCCAACAATGGCCTTGCTTCCTCTATTCAGAAGCTCAGATGCCGTGCCAATTACCAAGCTCTCAGGTATACAGCAGAGATTGAGGAGCTTGGGAGGACTTTGGTCAATAGGCTAAGAAACAATAATGAACCATATATTGCCCTTCATTTAAGGTATTATCTTGCAGTGTACCTAATTTCTCTTTATTTATTTCACTTATGAACTGCCAAACTAAGGCATTTTCCTTAATTTATTTCTTTGTTTCTTTACAATATAGATATGAGAAAGACATGCTAGCTTTTACCGGCTGCAGTCATAACCTCACTGCTGAGGAGGCGGAGGAACTAAGGGTTATGAGGCATGATGTTAAGCATTGGAAGGAAAAAGAGATTGATAGTGTAGAACGCAGATTGCAAGGGGGATGCCCTATGTCACCTAGAGAGGCAGCCGTTTTTCTCAAGGCCATGGGCTACCCTTCCACTACAACAATCTACATAGTTGCAGGGCCTATATATGGTGGCAATAGTATGACAGCCTTTCGCTCAGAGTACCCTAATGTCTTTACTCATTCCACCCTTGCAACTGAGGACGAGTTAGAGCCCTTCAAGCCATATCAAAATCGCCTTGCTGCTTTGGACTATATACTGGCCCTGGAAAGTGATGTCTTTGTTTATACTTACGATGGAAATATGGCCAAGGCAGTGCAGGGCCATAGGAGGTTTGAAGGATTTAGGAAAACTATCAATCCTGACAGGTTAGTTCACAAATCAGATATCAGTATGTGAATTTTTTTTTCCATTGTTTTTGAAGTTTTGGCTTGGCAGAGTTTGTTACTGACATGTAATCTGTTTCTTTTCATTTCAGATTAAATTTTGTTAAACTGATTGATCAATTGGACGAGGGTGCCATATCTTGGCAAGCATTTTCTTCAGAGGTTAAAAATTTGCATTCCAATAGGCTAGGTGCGCCTTATCTTAGACAAGCAGGAGAGTCACCAAGGACAGAGGAGAACTTTTTCGCCAATCCCTTTCCTGGATGCGTCTGTAACAAGTCTCAGGAGCTAATTACAAGCCTGAAACTCGACCATCGATTTGGTACTGGATCACAAAGATAGTATGTTACTTACTTTGGTATTGGCTAGGCCAAACAGTGGGGTTCACCATACATTGTGGGACTGCCTTAAAGTTAAAGGCAGCTCATTCGGGTTGTGGTGGGAATGTGCTTCCTTTGTTCAGCCTGGTTGGTGTGTGGCTGCTGAAGGATCAAAGGGACTTTGGGGGTTGTTCTCATTTCATTCAAAATACGAGTTTCAGTTTATGCATACGAAAAGGGAAAAGAATAGAAGTTTGTGTATATTCAAAAGGAAAATCACGGGTTAGTTTATACTGGGAGATTGGCATTTTGACAATACCCCTGTGGATGTGAGAGCTACACTGTTAAAACCATTTGATTCATTGATTCTTTTTTTGAAGACAATTGCCAAATGGAGCATCATTGAAATTTTGATATGTAACATTTGATACAGTTCAGATTAGAAGTCTGGCTTCATACGTTTCTATAGATATCTTGTTTATTTTGTATATTTATGTTGGGATACCTTGGATTGCAGGCTGAGTGTAGTAATATATATAATTTAGTCAATTTATTATTATTATTTTTTAATGTTATTCATTATTTAGTTTGACGGTCTAAGAAAGACCCCTATCTCAAAGTTTAGACCAATAAATTGATAAAATCATTGATGTTATAAAGCGAAAGAATTTCTTAACTTGTTTGGTATATTGTTTAAGCGATGGATAGTATAATAGAATTAATATTATTCATCTTTATATAATGTTTGGGCAAGGCACTGGATAACGTAATATTCGGCCAAAATAATTTTATTTAATCTTGATTCTATAACAAATAGAAATCAAATTATTTTATCTTATACAGTCTTATATAGTTAATGTTGAATAAAATTATTTTGATAAGATAAATTATTATCTAATATTTTGTCCAAACATAAATAATATTAATTATACTATATTATTCATTCCTTATATGATGGAGCCTAAAAATTTTCGTGGTGTTATCTGAAAAAGAGTTGAGTAAGTCAAGAGTTTTCTTAAACTAAAAAGAATTATTTCTTGTAACTCATTTCAAGATTTATGGTCAACTTGTGAGTTGTTATACATCACCAAGTGTTATATAATATTTACTTTCAATTTTAAAACTTGAACATTAATCACTTAATATGTTTAGAAAATTCTATGAAGGAGTGGCAGATTAAGCTTAATCACCTTATATGGTTACTTAATTAGAGATAGCAAAAAAAAAAACTCATTATTTTCCAAAATTCTTCTGCTCATCTTTCATCTCTCATTCTCTCTCTGCTAGTTATTTGTTCATTTACTTAGAAAGAATTTATATATTTTAGATGGTCGTGGATTCATGGTGGATTAGAATTTGGAATTTAGCAAGTTTGGAAATTGGAATTTCTCAGATCATTTTCAACCTTTCATTATTCTTACCACTTTTTGTGAGGCTACTCAAATTTAACCAAAGAAAGTTTATTTCCTATTTTTTAATATTGAAATTGCAGGTAATAGTTGAAAGGGTAAAATATTGAAAGGAAAACCTCATCTCACGCTTTGCCTATCATACGAATGGAGGAAGAAGGTTAACAAGAAAAATTTAATCAAAGAAAGAAAGAAGAGTAAATTTATTATTTTGGGGAAGAGTTTTAAATTGATTCGTTTAAATTTAAAACATTTTTGTTGACTTTCTGATATTAGATATAAGTTGGTTCCTTTGCACTTGCGTAAAAATAAAAGAAGTACATATTCCGGAGTTATGTATATGTTTGATACAATCTTACCTTAAAAAAATATATTATGACAAAATTAGTCAGTATAAAAAATTCCAGTCATAGTCTATTCTATTGTTTCGAAAGTAAACTAGTCCAAGCACACTTGTTGAAAAGAGCATACTAAAGCAACACAACATATTGAACTGGGGAATATAACTTTTTAAGGAGAAAAAAAAAAAGAAAAGTTAGCCTTAGGGAGGACTTTGACTCTACAACTTTTTGGTGAATTTTGAACGATAAAGCTTGTGCAAAAAATATTTTTAAAAATCGTTTTGTAAAATGGTGTGACTTAGTTTATGTATTACTGTTTGTACATGCAGTGAAAAAGACAACGGTGACAATTTAAAAAACTATAGTATTATAAGTAATTATCACATCATTTTGTATTAAAAATTTTGTAGAACATTTTTGGTACATCTTTAAGTGTTAGAGATATAAAATCATCCATATGTCTTTACTTAATAGATTAAGTTTTCGAGAATGAAATAGTTGATTCATGACATGATAGCAAAGTCTCTATGACTAAATGAAAACTCAACTTTTTGGAATAGTAAGAGTTCATGACATTAAGAACTCTACCTAAATTCCCATCTCAGCCAGAAATTGAAGTTTCCAAAATATTTTACAGTCAAATTAAAGTTCCTTCTTACCTGAAAAATCAGTTGTCAGTCAAGCCATGCATGCATTCACTTTGGCCTGTAAACTTCTACTAAGGTTGATCAGCTAACGGGGGATGACTTCAAGCAAGAATTGAAGTGAAATAGTAAGTCAAAAATCGGAGGGATACAGCAAAGAAAAATGACGACAAGTTGACATGGTCCAAGTCCGAAAAACTATTTGTGTGAAGAAAATGTCTTCAGTGACCTTCCTATGAAGTTTGATCAATTGTTAGGTGAGTTTCCACAAACACATAAACTATACTTGAGGAGAGTGATATAGATAGTCAATAAGCAAGTTAAAATAACAAAGAAGAATGGCAGTGTGAGCATTTCTTTAAAGAAAATGGCATGTTTGACTGTTTGAGCATACAGTGGGAAATGCACTCACTATGTTTTCCCTTTTCTGATCTGTCATGGAGAAAAAAGAAATATGATTTTAGTTTTCTCTTTTTCACTGTTGGACCTCAAGTTATCCACTGTTTCTGTATGTAATCCTAATATTTTAAGAATAGGAAAGAAGAATGCTTTCGTGCAAGTGAGAAGTGAACTAACTATTTTCTGCTTTGTCATAAGAGAGGGGCTTTTTGAGCCATTTGGATTTGTTTATAAATATTAAAATGTTGTCCATTAGGTAGCTCTTGATGTATTAGTGGGATGGACTTCTGCAACAAATTGGGTTTTCAACCACTCATCCCTTACGATCTGGAGCAAGACAATAGTCTGCAGTCCATAGACCAAGAGAGGTTGGGGTGAATGCAGTGTGGGCCAGTGCCAATGGTATATGCCCTAATTTTAAGAGATGGTATAACCAATAGTAAAAGGCATGGACTTGAATAAACCTTCTATTGGAATGCCTCTATCTTGATCAAAGTAGAAAGAAACAGGAAATTTCACCCAAAAGATTCAATTTAGTTCATATCAAAATTGCTGAAGATAGAAAGCTGTAAGCTGCTGCTTCTAGAATTAGGTTTTAAATCAATATTTGAGACATAGAAGCAGTAAGCAAAATACTACAATCTGGAATCCCCCTTTTGATCCATTTCAGTTTCTTCCAGCCCCGGTTACAGAACAACTGAACAGCCTATTCTGTTTGATTTATTTTAACAGAACAATTATCCATTAAAAAGTATTGCCAAGCACATATAACAGAGGAAAATCCATTTTAACCCCTGAAGTATGATCATTTCTCAACTTTCATACATGAAGTTTTTTTTTTTTTTTAAGTTAAAGTCTAGTTTTAAGTAAAAATGTTAGTTTTCTCGCTAAGTTAGACAAGACTCGCATGTATAACATCGGATCTTTAAGTTAAAAGAAGTAGACTTCACCCCTTTCTCAATTCTCATATACAGAGTTTATGTTGTTTTTTTTATCACAAAACTCTCCCGAAGTATGGTTAACTTTCATTTTCAGAAGGATCAAGTGATAAAGAAACTTCATCATATGAGTTGAGAAAGGATAATACTTCAGCGGCTAAAATATATGTTACCCCTTAAACAAATGGACAATTTTGCCAGTACAATATAATTGTGGACTCTGGTATGTATGGAATGTAGGACAAGCCACTTAAAACTAAAGCTGAAGGTGAACAATGAGGAGAAAACCGAAGAGTGGTAGTAACACAAACTGCAAATTCATAAGAATAGTGTACAGTACAGTACAGTACAATTCTCACCAAAAATTTCAATTTGACACCCACCCCCTGCTCATTGAGAAGTTGTATTGGTTGACACCAAAGTAAGCAAAGAATTTCTGCAATCTAGACTAGTTGATCTTCCGCCTGCTCAGATTTGAGATGAAACACTCACTTTTGGAGAAGTTCTAAATAAATCATTAAAACGAGAACTATCAACTAATGTTTCAGGACTGTGCTAGGCGCTATTGAAGTTACACAAACCATTTTTATCACCACATTGAAGGCACATAAACTTGCTCTTTTAGATTCTGTGCTGCACTTTCAGTTGGGAAACCTCTAACTGCACCAATAGTCCATTGTGCTATAATTCCTGCTGCAACTGCAAAGCGTAGCT
Source organism: Castanospermum australe (assembly GCA_019955255.1). Classification (NCBI taxonomy): domain Eukaryota; kingdom Viridiplantae; phylum Streptophyta; class Magnoliopsida; order Fabales; family Fabaceae; genus Castanospermum; species Castanospermum australe. The sequence continues at coordinate 107,497 of NSJW01001011.1, read as the reverse complement.
GTCTCTCCAAAATATCTTGATTTTCAAACATTTCTGGGCAAGTGGTTAGTTTTCTTAAAATGGCAGCCACAACAGCATCGCCGGATCCAGTTCTATCACAAGTATATGGAGTTATGAGCACATCTTCAGTTCCAACCACAGCCCCATCAAAAGAAGGGGTATAGTAGTGAATTCTAAGTGTTCCATCGGTCACAAACAAGAATTTAAGTCCATCATGCCACAGAGGAGCGATTTCCTCAGTAGTATAATGGTAATAATCTCGCCGATTCTTGGTTTGTTCATAATTTTCAGCATAGTACTGTGGCCGGTAATTTTTCTTCCTCTCATAAAATTCTTCATCTAGAAGGAATTCTAGCTCACTTCTTGAAACTTCAATGACGTCTGCTTCATTCCATGCTTTTCTGATTATTTCTCTTGCCTCATCACGTGATCTCCACAGAGGTAATGGCAGGTTCAAATCAAAAAATACAAGGCCACCAAACTTCTTAGACAATGCAATTGCTCTGAATAGAGCCGGTTCCATCGAGGGGCATGTTAGAACTTCTGAAGTGAAATGGAAAACCCTAGCCTGCAGTAGTCCATACAAGAGAAGTCATAAGACAGCAAATTCAGTTCACACAGTGAACATATCCAGGTAGAAGAGTCTTTACTCATACTGTCATACATTTACAACTATTGCCATTGCCACAATGTATTTATACCACCTAACAGATAATGTTTTCTTGCCCAACAAGTTTTATAACATCAAAATGAAGAATGTGGTTGGTGTGAGTTAAAACAGAAGGAACAGAAGGGGCAGTGGTCAAAATTGACAATGTATCCAATTATGATGCATGCTCTGATGCATTGCTGATCTTCACTCTTTCTCCTCGAATTCCTTCTATTTTCACTCACACTAAGCACATCTTAATTGTCATCCTCATTGCCTGAACTGACAAACTAATCCCATACCCAACAAGTTCTATACTTCCATACATAAAAAATTCAAAATTAATAGCTATGCTCACTATCTTATCATCAACAATGCAGCAGATGCTAAAAATCGCTCAAAATAAACAGTTGGTGCCTCGACGTAGGTCCATGATCTTGAGTGTCAACTTTTAGTATAATAATCGTCCAAACATTGACATATTGTTCACTGCATTAACTAGACCACACATAGTTCACGAAGGCACATTTGAGTCCTTGAAAAATGCAGTTGTAGTGAAAATTCCCCAATCAAACAATTAAGAATTCTTTATACTAAATTAATAATGTTCATATCCAACTAATCCCCACTAATCAGTGCATATTGAAGTGGCAAACGAACTCTACCTCTTTCAGAACAGCAAGGTTCAGTTCAGAGCTGTGTAGCGAATCCTCAGCAGACTCTTTAGCCGTCTCCATTCTCAATTTCCCATCCTCAAACTTGATTTTCATATAAGCACAAGCGGTCTTAACGTTGGGATCGAATTTCACTGCCCTCGTCTGCACCTTCTCTTTGTTCATCATCAAAACCAACTCGTCCCCATAATCATCCTTCCCAACCTTGCCCATAAATGCCGCACGCCCACCAAGCCTGACATGGGCAATCGCCACATTCGAAGGTGGCCCACCGGGGGCCCTCACGAACTCCGGTGGCTTCCACTGCAGCATCTTCCACTCCGAGTATATATCCGGGTGCATCGGATACTCGTGCACCCGCACCGTAGGCACGAACTCCTTCTGCGCGGCGCCGAAGCAGCATATCAAGGGTGGGTCCTCGTACGGAAAATCTATGTCGTCGTCGTAATCTTCTGCGTTCTCTTCTGTTATTTCAGCTTCACTCACTGTTTCTATAGCGGGTTCGGCTTCCATGGTGCCACTTTCGACCTGGGCTTTTCTCGAAAGCTCCGGTTTTTTCGAAGCTGAAGGGGTGGAGGAAGACGAAGGGGGAGACGATGGGAGCTTCTTCTTCCTGCCTCGGCGTGTTGGGCTTGGAGATTCAACAGCTCCATTGCCGTCGCCATTAACGGAGGCTTTAACTGGGTCTAGCTTTTGCTTGTGAAAGGTGGTGAATTTGAAAAAGGTTTGAATTTCCCAAGCTTTGCCACCCAAATTTCTCGGCTTTGAAGGGTAAAAGCTACGACCTTGAAGGTGGCGAATCGAAGGAAGGGGTGGAAGAAGATGAATTGACACCATTGTTGGATTAATGGAAGGGTTTATCCATGTTGGGCTTCGCTGCCTTCCCCTGCAGAACCCTATCGGGTCACCAGATATTTGAATTGCTCATCAACCGAATCGGGTCGGAAAAAACCCGTGATCGTTACAGGAAAGGTCGAGTGCGGGATGCTACCACATTTACTACGTAGACCTTGAATCTAACGGATATTAACTTGCAGACACGTTGGCAAGGGCCATTCTGAACCGTCAGATACTGTACCCTGAGCGTCCTTAGGATTGTCTTCTCGAGATTTCTCGGTGAACGTGTGTTTTCGGTTTCCAGTTTCCAAACCTCGGTTGTCAGAAACAGAGCGACCCGTTTCTGAATCATTTCTTTTCTGGTTATGCTTTGGGTTATCCCTGACAGGTGAGAACTCATCTCCTTCTGTTTTGGTTTAATAAGTCTGTTTATTTTGAATCAATTTATGGAAGGGATTGATAAAAATCCAACCTTTCTTTGGTTTTTAATTCGTCGTCATCTTTGTGTAAATGTGCCTGAGAGGCTTTAATTTGTTAGCGCAGTGTATTGTCTCAATGATCATGGCATGTTGCAACTCATTGACATCATTTTTGCGGTGATTTTTGCTTTGTAGTTGAGATTAAAAAAAAAAAATCATTTAACTGAAATTATAGTCCATCCTAGTATTGTTCTACGTGAGTGGGTACTTTGGGTAAATTTACATGGATTTGTGCATACGGGTTTTGGTTGTTCTATTTGTGTTTTGAGTTAATAACCTCAGAATGTAATTCACTGGTTTGCTTGTGAGAAAAATAGACATCTTTTAAGCCACTGCCTAATTATTGCTTGGAAAAACAGCTCGTTCTAATGGAAGTAAAATTTATCTATGAGCATCGGTGATTATTAATTTTGATTATTATCCTTGCACTTTGGTTGCCAGTGAAGCGACTTCTGGGGACTGATTGGTCTGAGTTGCTAGTTCTTTAATCTTTGTTACATACTATATTATAAATGTTGAAGCTTTGTAATTCATTTGCCAAGAAAAATTAATTTTATTCGTACATGGTTAGATTTATGGATCAGTGATGTTACTGAGAAACTGTGTTATCTATCTGAAACATCCTAAAGGAATTGAAGATAACCAAATTACTAAAACCTACTGAGATTCTTTTATCATCTTCCTTTATGTCTTGTTATCTATATATTTTTTATCAGTGATGTTGTGCAGCATTTTTGCTTTGATTTATGACTCATAGTATCTTATACCATGGCAGGCTAACAATCATGTGCTTGTAAATTTGTAACCGATATCTATTTTGTGTGATTTTCACTTTGTAAAAGAGATAAAATTCTTCATACTGAAATTATGGCCATATGGGGCTTGGAATTTTGTTGCTTGGGGTCCATATTGTTCTCCATGAGTTGGTATTTTGGGTAAATTACTAAATTTGCATGGATTTGTTCATATGAATTTTGGTTGTTCTATTGATGATTTGAGGTAATAATATGAAAGTGTGATTTTGTTTCGCTTTTATGGCCATCCCAAACTGTGATTTGTTTCTTAAAAATGGACATTTTTAAAGTCACTGTGTAACTAGTGCTCCAAATAGAGAGGGAAGTTGTGATACCCAAGAAAAACAGCTTGCATTTGATCAGACCTTTCTGTGTTCCTTGTAAAATGAGTAAATTGGCAAGTAATATACTACTATACTCTTTAGGGTTGGTTTCTGGATAGGAGTCTTTATGGATCTCTTTGCAGATTCTCCAATATTTTACGTGCAATTGTTAATTCTGTGTAGAATGTTATACTAGTTTGTGTCTACATACCTAGACCATGTGTCTTCACTGTATTCTCGTGGATGTCCTCCTCATCTGGCTGAGCCTAGTCAGGATAGGCAAATATGAGATGCATTGTACTTTGATATTTGAGGGACATGCAGGATTGATGAGGAAGAGAACGTATTGACAACACTTTACTAAGAAGTTTGGTTTTGGCCATATAGATCTATATATTGTGGAGCTAGAGCATTTGACTTGTACGCAGTTCAAGCCATTTAGACTGTTAACCGCTTTTAACACTGAGCTTGGGAATTGCTTGCATGAAGCAATATTTTTATCTAGGTTGTGCATGATGATTTTCATTGCCTATTGATATTTGTTTTCCTTTAACTGAGTCTTTTGTAACAAATAGACTAGAACCTGTGAAGCTTTTTTCTGTGTACTGAGATGCACACCCTTTATATTTCTGGCAGAAGATGGGTTTCTGGACTTTGCTAGAAGGTTTTCTGCTCTTTGCAAATGCATTGGCAATACTGAATGAGGACCGGTTCCTTGCTCCAAGAGGATGGACATTGGCAGAAGTGACAGGACCGAGGAGGAATTCCCTTAAAGGGCAAGTGATAGGGCTCATTCATGCCTGTCAATTCTTGAGACTTCCCCTTATTCTTTTGAATGTTATCATTATTATAGTGAAGCTGTTCTCTGGATAAGTTGAATAGAGTGATATTGAAGCTCTATGCTCTGTTGTATCATATGGAAATTTGGAGTTTTATGTTCATTGAATAGCTAACAATCTTGTAAAATTCAGTACTGGTGTATCTTGATTATCATTCTCAATTCCTTTCGACTTTGCCATTTCTTTTGGTTTGTTTGATAATGCAGGAAGCTCATGCAAGGCTGTGATGCATGAATGTAGACAAAGGAACATGGACTGAGAAACTACCAATCCTTAGCAGCATTCTCCTGTCAATTGAAATGTAAGTCACCAGAATTTTGACCTCAGGAAAACTGATTTCTGTAATAAGTGGTCAACCATGTTTATCGGAATAGGGGAAAACAATGGCAATCAAGAAATAACCCGGCATATCAAAACATTCATTTGGCACTATCTTGTGTGTAATTGAATTTAGTCACAGGCGACACTACGACATATTCTTTGTTCTTATTTCTTAACATTAATATCATGTATAAAAGCAGGATTTATCCAAGGTAGCTGATGAACAGGAGCCTAGCAAACTTAGTACTGAAATCTATATCATTCACCATCCCACGTTCATTCAACGGGGATCATAACCTCGTTAGTTCTGAACGCAGGTATAGTCCATGGTGGGTTGTACCTGGCCAACAAGAAATCCCCAACTACCTTATACCCATCTCTCTTCAAGCTCTTTTTGAGCATCTCCACCTTCTCCCTCACCACTTCCTCCGTTGCCACTCCTCCAAACTTCACCACCCCATATTTCCTCTCCACCTCCTCTCTGATCTCAACCCTCTCATCTGTGGGCCTCGGCGCCTCCTCCGCTTTGCTATACTTTGCCGGCAAAATAAACTGCATAACCACCATCTCCTTCTCCCCTGCTTCACCACCAGCCTTGGTCGCAACTTGGGCTGTCATAGCAATCTTCTCCCTGGAACCCTCTGCGTTCTTTGTTATAACTGGTGCAGTCATGGCAATCTTTTCAGGCTTGGCGTTTTGGGGGTTGCCCAAAGCGCCAATGTAGTTGGCCAAGACCATGAAGCCTCCATCTTTATTGCCCTTAAACTGTGAAGGGTCATATGCGACTTGAGCCACCACAGAAGGTGCATATTTGCGGATTTCGTAGTCGTGGGTAGATCTGATCACTTCGAATTTCGGGGTTTCAACGCCAATCTTTCCAAATACCATACCCATCACGGACTGGGAACGGAAAAGGGTGAGCTGAGATTTCAGAGATGGCAGTAAGCGATTTAGATAAGATGCAGAGAAGGCCTTCAATCCAATATATAAAGACATAGTACTCTAGATTATTCTTGTCTTTGTCTGCTGCGGTGTTTCTTTGAGAAGGGGTTAGCAACTCGGAATTTTGCCTAGGAACCGAGCGGCGGTGATTCTGCCATGCTGCCATGCATTTGTGGACTCCATTTATCCACGACCTCAATGTTTTTGGTTTGTTGTAATATTGTTAAAATCTGATCGAATATTAAGTTGAAAATTTTTTTATTTAAATTTAATCAATTTAATTAGTTAGATTAAATAATTAAATTAGACAACGTCATAATTATATATTATATAAATATATAATAAATATAATTAAATTAATAAAATATTAATAATATTTTTTTATAAGTTATTAAATTATAAAACATATTATTAATAATTAAATATATAATAAAATTTTAATTTTATAATTATAAAATATGAATCACAATATAATAATAATTAATTAAAAAAATTTGATAATATTTTGATTTTTAAAAAAAGACAAAAAAAAGAAAAAATCATAGCCGGTCCAATTAATAATAAACAGGTCGATTTAGTCATTATGGCTGATTTTTAATTAATTTTGATCAATTTAAAATAGTCTAACTATAAATTTAATTACAGCATTAAATTATAACTAAAAATTTTTTTTGTCAGTCAGAATTCTTTTTTTTTTTCTCTTTTTGATACTTATCAAGGTATTCAACTATTCATGCTTTTTCTTTTACAAAAATATTAATCGTACCATTTCTGTTTTCATCTGCTGATAGAAAAAGAGTTTGTTAAAATATGTGTAATTTTTTATTTTATTACTTAAAAAGTGATATAATCATGGTGTAGAAAAATATTATGTAAATAATATTGTTGTTTCTTTTAAGTATAATAGTCATCAAATAAAATAAAAAATAAAAAAACATAACTGTAGAAAAAAATTGACAGGCTCTAATTAAGGGTGTTAGGTTTTGATTTAGTTTGATTTTGTGATAAAATGTCATACAAGTAAAATTAATCAGTTTCTTATATTAAAAATTAATCAATTTTGTTTTAATTGAATAATCAAACCAAATTGAATTATTCTCAATTGATTTAGTTTAATTTGGTTCTATCGGCTTTTAGTCAAATAATATTTTACAAAAATCATATTCAACTTATTTTTTAATTTTCATGATTAAATTAATAACAAATTAGTCCAAAAACATTATATAAAAGCATAATCTAATATATATAAATAACAAATTAGTCTAAATATTTTTATAGAAACAATAATATATTAAAATTTAATTATTATAAGTATGTAATTATAAAAATATATATGTATTATTATATAAGTTCAGTTTAGTTTAATTTAAAAAATTAAACTAAACCAATCAAAACTAATCAATTTGTATAAAAAGAGAATGTTTAGTTTTTAGTTTTTGATTTTTGATTTTTTGGTTCAATTATAAATATCTCTATTGCTAATCAAAACACATGGCAACATTCTAGCAAGTACCAAAAAATATGTATAATTTGAATTTTTAATCTATAATATAATTTTTAATCCACGTAAAAAAATTTAAATATTAAAAGTTTCAATGAGTTTGATATTTTTAAAATATATTTTTGTTAATGTGTGCCCTAAGGATACAGGTTAAGAATAAAAAGTAAAAATTATTAAATTAAAAGTAAAAATATTTAATGTCTTAAAAATTCAAAACACATCTAATACTTTTTCTATAAATAGGATAATCTAATGAAAGATAATAAATGATATTTTTATTCCCTAATGTACTTTAAGGGCACACTTTTAAAAACCCTTTTAAAATTGAAGGTAAAAAATTCATCATTAGATTTACATAATATTTTTTATATTTTTCTTATTACAAAACATATGTAAAATCTAATGTTAAAATATAAAAAAGTAAAATGCAAAAAATCTCTTTCAACTTTGACTTATGTGTTATCTACTCCTGAGTTTTAAAAAAAGGTAAAAAATAAAAAAACTTCTTGAACTTTACTAAATATGTAAAAAAATTCTTCTATCATAGATATCCTAATCCACTAACAAAAAATGTCATGTACTCGTAACGTATGTACAATGCAAAAACTTATTTAAACTATGATTTATGTGTGATTTATTCATTGACTTTTCAAACATGATCAAAATACGCAACAATATATTCGTTTTGTTTGGATCATTTTCAAAATCCAAGATGCAAATCGTACATAAATCAAAGTTTATGAAATTTTTCATATTTTAACTTATCATTTTAAATAATTATGTGGTGAGCACATAAAATTTTTCGTTCGTAAGTTGAAATATTTTTGACAAATAGAGCTTTTTACACATTTTGTAAAATTCAAGAGGTTTTTGCACATATAATAAAGTTTAAGGATTTTTTTAAAATTTTATTGAAACTCAAGGAATAGATAGCATGAAGGTAAAATTAACAGGATTTTTTTACATTTTACCAATTATGAGAATATTAATATTAACTAAATGACTTATGCAAAAATCAAGAAGTCTCTTACAAAGTTAAAGAAATTTTTACTCCCTTTCTTTGAGGGTTTTATTAACATATGCTTTTAAAGTACATGTTAAGAAATAAAAATAATATTTATTATTTTTTATGAAATTATTTTTATTCTCTCTATCTAGTTTTATTTATCATTTAAGATAATTATACAAGAATTAAGAAAATTATTAAATATTTTTAATTATAAAAAAATATAATTTAATATAATTAAATTATTATTTCTCTTATTTTATTAATATTTTTTTTAATTTTACTTATTTCACTAATTCTCTTTTTATTAAAAAATAAAATTAAAATTAAAAAAATTAATTATTTCTTATATAACATATAAAAGTAAATGAAAAAAATAATATTTAAAAAAGAAAATATTAAATATATTTTAAATTTTTATAACATTAAATATTTTATTTTTTATTTAATAATTTTTATTTTTAATTTTTTAACATTTTTTTAGAACACACAAGTTAACAAAATCTTTTATAAATTACACTAAATTAACTAACTTTTCAATTTTGGAGAAATCAAAAGGTTTCAAATTTCAAGAAAAATTTGTCCGCTTAACTGATTAATGCCAGCTGCTAGAGGCTGGGTTTGTAAATTGCAATAGGATCTGTCGCTTCCCCCCAAAATAAACAAAATGGCTCAAAAATAGTAGCATCCAGTTGTGTTCGAAATTTGAAATTCAAAAAAACGCAATCTCTCTCCCCTTTCCGAGTCCAAATTTCACAGCTCACGTTTCACTCAAGCCAATCAATCCCTTTCTCTGCCTCCTCATTCAAACTCACCCCAAAATCCAACCGTTGCAACAAAAAGCCGCTAACTTTTCTATAAGAGAACACCAAATTCGTCCCCCCACAAACCCCCCCTCCCATTTCAATTCAATTTCCCTCTTCTCTTCTCTTTTGCATTTCTTCAAACACCTTCAAAGCCTTAAACCCCAAACCCCTTCATTTTCGTTTCTTGAAGGTTCCAACTTTTCGAACCCCAATCCAAAATGCGTGAAATCCTTCACATTCAGGGTGGCCAATGCGGCAACCAGATCGGTGCCAAGTTCTGGGAAGTGGTCTGCGCCGAGCACGGGATCGACCCTACCGGGAGGTACGGTGGCGACTCCGATCTTCAGCTTGAGAGGATCAATGTCTACTACAACGAGGCCAGCTGCGGGAGGTACGTGCCCAGGGCTGTACTCATGGACCTCGAACCCGGTACCATGGACAGCGTCAGGTCTGGACCCTACGGCCAGATTTTCAGGCCGGACAATTTCGTTTTCGGCCAGTCCGGTGCCGGGAACAACTGGGCTAAAGGGCATTACACTGAGGGCGCGGAACTCATTGATTCCGTGCTCGATGTTGTTCGGAAGGAAGCAGAGAACTGCGACTGCTTGCAGGGTATGTTGTTTTTTTCTTGAAAGGTGAAAACTTTGTGTGTCTTCGCCATCGTTTTGCCACGTTTCGTGGCTAATTGTGAGTTGGATATGCTTTTGCAGGTTTCCAGGTGTGTCATTCTCTCGGTGGTGGAACCGGTTCCGGAATGGGTACTCTGTTGATTTCGAAGATCAGGGAAGAATACCCAGATAGGATGATGCTTACTTTTTCGGTCTTCCCTTCTCCGAAGGTCTCTGACACTGTCGTGGAGCCATACAATGCTACTCTGTCTGTTCACCAGCTTGTTGAAAACGCAGATGAATGCATGGTGCTTGACAATGAAGCTCTATATGACATTTGCTTCCGCACCCTGAAGCTCACCACACCAAGCTGTAAGCTTTTCCATCCCTTTTGTATTTTTATTCTAATAATTGATTTTTACCTTTATATTAATCTTCAATTTTGGGTACTGATTGTTCGATGATGATGTTAACCCTGTTAATTTTCTCTGGAGCAGTTGGTGATCTGAACCATTTGATATCCGCAACCATGTCTGGAGTAACATGCTGTTTGAGGTTCCCGGGTCAGCTGAACTCTGATCTACGCAAGCTTGCTGTCAATCTCATTCCCTTCCCTCGCCTTCACTTTTTCATGGTGGGGTTTGCTCCTCTGACCTCTCGGGGTTCACAGCAATACAGAGCTCTGAGTGTGCCAGAGCTCACACAGCAAATGTGGGATGCAAAGAACATGATGTGTGCTGCTGACCCAAGGCATGGACGGTACCTTACAGCCTCAGCTATGTTCAGAGGCAAGATGAGCACTAAGGAGGTTGATGAACAAATGATCAATGTTCAGAATAAGAACTCTTCCTACTTCGTGGAATGGATTCCAAACAATGTCAAATCGACTGTTTGTGATATTCCCCCAACAGGCCTGAAGATGGCCTCCACATTCATTGGAAACTCTACATCAATTCAGCAAATGTTCCGTAGGGTGAGTGAGCAGTTCACTGCCATGTTCAGGAGAAAGGCTTTCTTGCATTGGTATACAGGGGAAGGCATGGATGAGATGGAATTCACCGAGGCTGAAAGCAACATGAATGATCTTGTATCAGAATATCAGCAGTACCAAGATGCCACTGCTGACGAGGATGAGTATGAAGAGGAAGAGGAAGAGGAAGACTATCAGCAACATGACATGTGATTCTGATTTTCATGTATTGCGGTGGTTTTGGATAAGATGAATAGCATGCCGCAACTTCCTGTTACCGGTTCATTGTCTCTTTGAGGGGGGATAGTTGGTTCCGGCTAGCTCTAGTTTATATTGCCATTCTATAAACTGCTTATGCCTTTCATTTCTATTTCTATGTACCCGTCAGTAGGGAAGAAAGACAATATTTGTTTAAACAACTGCTATTTTTATTTTCCAAGCATTAGTCTTTGGTCCAAATATAACTTACTCTGCATGCTGCTTTCTCATATAGTTTTATATCAGTTGAACATTCATGGACGCCTAGTTGTATATAAATCACAAACTGCAACCCTGAAATCCTCTCTCAACCACAAGCTCAAATGTCAAATGATTTGCTTTCAAGGAATTTTATTGAGCCAGTATCAAGCAGTAATCAGCATTGTTGGGGAGTTAATTTTTATATGAAAGCAAAGCTTGAATTGTGGAGTATCAAACTGACTGTTCGAACGTTCAATCCCCAAACTCCCTTAAGAGGCCAAAAATCAATGGATCAAACTTAAAAGCCACGCAACACTTAAAAAATGAATTGCAAGAATCAGGTCCTGAAAGGATTTTCAGCACATATTTGAGCGCTAAATAAAGGAGTTTGGAACATATTTCCAGCAGTTCCTGATATAATTTAAGCCCCAACAAGAATTTCATTTTCTGCTGATTAATACAAAAAATATGTTATGGGTTTAAAGTTCGTTGTGCCAATAATCAGATATAGGTTCAGACCTTGTCATTTCTTCATTCCTTCCATTTCCACTCATACCGAGCACACCCTCAAATCTAATCAACCCGTAGAAGCTGGGACCAGTAGTAAAAATTTAGAAACTTACGTATTAGTGCGTGTTTGAATTATTCGTAAAAAAATATTATTTTAATAATTGATTATATGTATAATTAATTTTAAAATAAAATTAGTTTTATGTTTGGATATATTAATTAAAAAATAATTTTAAGATAATTTATTTTGTTTGACTTATATAAAAAAATCACTTTTATATAATAAATTATTAAAAAAAGATATGAAATAATTTATTTAGATTAAATCTGATAAACTTATACTGAGTGGTTTGTTAAATTTGTGTTCAACATCAAAATAATCAAAGTTAGATTATAATTATAATGCTCAAATTTCAGCTTAAAATTATAATCAATTTTCAATGTAATCAAAATAATCACAAACTCTAATCTATTTTAAAAATTTAATACCAATCATGTTATAAAAACTACAAAAAGCTTTTCTCTTAAAAAAAGTTTTTTTTTTCCTCAAAAGAATAATTCCCAAACACCCTCTTAGTTGTTTTTATTTATTACATTAATTTTTTTATATTCGAGATTTTGAAATTGAATCATGTTAAATCTTTAAAAGAAATCAACCAAACAGCTTCCTGATTACTTGACACAAATTATTTACAGAAATTATTATACGAAAAGATATTTAATATCTTAGGAAACCAAAAAGTGTTTAAAATACAAGAGGGTTTAGAATTTCTCCCTTGGAAATTCCAAGTTGGAACAAATGTCACAAGTGCCAAGCGGAGGAAGGCAAGTCTACATTTATGAGCCAATCAATATATCAGACTGATTGTGGTTATTTGTCATCTCATCATACAATAAATTCTGCCAGCAACATGGGACAATACTATATTAATAACTTCAATTTGGCCACGTATCAAAACAAGTAAAGCAATCTTTAATGAAGAGTTGGAATCTCAATTTGCTCCACAATAGACAACGCAAGAAAAAACAACCAGATAGTTCTTCCCCAGACTACAACAGAGAAAAACCTAAAATACAAGAAACACCAATTTACATTACAACACAACCGTCGCACTGGTTCCCCTCCTGAAGTTCTATTTCTTACCGTCTTTGATGGTTTTATCTACAACAATGTTCACTTTCCTATACTCAAAATCTACAGGTTGCATAACATACTCCTCCGGCACCACTGGACGTCTATTGCCGAAGATGGTCCACAAATAAAGCAAAATGAATGCTGTCAGTGCTCCACATCCAGCACCAAATATCATTGCAGCAAGAACTCTCAAAAGGCAATCACTCCTTGATCCAACCTTTGGAGTTTCAGTGTTCTTAGCAAGGACCTTCGGATCCACAGGCTGTGAGTGCATCCAATGTGGAAAATGTCTCAGAATAAAGCTCCATGAATAGAGAATACATGCTTGAGAGGTGTTCACCTTCACCGGACTAAAGCCCACAAACATTTCTTTCGCCTCCCACACATTTGAGAGGTCGATGGAGTGCCAGAGTAATGGATCAGATGGCCTTGAATTGCCATATTGACTCAATCTGACTTCTAAGCGCCTTGAACTCGCTTCATAATCAATCCAAGCATGCAGTTTTTCTCCACTTCCTAGAGCCAAATTGATAGAGGAGGTACTACTTACTTTAGCTGGAACTGAATTACCCACATTAATGGCCACGTTACAACTAGCAGATCCCTCATTTCTACCATCCCTTAAAGTACTAAACTCGACACCAACAACTTTAAAACTTCTATTCTTCAATCCAAAAGAAAAACCCAGATAAACTATTATCAAAAACATCACCTTCAAAACCATTTGGAACCATAACCAAAGCCAAACCATCCCCATCGCCCAAGGAGATCGAAAATGTAAAGTAAGTTGAAAAGGAGACTAATTGCCTTGGTTTACCTTCAATGAGCTTGATGGGTTTCGCAAACAAGACTTTCCCAGCGCCTGAACTCCCCGGACCAGAAAGATAAATCGAAGACCCGCCATTGACAACCTTTGCATCACCATATAGGGCCACACTGGACTTAAATTTTGGATCTTTTTCAAAATCCGCGAACGAAAACAATGAAACTGGGTCGGATGCTAGGGCTTTGAGGAATAAAATGAGGAAAATTAAGGCCGTAAAAGCAATGGGAAGTGGAAAATGCGGCCATAATTGAAGTGGGTTTGAGCTGAATCTTGCTGGGTCTGGCTCTAGTGTTGGTGTGTTGATCCCATTTGCATCTGAAAGGTGGCGGGGGGGAATTGCTGTGTCTAGGGTTTGAGGGTGAAGGAAGCAGAGGAAGAAAGTAAAGAATAATGGGGAAGTTGGGTTGGAGGTTGTGAAAATTAAATACACTCACTGGTTGGTTTCTGCAACTTTGTGGTTCACTTTCTCTCAGTGGCAGCTGACCAAGGGAATATAATAAAGGCATTTTTGGCATTTTGAGGCTTTCTTTTTGCAATATTCCTCATGTGAACTCTCAACCTTAGTATTATCACATTTTTCATTTATAATTCTGATTTTTCTAAATTTTGGCTCATTATGGTTCACTCTCTTAAGTGTAAATGTGCTAATTTTTAGGTTTAATGGCATGAGATCATATAAACCTTCCTTTTCTAGCTGCCTAATGTATATTACTATATTTGGCTTCATAATTGTTTCCTCAATGCAGTTTACACATTGGGGGGGTTCTAATCGGAAAAGAAAAAAAATGTATTTAAGTAGCTTCACATTATGTGAGACCAAGAGAGAATAAATGTCATATATTGTATCTTTTCAGCATTCAAGTAGATATTGAATAGCTCGTACTTCACTTTGTTACTTAGTTCCTTGAGAATGTTACAGTATTTTTTCATTTACCTGAGAATAACATTGGCGATACCTTGTAGTTTGTATTGAGTATAAGCTCATTTGATTTGTAAAAGTGGCTTTAAATTTCAACGAAATGATAATAATTTTTGAAGATTAAAAGGGCAGCTAAAAAAATAGTAAAATTTCAATTCTTAACAGAGGAAAATTATGAGACTATGCCATACATTTAAATGCCAGCAAAAGGCTTAAAGTGCAAATAAGATAAACCTTGGCAATGTTAAAACAAAAATGAATGGAATCTAAATTTAGCAGGTGTAGGGCATCAATACTTAACTTCTCTCTAGGAGAATCTCACCTGCTTCATATTAATCATATCCTTATTATAATAAGAATTTGAGTACTTTAAATTGGACGGTACACTTAAAAATAAAAAAATAAAACTTGAATAGTATCCTTTAAAAAAGTAAAATATATATTTATAATTATTAATTAAAAAATTAATAATTTATGATTTAATAAAATATAAATATATAAATAATATTATAAATTTGTTAAAATTTTTATAAATATTGATGATTATTCATGTGGACTTTATTTCCTAAAATGCATCTCCTGTTTTAAAGAATTCAAATACATTGTGTTCAAATTATATATATATATATATATATATATATATTTCATTCTACTTAATTTGCAGAAAGGGGCTCATATCCATATGCATTATGTTCAGCATCCAGTCCACGAGGCAGACATGGAGGAAGTGACGGTGAGTTGTGCGTCGGGCCCACTTTGGCATCGGTGAAGGAGCTCATTAAAATTAATCTGCGCGTGCTTCCCTTGTCTTGTTCATGCACCACACACGTGCCACGAATTATAAGATTTTCCTGTAGTCTTACGTGAGATTATGATTCATAACTCATATTTTGACTGAAAAAAAAAAATATTTTAATATTTTCATATTAAATAGTTTAAAGATATATTTTTTAATTTTTAATTATTTAATATTAAAATATTTATTTATATATTATTAAATGAGACTATTAGGTAATTTTATATTTGAATTTATTTTTAATTTTTTTATTTAATTTTTTATATTTGAATAATTTTTTTGCCCCTCTTAATTTGAGTAAATTCTATTATAATATCATGAAATTTTTATTTTTGTAAAATTATGTTGTGTGTGTACTTTTACTAAGTTGCTAATGGTTTTTTTATTAATTATAATTAAAATTAATTTATTTTTATTTTTAACTTATATTTATTTTATTTAAAATTCATTAAAATATAAATAAATCATATATTATAACATTGATGACTTTTATTATTCAAAAGTAAAAACATATAAATTTTGTAAACATTTACTTAATAAAAATATTATTTACCTTTAATCAAATATTTTTAAAATTATATTATCTGAATTATAAAAAATAACATAAAAATACATATAATAAAAGATAATAATTACAAAAAAAATCTCACATAAAAAAAACTCATAAATTTCATGGAAGCATAAACTAGTTAAAATATAAACAAAAAAAATTTAACATATTTTTTTGTGACGATACATGAGCATGGATTAATTTCTCCAACACATGCAAGGTGCAACTATGCTGCTACTGCCCTTGTTTCACTCGCACGGTCTATACCTATAACTTGCCATTCATCTAGTGTTTGGTGGATGGTTTTTATTTGAGTAAATTATCATTTTGATAGTTGAATGATATAGGTGATTATTATATCGATTTTTCATTCATAGACAACATAAAAAAAATCATTTAACGATAATTTCATTCAATAATTTAGTTCAAATGTCATAGTTTATGAAGATACTGATACTAAACGTCTTAGGTGGCACATTTTCTGTCTACATAATAAATATAGATTATTAAAAGTCGGTTGTAAAATTTAAACTTCATACAATCATGAATATAATAAATATAAAGCCAATTATTACATGCACATGACTAAACAAATTGTCATTAATTAACTTTTGAAACATTAAAAATATAATTTATCAATTTTGATTCATTATTAATAAAAAAATTTTATTCTATGTCAAATCATATATTATTACATTATTCAATAAAATTTGATTTATATAAAAAAAAAGATTGACTTGCTAACAATGTGAAATGTTAACTCTTAAAAGAGAATTACTTCATTTCTTTTTTTTTTATTTTTAAGGATACCAATGCTATTATATTCTCAAATATTTATTAATTATTATTTATATTTTATGATTTTAAGTATTTATCATAAAAAATTTTTTAACTATAGTCAATGTAAAATAATTATTATACATATGTGATAAATAATATAATATGAAAATTAATGTCTTATATTTGGTATACATAAAAAATTTTTTATTATAAAAATTAATAATTAATAAATATCTAATAATTTATTAAGATATCAATATCTTAAAAAAATAATATCAAAGCATCAGTACTATTTTAATAATGTATCAATATAAAAAAAATTAAATTCTTAAAAAATACATGTATGGTTTTTTTTCTTTTTTGATGGAACATGTAAGGTTTGAAAAAAAAGAAAAAAGAGAAGAGGAAAGAGAGTACTTCAACTTTTGTTTTCTTGTGTCAAGTCTTCGTAGATTTGGTCTCAACGAAACAGGGTGCTGCTGTGTTGCTCTCGACACATGTTTGCATTTAATGTGTTTTTTTGGGGGTCCACATTTGCATTTAATGTCAAATGAAAGCAATGAGCATCTTTGGGTGAGTTGCAGCATTAATGTCAATGAATGATATCTAAGCAAAAGAATGACAATGTACCGAATAATCTGAATCGTAATTTAATGTAAAAATAATGTTATTCATACAAGTCAAAAAAGAAATGTTATTCATATATCATATTTTTACTCATCTTTTTTTAATAGGAGTACTTTAATTTTCTTTTAAATGAGAGAAAAAATTTTATCTTTTTTTTTATTTTATTTTTCAAAAATGAGAAGATATAAAGTGAAAAGTGTAGAAATATGATTCACCAAAAAATTATTGTTATGTCCCTTTTTTTTTTTGAGGGAACATTATTGTTATATCTAACGTGGTGTGACTGGTGAAATGGATGGAATCCGGCGAACCAAACAGACAACATTCAATGCTCCCTCGTTAGAGCAAAAAAAAATACCATTAATTAGCAGTTTTTTTTTTTTTTTGGTTGGTATATAAAAATGTCTACAATTTGGTGCATAATATAAGTTAAAGTACAAGTAACAAAGTTGGTCCAGTGGTTATGTGATTCCTATATTCCCTATTTGAATTTAAATCTTCACCTTATACTTAAAGATATTAGGTCGTTTAAATGTATCAAGTTAATGTGCAGGGTACACTTTTAATATGGGTAACAAGAACTTAATCTCATTAATACATAAATTAATTCAAGAATATAACATTCATTTTGATGATCAAATAATTTTCAAAGAGACTTGATATCACTTGAATTATGACTCACGAAGAATGATATGATTTTTGAGTAATATTCTTTACACATTTTTTTTAATAATCTCTGTATACTTTTAACTTTCTTTTAATAACAATATATTTACATATAATCAAAATAAGATATATGTCACATATTTTAAAAAATAAAAATTTCCCAGCTCGTAGCATTTGAGTAAAATAATTTTTTTGCGTAAAATGTCACTTTTAATTAAGGGATGTTATATTATATATATGTTTTTTCTTTTTCAGGTAAGAATACTAAATACGTTGTTTAAACTTTAAAGTCAAACTTAATGATTAATGTGTTTGTTCCTCTATCTGTTTCTGTGTCAATTCTTCATAGCATTTTGTACCAAAAAATTCTTCATAGCATCTGAGCTAATATTATTTTCTAGGTGTAAAAGATAAGGATATTGGTTCAATGTCATGTCTTGTTGGTTGGCATGTTTATCTTAGTTACATATATATGCCCAACCTAAGTTAGTGTGAAAATAACATCATCTCTCTTATTACCAGAAAAATAAAAAAAGAACATCATCTCCCTATCAAATAATAATTTCTTTCTTACTTTTTAATAACACACATAATGAATAACATAAAATGTTGAAATTACTTGAAGATCATAATATTTTTGGGGGTGTTACGGAGTCAAGGAAAGGATCATCATACATCACCGTGTAAGAATCAAAATTTCATATCTCATGATGAAATACCATCCTTAATAATTTAAGGAAGCCTAGAGAGCATGTTGAATCTTCTGAAATTTCACAAGCTAGAAGGACAAGGACATAAATGCAAATAAATAACAGTAATGGACTTCAAGAGATTATGATTGTTATAAGGGTTCACTCGCATATAACATAGCCTATATGGTTTGGTGAACAGAATATTAAGGCTTCAGGACAAAACATTGAATAATATACTAGAGTAACCAACGGGTGTTAGTTCAAGTAGAAGGGGTTCGGATTTCTTTAAAGATCAACCTCAGTGGTAAAGATGCAATTCTATATAAAGCAAAAATCCTCGGGGTCTTTACTAGTTTCCATTTCTTCTCTGTTAGGTAGACTTTCTAGAAAATTTTCTTTTTCTTTTGAAGGTATGCTTTGTGTGTAACTCCCCAATGTTTTGTGCTGGACAAAATAGAAACTGCAATGGCAATTATTAGATCTCATAAGCATCAATGGAATATATTATTAGTATCTATTTCCCCTACTCAGTCAAATTATTCACCTTTGATATTTAAAATTTGGCAATCTTCCTCTTCTCTGTCTTTTGGCATAATATCTTCCAATTCAAACGTTGGAGAATAGAGTCTCCTCTTTGGCCTTTTTTGTATCCTCTTATCCACTCCTACTGCTTCTATCGCCCTATGTCCCTGCAAACAGTGAAAATTTGCAACTCTGGAGATAAACTGCAAAAAGCTGAAAGGTCACAACCACTGGTAGGAAAGAGAGCTGGCCTCACTGGTCCCTTTTCCTTCTGTTATTTCGCTTTCGCAGTGCTTTGTTAGCACTGTGTTTCATCTTCTATAAGAAAAAGTTCAGATTGCCCCAAAGGCCAAAGCTCTTAA
The DNA here is from genome assembly GCA_019955255.1 of Castanospermum australe. Classification (NCBI taxonomy): domain Eukaryota; kingdom Viridiplantae; phylum Streptophyta; class Magnoliopsida; order Fabales; family Fabaceae; genus Castanospermum; species Castanospermum australe. The sequence goes on along the minus strand of NSJW01001011.1, from coordinate 87,904 downwards.
CACTTGAGATGGAGGACCACTAGGCTAGTGTCCCAGCGGAGGCCAGTGGCCACTGCTTCCCCTGCCTGCCTGCTTTAAAAACATTCCAGAAGGATTATTTGCTCACCAGATGAACAAAAAGCTTCAATAAAACTTTCTTTTCTTTCTTTTTGGATCACGGATCCAACTGAACTTTATCACCATTAAACCCAACGAGATAAAAAGGAACACAAAAAGATGATGACAACAATAATAAAAACCAGCTTTTAAATGTGGGTCTTCTTCAACCAAAGGCTGAGCTTCCCTCATAATTCAGATAGCATAAAAAAATCTAACAAAAATGAATCTTGTATTGTAAAAGGATAAAGTGAACAAATTAAAAGAGTAAGGCATGTTGCCAACAATTGTGCAACTATGATGTGGCTTTTGGATTTACATGTCATCTTGTTAAAGAAAAAATCTAGTCTTGATTCTTGAATAATGAATATTCACTTTTCACAGTTAAAGCTTTTGGATGACTTGTTTCTTGGCATGATATAGAAGTTGTCATAATCACATTAAATTTCAATATAAGGTAGTGGTGGACCTGTTTTTGTCCACATTTTAATCCTTAAAAACTTATAATGTGAGGGTGCGTGTTAAAGATTAAGCCTATTCCTGAGGCTTCATTCAATTGCTTCAGCTTTTACAATGAAGAGTTCAATCAAATCTATTGAAACAGAAAACGTTCTTACCTTGTTCTTGATTTCACTACATTCAGATATCATTAAACATTTCTTTTACCACTATTCATGCAAAACTCTCAATAGCACCTTTGCAACGTGTATTATAGAGCAGTCCTATCCTACAAAACAGTTAGCCAACAACACTTTCAAAATATTGCTTTCAAAACTTTCAGCCTACTATACCCAGCTCTATGTTAAGTGGTCGAAATTTCAATCTTGAAGTCATTGTTGAGTTTATTTTTTTTGTGTTCTTGTGTGTTTTTGGTTGAAGTCATTAACTGTTGCACGAAGGCCAGAGAGGAGCAAAGATTGCACATCTTACACAAACAGAGGAAGCTAGACAACCTTAAATACATAATGCGTAATCATTCACTAAATATCCATTGCATCCCATCCATACGCTCTTGTTTGCATTTAGCCTATAGATAATAACTGTCAATACTATTTAGACACTGCCACTGAATTTAAAGTACAAAAAAAGATTATAACAATCATATAAGAAAGAGAATACAAAATTGTGAAGCATACCATTTCATAATAATATGGGGAGAGAACCTAAAGGCATCAGTTTGTATCTGGAGCAATTTCACCGAAATCTAGGTCTACTATGTTCTCTTTCCCAAATAAAGCAAAAACCACAGTGGCCTGCATGAAGGAGGTTAATTGAGTCAATACACAGAAAGAAGAAAAGTAAAATAAAAAATTCAGGTTATTAGGGACCTTTCTTGCCCCCACAAATTCACACACAGCCTTCACAGCCATTTAAAATAACATATTGACAGTCCAACACTTTTCATCATATAAACATGTTTATGCCTTTCTTCTTCTTCTTCTTCTTCTTCTTCTTTTATATAAAAATCTTCATATCAATTTATTCTTGTTCAGGAAATAACTCACCATTTTAGTTTTGCGATTCAGCTTCTCAAGGTTGCCTGCAAACCCTGAAAGTGTTCCAGATGCAACTCGAACAGTTGAACCTGGAACAAGGGGCTTATAATCTTTTCGAGCCGATGAAGCATCTGTGACTGTGAACTGGTCAGGAGTTTTTCTGGATCACCTTTTAGGCTTAGAATCAACGATAGATTTTGAAACATCATCTGGTTCTAACTCTGTATTGGAAATCCCAGAGTTCATGAGTGCATTCTTCTCTTCTTCCTCAAATGCTTTATCAGTTTTTTCTTGTTCTTCTTTTGCCTGCCTGAAGACTGCTTCCATATCATTGACAGATACTGGCCTTGGTTTGTTATTCTGCCTCTTTGTGCAAATGTGAAAAGATTTGAGTTTTCAGTTGGACTAAATTAGGAGAAAATATGCATTACAGACATTAGATATAAGATGCTTTTGAGATTTGAAATGAATAAATACATGTATATGAAAGTTGGATCTCAAAAAAAAAAAAAAAAGCTAAAAAAACCACCCATCTGAAATCTTAGCAAATACAGTTAGTAAGTAGTAACTCATCTCATCATAACTTAATCCAGTATCCCATTTTATATACTCTGCAAAGAAAGTTTATCTATCAAACTTTCCATTCAGTTTACAAGGTATTTCATGATAACTTCAAAAAATATGTATTTTAATTATTGATTAATCAGTCAGGTAAACCAAGAGAAACAAGATTGAAATATCATTAAGATGATTACTTGTCTGAAATAGTTTTCCAGATTGCAGTCAGAGCTCTTTATAACGACTAATCAATTAAAGGAAATATATTCAACTTCTCAAATACTATCTTTATGTTTCTTAATTTGCACAAGAATAAAGTATCCATAAAAAAATTTACAGCAGTTAGGCAACAAAATTCGAAATGGAAAAAGATATATTGACTATTTGATTTGCCTTGATATAACTGCAATAAGTGGCAATACATTAAACACAAGCACCAGATGCTTACGTGTTCCCAACCTTAGAACCAACGAAGCCTCCAACACCATCATACTCTCTTATAAAGTCATGCAATTCTTTCATCAGTACACATCTCAGAAAAATGTAGCCTGGGAACAGGGGCTTTGGTTTAATCGAGTGAGAACCATTCTTTAATCTCGTTTTCACTTGGACAGCCAGAGCATATAACTGAAACCAAACACCATCACATTGAAAAAAAAAATCATATGGAAACATCATTTCTCATTTATTGCTCAGTATATTTTGTTTTTCCATCTCATCAGCTGGTGTGGTCGTCACTTGTTTGGTATGGATTATAGAAAAGAAAATCAAATAGCTATAAATTCCAATTAACATAGGCATTTTCTAAACTTCATTCAAAGACAGCAATTTTCATAAAAATGAATCTGAAACCAACCCATTGTCCATCTAAAGCGCGCAAGAAGCAGATGCAGTCGAATTCGCTATAAATTGAGAACCCAAAACAAGAACTTCGATGCTGAACACAAAATCACCTTAAACTACATGTCGGGGAAGTTCCGAGCGAGTGAGCGAGCCAGCAGTTCGGCAGTGTACTGACCCCTTTACCCGAGAGACCCGAACGACCCACCACCGGGGACCCAATTTGGCTAGGTTGTGGAGGTTGTGCTCCTCGGTCCAAGAAGCTTTCTGCTTCTTGGGCTTCTTGATGATGAGCCTCTCTTCCAAAGCTTCTTGGACTTCTTGATGATGAGCCTCTCTTCCACCTCCTCTCTCCAATTAGTAGTGGCTTTGGTCCCTCTTCTCTCATTTCTCAGACGCCTTCTCTCTCTAGGAGTGAGGGGTTGTTGGGTATCAGTGGATTCAACAGCAGCAGAGATTGATAGCTGGAAGCGTTTAGTTTGATGGAATAAGAAAGAGAGAGGGGGAAGAGAGAGAGAGAGTGGAAACAAGGATTCCATAGCAGAGGCCCACCCTTCATGTTCTTCCCAGCTGCGGATACGACCCGTAATCAATTTTCCATAGCATTAAAAATAACAATAATTATTTTTGGTTTTTTTTGGAGCTTAAGAATAATTATTGTTGTTAGAATGATCCTATTTGATTAAATAGATAATTTGATAATACTCTTAACCCTTTTGGAAATTCATTGTTGTTTTGATTGGAAAGAAGTGCGACAGTGTATGAAGTTAATGAAGTTATTGTTGTTTTAGTATAACGATGAGATTATGATAAATTGTGTCAATTTAAATTTTTAAAGGCTGATTGTACATGGAAGAAAAGTGAAATAAATTTGTAATGGATTTAAACAAAATTCATAAATTTCTGGATATTACAAACATATTTATTCAATTTTAAACATATTTTAAAATAATAATATTTTTATAACATTTAATAAATAATAAATGTTGAATTATATTATAAATAAATTTGTTTAACGCATTAAACTCTTCATGCAGGGCAAGAAATTGAGATTTTGGGAAGACTTGCAGGGGACTGAATGACTGATAATTAGGAACTTTAAGGCAGAATGTCTCTGTGATAAGCAAGGAGGATTGGGGTGGTGGAATTTACACAGAAAATCCTCACATTAAGGCAAATTTTGGTAGGGAATGAGGGCAAAAATGACAAAATAAACTTTATATTAATCCTAAAAGGAAATTATTTTTCTGCTTTGCACCCGCAGGTAAAGAAACTTACCAAATTTGTCTGATTACTAACTTTGATAAAAATATTAACAAAACACACTGCCACAATAAAACCATGTGGATAAAAATGCATAATTGACATTTAAAATTTAGTTACAAAGAATTTGACGAGTTATAAAATATTTAAGACAAAAATAAGTCAATATAGTAGTCTAATGAAAATGAAATATGATGATAAAATTACTTAATAGGAAATAATTATTTTTAATAAACCATATGCATCTTTTTATTTTCAAACTTTTATATTTGTGCTTGCTTAGGCTTATTTGTTTGGACAAGTAGTATGTCATAATACATTGTAATAAAACAAGAAAAAGGAGGGGCTTTAGAACTTGTGAGGGGTGATCATGGCTGGTGTTGAGTCAAGTTAAAAGGTAAATTATATCTAAACTGATTAAACAGGCTCTGGTTGGTTTAGGTTAATTTTGACAAAAAAAATCACTTAACTCAAATTAAATCAAATACGGACCGGTTTGAGTCATTGAGTTATTTGTTTATTCTTTTTTATTTTTCAACATGCATAAAAAATAAAAAAATTTAAAAAATAAAATTTATATACATTACAATAGTAAAAAATTTAGTAACACAACAGTACTTATCATCTAAAAAATCTCAAAGTCATATAATTAACAAACAAGTAGAGTGATTAAAGTTATATAACTAATATTTAGAATTATAATTATATAAAAAAAAATTAAAGATGGATAATTTTGTTTGAAACTTAAATCGAGTATGATCAAGTTTTTTAAAATTTATTTAAACTAACTTGACTATTTAATTCAACTTAAATTTTTTTTATTATATTGAATTGGGTTAATTGGGTTTACGAATTGATTAGACTTATGATTACTCTCAATTTATTTTTATGTTTGAGTTTAATTTTTTTTTTATTATATTTTCTGAATATATAATAAATATTTTTTTCTCTCTCCTTTTTTTCTTTGGTATATATTCTCTACTTGTTTAATGTTTATATAAACTGTGATTGAACGTGAATCTGCGGTAATTATTGCTTGTTTTTCCGTTTACCGCCAAAACGGCGAAGAAATTTGAAAAAGCTCCCGCGTTCTGAAGCACCCACAACCCCACTTGCCGTCCATTTGAGCTCAAAAGCTCTCTGCTCTGATCAGAATCTTCGTTGACAATTGCAATTACGAACACATGGTGAAGCAATCCAAACCCAGAAAACCAGATGCTTTCGGAAAGGGGAAGGTTACGCCTATCCAGATTGCATTCATCGTCGACAGATACTTATGCGACAACAACTATTCCGAAACGCGCTCCATGTTCAGAAACGAAGCTTCATCCCTCATCGCCAATTCTCCGATTCAAGAGGTTTGCGTGCGCCCCATTTGCCTTTTTTTGACACCCATTTTTCTTTTGTATTTTTTCCCCCGATTTTCTTCAGATTTACGGATGTGGGTCCTGACTTTTAAGGTAAATTTGGAATTTTTTTAGGCACCCAAGACTTTGTTGAGTTTGGGTGAGATGCTTGATGAGTATATATGCTTGAAGGAGCAGAAGGTAACGTTGGATCATGAAGGAGTACTTGTGGAACAAGAGAAAAACCGCTTTCAGATGCTGCTGCAAGGTATGCAAAATGTCATGGACGCTTACAATGCTAGTCCAACCCTCCATGCACCAAGCCTCCCAGCTCCAGCCCCAAAATATACGGTTGCGATGGTTCCTCAACCAAAATGCAGTAACAAGTCTCCTGCAGGTACAATTATTTGTCCATGAGTAATGATGAGCAATTCAGTACTCTAATCTAGGTGATGACTGGATGTTGTTTTAATATATGTCAATTCCGCACATTATGTCCTAAACACGGGTAAATAAAGGTGTTGGCATTTTTTAGGAATAATATTTTGTATGCTGGGAATTTGGTGTTTTTTTATTTATGCATCATTTGTAAATGACAGTTAAAGAAAACTCATATTAGACGGTTTATTTGGGGGTCCTTTCCCAGATTTTGATTCTGAATAGGAAAATGGAGACTTATTGATATCTACAATCAGGGAGACCGTAGAACTCTGATTGACTTGGTTGCGCTGTAATCAGTAAATCATGTTTACTTCACCTTTTATCTAGTCACAATTTGTGAGTGTTGTCTTTTACACGTGTAAGTTAAGAATGGTTATCAATTGCTTTCTGGGTTACTCTGGGAGTTGACTCTAATTTATGAAAACCACCTTTTAGGATTAAATTTCAATTGAAAGGTAAGTTGTCCTTTAATTTGTAAGGTTGTTTGAATGACATATTGACCTTGCTTAGTTGTGATCTTCAATGCTTTCTTATTAGGCGTTCCTACTACGACGCAAAACACATTGAATATGCACCCGCTGCCTCAGTCTATCAACACCAATGCAGAGGCTAGAAACTTCTCAATACCCATGATGAATGTATCTGACAGAAAGAGAAAGGATACTAAAGCCGTTGATGCCCCTTCAGCTGCAAAGAAATCTCGTGGTAGATCATCCAGCAAGAAAATTCCTGTCCAAGGTATAGTTATCTCTGAACTTGTGCTTCTGATAAGTATCTTCTGATCTCTCATTAAATCATCAAATGCATTTTTGCTCTATCCTCATTATCAGGTCAAAACACACTGCCACAATCAAATAATGCTGTCAATAATCAAGTAGTTGCTCAGCCCTCTTCTACTACTCAATCATCACATGAGAACTGCGTATCAGTTGGGTCACAGTTTCAGGGATCTAGTGTTGCTAAATGCTTATTTAATCAGCCTTCACTTTCTATTCCGATCAGTTCACCAGTTCTAGAGACACCTCCCAGAACAAATTCCTCTCACGGTGATACATGTATATCCGCTCCTGAGAATTCTTCGATTGCAACTTGCAATTGGGAGGCCACACCGACTTGTTGCACTGTAATTTCAACCAAGAGAGTTATGGTCAGCCCTGTAAAACAGATGGCTTATATAGAGAGGATTCATTGCATTTCTCCTGTCAAGACAGACTCAGACAAGATAAGTAAGAGGGATCATGTAAGAAGCAGGTTGGACTTTGATGCCTCTGATATGCCTGCGAGCTTGGACAAAACATTGCCTAATGAGATATCTACATATAAGTCTGAAAAGGAAGTTGACATATTTGACATTGATTTTTCTAACTTAGATGCCTTTGGAATGGACTTCTCCTTCACTGAAATTTTAAGTGATCTAGAACTTCCTTGTGAAGGCATTGATGTTTCTTACCGTCCATCATCAAGTCATTCTAAGGATAATGCTTCAGGGTATTGTTTCTGTTTAATGCTGCAAGTGTCTGTTTATTATTAATCTAACTCTTCTACCTGACATTCTTTTCCATTATATAAACAGGCCATCTCATGAATGCAAGGCTAACCAAGTTATATCTGGATTATCATCAACTGTGGCTGAAGTTCTATCTGAGAAAGACATGAATATTCAAGGTAATGAAACTCATTTCGTATCTTCATAACTTTTAACTAAACCACAATATACTGAGAAGCTTTCACTTTTGCAGGCCCTGATTGTCTGACTGCAATGAAATCTGTCACAAAATGCATAACAATTTTAAGCCCCGGTAAATTCATTCTTCAATTGTTCTACTTTTTTTGTTTGTTTATTTTTTAAAATTCTCTTTAAAGATCCAACAGTAGTAACTCATGCTATATTATGACTACAGTGAAAAACCGCCAGCGCTCTTTGGATCAGGAGAACTGTAAAAGTGACAATTTGAAGAATGACTCATGCTGACTTTGTACCGTGCTTGCTGCAGATGCTTATGTTTATTTTTCCAAAGATTATTGGTTCTCTGCAGTTGCATTTGATTTACGATGATAACACCATTCATTTATTCCTTAGCTTATTAGCCTTTTAGGTTACCCCGGGCAAGCTAAAATGATCGAGCTTTTAGTGATTGTAGATGGCTTCCCTTGTTTTGGTTTACTAAGAAGATTAATTTGTAGTTGGATTTATTTAGATGGTAGACATGGCAAACAAGTAACAACCTAGTTTTTAAAGTCTACAAGTTCTTTGAGCAATTTTCTTTCTGGAACAAGTGTTGTGAAACATCAAACAGATAAACTCGCATGTGAAAGGCGAGGAAGAGACTAAACCTGCCAGGTAGCAATTTTATAAACAGGTTATTCTTCAGCTTTTTCTCCCATTTTTCATAAATCAAAATTACTGTCATTGAATAAGTATGTTTTGATTTGACTACCTCCATAATTTCACCTGTCAATTTTATTTTTTTTTAAAAAAAAGCCCTATACGTGGGATCCAATTCATACAATACAGTAGCTAGCTAATACAAATTTGTTATCTGGCTTGTAAACACTGTTACACTTATGCTTGAGCTGTGTTGTCCAGAAGTTGAACAATCGGTTCCATGTGGGATGGTATTGAAGCATTGTGTTGAAAAACTTTAGGCTATGTGGCCTAAGTTGTGTATCTATATTCTTGTCTTCCAGAGTAGAACCAGAAGGTCCAGAATGGACTGTCTTTCAAGTGTAGGAATATGATTATTGTAGTTTAATCGAGAGTATGCTAAGTTTCATTATGATTGCTTTGTCCACATTATCTTTTCATCAGTATATCTTGGGCAGGGCAAATGAGAATATTAACTTGAGATTGTTAACAAGGTCAACGAGACTTTTTCCAGGTCTATTCGTGAAAAATATAGATCCATCATCCAAGGAAGCAATTTTCTATGGTGTTTGCCAAGATGTGAACCACCCTTGGTTCAGTATCAGGGCCCTACTTGCTACAATTTACAAAGCCCACGGACAGGACAATGGTACAAAACTAACAAAACATCGTACGGATGCCTCCTAGTCCTGGCATGAATGCAGGGTCAACCGTGGACCATAGAATGAACCTTACGTGCCAAATCATTTTCAGTGTTTTCCAGTTTTCGGTTTGTTTATGAACTGGCATGTATACAAAGGTGCACCATCAGGAGGAGTTCAAAACACCTTACCCAAGCTACCATATCAGTGAACTCGATATCACATTTCAACTCAAAATTTTAAAGTATTAAATTTATAAATCTTTCCACTATATATATAGTCCATATCTTATTCATTTCTCATACTTGAATTCCTTACCTTAGTCCATTTTTTAATGTGGGACTTTTTTACTTACGCCCTACACTTCACATACTTGAATCCCCAACATTTGTTCATAGTTTTCCCAAAATTACTGAAATGAAGCATTTCTCTTGCTAGAAATAACAGATTGATGTCCAATATAACTTGGATCAATATTAGACTTTTAATGAAATGAAGGCTAGGTAAGCTGGCGTGATGTTGATACATGATTTTCTAATGAAATTTTATACACAATTATTGTCCAAAATAATCTAAAGTTCTTGAAATCAATGTTTGTGCTGTGCACCGAAAAGGATAACGGTGACAAAAAGAATTTTTCTATGAAAACACTATAGTGCATTGCTTTAGAAGTTTTAATTGACCATAATCTTCACAAACAATTTTAATTCTCTTCGTATTAACATGTCATTTATGCTAGATATTTTTCCACCTTCTCCACCTCCTCTATGCTCCCAATGTACAGTGGAACACGCTGGTGGATCTGATCCAAAAAAGTAAACAGAAAAAACCAATCGATTATGCCACTTATCATGAAAACTGCATAGTGCAAATCTTTAGAGGCACACATGAAGTTTATCCATACTCACTTCCTGTGGTTGAGTGTCAAGTATTCTCTGATGGCCATCCGATCCTTTTCCACCAGCCTGTTCTGCAATGAAGCTCATTGGAGCACACTCGTAAAGGAGCCTGAGCTTCCCATTCTTGCTCTTCTTGTCCCTGGGGTAGCCATAAATGCCCCCATATAGAAGTGTCCTGTGGAAGTCGCCTACCAAGCTACCAATGTACCTTGCAGAATAGGGCTTCCCACTGGGACCAGGGTCCTTGAGATCATCAATGTATTTCTTCAACTTGTCATCCCACAGCTGATAGTTCCCTTCGTTGAAAGCATAGATTTTCCCTGCTTTGGGTATCTGGATGTTTTCCTGTGTCAAAACGAATTCCCCGTACAATGGGTCCAATGTGAAAGCAAATACTCCTTTTCCAAGTGTGAGCACAAAGATAATAGAGCTAGAATACAAGCAGTAACCAGCTGCAAGTAGATTGCTTCCGGGTTGGCACACATTCACAATGCATCGTTGTTCTGCTTTGTCAAGCTGCAAATTACCATATGCAATACAGTAAGTGACAATCCATTTTCTCAGTTGCTTCTGAAACATTTTTTTTAGCATCCAGGATTTTAAATTGTAGATTGCATCACCTAATGCAGCGGCAACAAACTGCAACCATCGCAATGCGACTTCGATAACAACACAACCGCAATTTAAAATCTCATAGCATCACAATGAAATTCTGTTTGTTCCAAACGAACCCAGTTGAAATTTTAAGCTGAGTTTAAAGGCCCTAAAGTTTATCTTAGCCATTATGAATTTTAGACTGGATGGAATGAAAGAAGACAATGAAGACTTACTGTGGGGTCATCACCAGTGTCAGCAAGGCACTCATCATTGGGGCTGTAGACCCCAAAAATGGACCCAGTTGACACTGCAGCATCAATGTTGGATGACCCATCAAGAGGGTCAAACACCACAACGTAGTCGCCAGAATAACTCTCTTCCACTGCCACTGGCACGTCCTCTTCCTCTGATGCTATGATCCCTGCCCTCCCACTCGACCTCAAGCAGTTCGAGAAAACCTGGACAAATGCAAAAGCATTGAACTTGAATAAAACTCTAAATAAGATATTTTTATATAGGTGCAAGGTTAACCAACCATCCGTTGTAGTCTAGTCGGTTAGGATACTCGGCTCTCACCCGAGAGACCCGGGTTCGATTCCCGGCAACGGAACATTGTTTTGAACTTTTTGATTTGCGAACATAATGCTGCTTCCTTAACTTTTGTGCAGAATCAGAACAAATCGTTCGCTACATTCTAGTTCTAGGAAACAGGGCAATCCCGTACCTCGTTTGAGACAACGTCTAGTTTTTTCTGGCCTTCCCCTTGAACATTGACAGCGCCCTGAGCTCCAGTGAGGTTGGAAATGTTGGCTCTCTGCACCAAAGAAGCAATCTGCTTGCACGCCATGGAAATGCTGGAGAGCACAATGGTGAGCTCTGCATCAATCACCCCTGCTTGTTCTTGCTTCAGCAGCCAGCACGTGAGTGTTCGAATCTCGTACCCACTTTTCTTCTTCGTCTCAGTTGTCTCATCTGCTTCCCCCGCCGCCATGCATCTCACTCCAGCAGCAGCACCCACATGCTTTCTCCGGCTGCTTGAACTTGAAAGCACTGATTTGGTGTCAAAGACGCATACTTGGAAGGAGCAGGGACGAGAGGGAGAACGTGCTTTTGAGAAAATCAGCTGGGAGGGTGCTGTTGCTGCTGCTATTGTTGCAACCATGGTTATGGATAACTTTGATTTCTCTGTTTGATTTCCTCCGCCACTTCTTGGGTTGTTAACTTTCTTTTGTTTTGGTTAGTTTTTGTGCTTGCTTCTGGTTAGTAGTGACTGCATGGGTTGTATTCCAAGGCACTGAGGGCAAGAGATTCTGAGGTCAGTAATGATTTTATGTTAAGGGTCCCACTTATCTTCTTCATCTCGTTTTCCTTTTTGTGATTATAATTTCTTGAGGCTCCAATGGGAGCGCCACGAATGATGCATCTATTCTTAATTTCTTGTGCTTCACATTCAACCAGAGATTGGAATTTGGAAGTGCTGCAATGAGTGCAACTTGGGCTGTCTTGAAATCACGGTCACAAAAGGGCATGCATCAGAGGGTAGTTACAATTTCATTTGGAGTTCTACATTTGTGATTGGAGAATGAGACCTTAACTGGTTAGGCCCTCAAAACAAACTCACTTTGTTAACGCACGTTGGGTAGGACTTATTTACTCCATCTGTGATCCGACTCCTTTTTTATTCATTTTCTTAAAAAATTCCTATGCATCTTTTGCACTTTGGCCGAGTTTTTCTCATAACTAATCATAATAGGGCATGTTGCGAGAGTTAATTTATGAGTTAATCTAATTGATACTGTAATTTTGGGGATTAATTTTCCAATTCCTTAACTTTAATTTATGGCACATATTAAAATGTATTATAAGTAACAATTAGGTTTGATAATTACCTAATATTGATGATGAATCCATTCCTTCTTCAAAGTTTGATCACCACAAGAGCAAGAACACCCAATTCCTTGGTAGATCTTTGTGTACAGAAAAATATTAAGAGTTTATGTTCTCAATTGGGCAACTATAATACATGTAGTTACAAGTCCTTCCTTGTGTTTACAATACCCATTAACATATACCAACTATGAAAAACTCATAATTACCAGATTCATATATCATCATAATCAAAGATTACTTTTAGTAAAGCATTTGATTATGCTACTCTATATAGGATTAAATAATCCAAACACGTGACATGATGTACATGAATATTATCTGTTTCCGCTGGCGAAAAGAGACTTGTCAAGGGTGACTTGCAGCTAGGAGGGTGGTTATTTGGTCAGGGGTTGATGATTCTTGAGAAGCTGGTGGGTTCCTTAATCCTATAAACTTATTCCTGATCAAGCATCTACCTTCTCCCTCTCACAGAAATGGGTTTTCCATTTTCCATTGCTTTGCTTTCCTCTTTCCCGATTTCTAGTTTGTTTATATAATTTATTTCTCAATCCCCAGACGAAAGCTGGAATAGCTCAGTTGGCTAGAGCGTGTGGCTGTTAACCACAAGGTCGGAGGTTCAAGCCCTCCTTCTAGCGTTTCAGAGGACCTTTTTGTTCATTTTTACTTTACAACTTAAAATTTATCGAGGCCCATGGGATGATTGAAGGAAAATTGAGGTTTGTTGCCAAAACACACCAATTGAAATTATAATAATAACATGAGTAAATTATTTTAATTATTTATTTATTTATTTATTTATTTATAATTTTTTTTATTTTTAAAATTTATATGTATTTTTTTAAATATTTTAAAAAATCTACTCATAACTCTTTTAGTATTAACATAAATTTTTCTTATATTTTAAAAATATATTACACATTTTATATAAGTTTAAAAAATAAAAAGATATTTATAAAAAAAATTAATAGAGAAAAAGTAAAAATAATTTACTCTAATAATAATTGACAAAAAAATTATAATAATAAGAAAAAAAACATTGGTCCATAAAATAATAACATTCTCCTAAAATCTTGTGCCGAATCTAGAATGTATTACCACTAAAAAAAAAAATCAAAGAAAAATGAGATACGGCACTCCACTTTTTTATAGGAAGCTTCCATTTTCAGGAAGACTGCTCGTTTCTTGTAATCAAATTCTCTGTATAATTGCGTTTCTTAATAAAATATTTTCAATTAAAAAATCATCAATTAAGAAAAATGTGTGATTTTTTTTCAGTTAACATAATCTTATAACAAAAAAAAATATTAGAAGACATAAAATTTTGAATCCCCGTTCTATATCATTTTCTCCTTTGCCTGCTGTTCATTCCTGCCTTCCATTTCCATCTTGGAGTTGTAATTGTCTCGAACAAAAATTAAATAAACTTTTACTTATAGATTGATTATTATTTTTTGTTTAAATGTAATCCAATATAGAATTATTTACACCAGCAATAAGTCATAATAATAAAATTTTCCTCTCTTATAATATAAATCAAAGTTAAATTCTATCTTTGTTCTAATTTTTTGGGTGATTATTAAAAAAAACTTAATTGATCAGAGAAAGAGAGAGATTACAATGAAATCAATGTATTTTTCCTACCAAACAAAGTCCACTGTCTTTAATTATTTATTTTCTTGGTTTGTTGTAGTTGTAACTCGTGAAGTTCTGGTATGAACTGGAACCTTAGCGCATGCCGCCATGTGACCTTCTTCCCACCAGACATTACTTTTCCATGAAGGTCAGAGTCAGAAGTCAGAACCTCTAGAACTACAACTATAGGGAACACTTTAAGACGTGTTTCTTTCTGGTGCCCTGTCATTAGTTATTGGATTTTTTTTTTCTTTTTTACCACTTTCATATTTACACATCACATTTTAAAACCTTTATATCATTATAATTGATTTTGACACACAAAAAAATCATTATGTATGCGCGTTTTACATAAAATAAAGTGTAAGGAAACACAAAAGAGGGAAAGAAAAAAAAAAGAGTAAACACAACTTTAGACTTTTAAACATATACTTGACGTTAAGCTATTTTTTTAAAATTAATATTAATTTTAAAATAATTTTTATATTAAAAATTATGAAAATATTATTAATAAAATTTTTAATTGATAAACTGAATTGATATTATTTTTTATAATTAAAAAATTAAATTAATATTAATTTTTTTTAAAATTAAATTAATATTATTTTTTATTATTTAAAAATTAAATTAATATTAATTTAAAAAAATTAAATTAATATTAAATGTACATTTTAAGAATTAAAATAGATATTTGCTATTAAATAAAAACTATATATTGAAGTGTCATCCAGGGGAATAAGTGAATAACGCGTCAACTATTTAACTGCCGACGAAAGATGCTTGTGGTGGGGGGGCCATCAATGTAACCAAGTCTTGGTGATTGTATGCTTTATAATAAATGCAAATAAATCGCCGTCACATGTGGGAAATTGACCTTGCTATTCAATTTAAGCCGCTTCTAACTGTTACTATTCATTTTTTCTTTCAAAGTTTAATTTTATTTATATTATTATTTAATTATATCTTAATACATCATTATAAAAATTGACTTCTCACACAATTGTTAGTATAATTAAATGTTTTTAACAATATGCTAATATATAACTACATGATAAATTAATAATTACATTGACATTAGATTAAAATTATTTTTTTAAATAATTAAATAGGAAAATGATGATTCTTATGAAAATATTTTGTATCAAATCATTTACAAATGAACATCCATTATTTATGGGGTTTTCTTTGTCTTTTAAAAATTTATTTCTTATATTCAATTTCAATGTAGAGCTTTTTTAAAAAAAAAATACAAATTTCCTAGTAAAGCTGAGGATGATAGTGTTGCCACGTCATTCTTAAAATTTTTGATGAGTTATTCCATGCTATATGGCACTGCTGAAATAAATGTGTGATTGATGAACACTGTTTTTTTTTTAATTTTAAATATCCTCCTTTTATATTGTATTGGTCTAACGTTTTCGATTTAAAATAGTTACTCAACTGGCAAAATCATTCTTTGTTTTCCCCGAAAATTTGACCATTGTTTATTCCATATCTTGCTGTTATATGTCTATTTCATATTAATTGTGTTTTTGTTTTCCTTTCTTATATTATGTCGATTCTATATTAATTTTGTTCTTTTTCTTTTACTTCTTTTTTTTTCTATTTCAAGATTCACTACCTTTATTAATATTTACAACACACTTGAAATATATTGTTTTCTTTGAAATATGAAATCGGATTGGACAAAAACTAATCCCATTGCCAAACCCATCCAGGAAGTAAAGTATATATTTTTTGAAATATGAATAGGGATAAAATGTAAGGTTTTAAATTTGGGGTACTAAAATGTAATTTGAACAAGAACTTGAAAGCAAAAAAAGTATAATTTAGCTTAATTATTTTATTAATTTATTTATTTGGATATTTTAAATGATTTAATTATATTGGTTATATGAACTTAGATAGAATCATATTAGCAAAAATACACTTAACGAGAAACATAAGCTAAGAGGCAGTGGCGAAACTTCAGGAAAATTTTTGGAAGCGCAACAACTACTGAATTTCACTTTTTAGCCATATTTGCTGCTACTAAACTCTATTGCTGGCCAAATCTACATATAGAGGAAGTTAGAATTTAGGGGATAGCTGCCACCTCCAGCCCCAAAGAAGTTCGCCACTGCTAAGAGGTATACATATGGACAGTAAAATAAACACAGACATTGTGACTTAATAAAATTTGAAATGTCCCTTTAAAAATTAAAATACCATGTTACACATTGAGTGTCTGATATGTGTCTAACACTTGTAGTGTACAACTTTTTTGTTTTTTTTTTTTGTTTTTTATAGATATGAATTATAAACAAAGATAAATAATAATCAAAACAAATAGGCATTGAACCAAACTAACCAAATATTCTAAAAACAATGATAAATGTATTTATGAAATATTGATGTAGCATAAATGAGTTATATTTTTAAGTATGAGAAGTATAGATCAAATCTTAAGAGTCACTCACTTTCGGTTCAAGGAGATTTAATAAATTTTATCTTTCATACATAAAATTTATTTTATTACACATAACTCCTTTGACTTTGGTTAAGAATACAAAAGTTAAATTTACTGTTAGTTTTAATAGCAGTTATCATGTAACCTCACGTGAAGCATTTTCTACTTTTTACATACGCATAACTCTTCTAATGTTTGATTGAAAGTGCAATAAACTTAATTTTTGCATTCTCAATTAAATATCAAAAAAGTTATATGTAACAAAATAAACAATATGTATAGAACATGAAACTCGTTGAAATTATAGGAAGATAATTTGTATTTTACCCATAAGAAAAAAGCCATCATGCATGAGTTATGAAAAGTAACTAAAGATTATAACTTCTGAAACGTAACTCAAGATTATATTTTACTTGATCATTTCTAAAGCAATATTTTTTTGATAATTATGCTAAAAGTTTATAATAATTGAGTAAAGAAAGGAAAGTAAATTGGACTGCATTAAGGTGAGGGCCTGCTAGTTGGACTTGGTGTTGCGCTGAATGAGGCAGAGGTAAACACAAAAAGAAAGCAAGGAAAAGAATTGAAGTGACATTAATTAAAGACGTCCACTATGCAACCGCCAATGAAGCAGCGTCATTTATCGTTGTGAACTCCCAATTGTGATTTTGTATTTGTAACAGTTGCTTATATGTTTCCCCGTCAATGTCACGCACCAAGTCTTCGTGATTACATCTCTCCCTCGCAGAAGGAAAATAAAATTGAATTGATGTCATCTAGGAATTCAGGTGGGTCGATATATAAATCACTTGGAAATTGACCTTGCTATTCTATTTAATTTAACCCTCATCTACCTATTTTTCTTTTCTTTTTTTTTCCTCCCTTGTTGCTAGAATTGGCCAACTTTTTATCTCAAGGATATCATATCTCATCAGTGATTTTCTTCTTTTTCAAAATGAATTGAAATAATCCCTTCAATAATGTTTAGAACAATGTGACGTGAAATTTAGGCCAAATAATTGATTATGTATGTACGTCGAAAATTTGACCATTGCTTATTCCTTATCTTGCTGTTATTTATAACTTAAACGTTTATTCCATATATATATATATATATATATATATATATATATATATATATATATATATATTGGCTTTTTTTTTTTTTTTTGCTTTTTTACTTTCTTATTTTCTGTTTTACGTCAATTCCATATTGATTTTGTTATTTTTGACCTTTCTTTTTTCTTCTATTTCAATTATCACTAGCTTTATTAATATTCACAACACGGTTTCAGGGTCAAACTTTAGGCAAAGTTTTATTTTATTCATTTTATTTGGATATATTTAGTGGCTTATATTAACTATTACTTAGGTACGTTTTGTTTGTTAGAGTTTTATGGTGTAGTTCATATTCGATGGCTAATATCATAATCATTTATATAATTTTTTTTACAAAACTATGTAGTAACTGGTGATGCGGTTGTAAATGAGTTGACATATTCCATCTAATTTGTTTTTAGAATAAAATATAATTTATATCTTAAAGTTTATTTTTACATCAAATTATTATATAAAATTTTTTTTGTCTAACTAAATTTCTCTAAATTTTGGTCTGACTTAAAAATATTAATTTTTTTATTAAATGAAACAGATGTTAACTTCCACTTTCAAGTTACACTGAATTTTAAGGAAGTTTAGTAAAATAAATTTTTTTTTAAAATAGTAATTTTTTACAGAAATAAATTTTAGGAGTGTAAAATATATTTTACCATATAAGTTCTTCTAACTAAATAGTCATGTAATGTGCATATGGAAGTGACCTCCATTTTATTTAACATCAAAATGAACGTTTTCAAGTTAACTCAAATTTATAAAGTTTAATGAGATAAAAAATAATTTAAAAAAATAATTTAACATTAAAATAAATTTTAAAAACATAAATTATATTTTATTTTTATTTTTATCAAACTCGTGATAATATATATTTTTTGTAATAATTTATGTATTACTTCTTTAAATAAAAAATTAATATATGTCTCTAACTATATAAATTATAGTTTGATATCTGAAAATTATAATTTTTATAAAAAATTATATTATTATTATTTTTAATTTAAAAAAATTAAAATTATGAAATAATTTAAAAAAACTAAACGTAAAAATATCCTTAATTGATACGAAAATAAAAAATCATATAAAGTAACATCACTGTGCATAGTATAGATCCACATGTTGCTTTAATCGAACCCTTGCTTGGTGTACCCTTCGTCCGTGTCGATATTAGTGGCTGTAAGGGACGGTTATACGTCTAGAGAATCAATTTAATATGGTTTTCATCGATGATTGGTTCAGGAAACTTGATCGTGTCATCTACTAATTGATTCTTCTGTTGGTAAAGCAACACAATTTTGAATTACAATTTTGGCCTCAGATATAACTATGACAAATATATGATAATTTGATATATATATATATATATATATATATATATATATATATATATATTCTCTTTTCACTTTGGAATCAATTTTTTTGTTTTCTTAATAAAATATTAATAATTAAATAAAAAAATGACTAATTAAGAGAGAAGTTACTACCAATCAAGAGAGTTGTAATTTTTTTGTTTAATTGTAAATTTTTTTATTACAGGGACATAATTAATATAAAAAAATTAGACAAAATTTGATTCTGACACACTTTCTTTTTCTTCTATCCTTAAAAAATAATAAAATGAGGATGACATGTATTTTCTCAAACATCACTGATTTAAACGCAAAACATTCTTACTTTTTTTTTAAGTCAAAGTATTTCTATATGATCTAATTCATTTGAACTATGTAATTTTAAAAATTAAATCACAATTGATAAAATTTTTAAATTTAGTTCACTAACACTTTATTGGTAACATTCGCATCCTTCTAATAACTTATCTTTTGGGTTAAAAATCCTTGTTATAACTTTTATATTCCCACATTCCAGTTGTATCCATTTCAGCTAGCTTTTGAATTAAGTTTTCTTCATCCATGGCAGGCTGAAACTTTTGATAGGCACACGTTACCCCCCTAATAAATTGTTTTTTTTTTTTTCTTCTCTGAAATATTTTGGAAGGAAAGAACCTGCCGATACATAGAAGTGGACAAATTTTTGGCAAATATGAATGCACTGGCAAATATAAAAATGGGACTTGACTTTCTCTGCCTTAAATTCGTTGGAAGCTTCAAAGTTCATACACGGCCAAACACCTCTTATTATATTATTGTCAATAATCATGCGCTCGTATCAACCGCGAAAGTAAACGAATCAACAATCAAACGCAAGAAAGTTGAACCAAAATTTAAAAACGAAGTAAAGATGGTCTTTGTTTATTTAATAAAACGACAGAGAATGGTGTGAGACTCAGCCAACTTGTTGAGCCTTTCAAACGCCTCCAGTGTCACCACTTTCCCACCAATATATATACACACCTTCGATGCCATTTCCATGTCGTTGTTCAATTCCTCTACTTCTCAATTCCATCATATACCACACTGTATCCACCATTTTGAACCATGTCTCCCTCAACCAAATTGCCTTTGGTTCTGTTCTTTTCTTCCCTTCTCGTCCATGCATCTTTGGGTACGCAACATCCTGCTATATATTTTCCATGTCTTGGTGCATTTTTCTTCATTTTCTTTGCATGATATTGATATATGTGTGTAACATTCGTGAATTGGCAGCTGAGATAGTTTGTGAGGACTTGCCAAAGAACGTGTGTGCCTTCTCAATAGCTTCGTCGGGGAAGAGGTGCTTGCTGGAGACGGCGAAGGCGGCGGATGGCGGCGTGGAGTACCAGTGCCGGACGTCGGAAGTGGTGGTGGAAAGCATGTCCGATTACATAGAAACAGACCAATGTGTGGAGGCTTGTGGGGTTGATAGGAGTTCTGTTGGGATTTCTTCTGATGCCTTTTTTGAGCCACAATTCACCGCCAAGCTTTGCTCCCCAGCTTGTTACCAGAAGTGCCCCAACATTGTTGATCTATTCTTCAATTTGGCTGCTGGAGAGGGTAAGAATTGTTCATTGCTACCATTTCACACTTTTGTCCAATTCAACACATGTAAAAAAAATTATATTCAAGTTCAAACATCAAAACAGGAAAGTCCTTTCATTTAAATCCAAATATTCTATGCATGATTATGGTTAACTTGTGGGGTAATGCTCCACAGTGAGAAAAAGTAGCTATAATTTTTTGAAAGAATTCAATTAAATTTAAGATTGGTTATTGGATAAAATAAAGTGGTGGAAAAATCTGGCAAAAATTTTGACCCTGTCAAGTTAGCATTTTTCTAACTTATGGGGTACTCAATGGTTTTTGTTGCTGAATTGGCCTATGAACAGAAGCAGTAGCAGACATGGTCATTAGTTAGCCTCAGTTTATTCAGTAGAAAAAGAAAGAAAAAGAATAGTGATTTCGAAACTCTGAAGAGCTTTTCCAGTAATTGAAGTTGAACTAGCAAGAATAAATCACGGATGAAGCTTAAAAGTAGTAGCACTAAGGCATGCTTTGTTATTTTTTTCACCCTCTTGCTTGGATTAATGCCATCTCAAAAGGAAGTGTCTGGTCACCTTTCCTTAAATACAGGGCAATGCTTATTCATGTTCTGCTCTTGCCTCTTGCTTTCACTTTTCCCTATGAAAGCGTCAGAATACCTTACCCACGAACATTTTAACTTCAAATTCAATCAAGGAATATGTTGTTCTTATTCTTTACCCAAAAAAAAAAGAGAGTAAATAAAGGAATATATTGTTCTTATTCTATTTGATTATTTGCAGAGGACTCTGTTTTTTTTATGGTTTTTCTTTCTGGGATTTGGCATAGAAAATAACGAAGAAGCGTGGTTTGATGTTATGCAGGGGTGTATTTACCTGACCTCTGTGAGAAGCACAGGAGCAACCCTCGCCGTGAGATGGTGGAGCTCTTGAGCTCTGGTACTGCCCCTGGCCCTGTTTCCGGTGTGTCGGACTCAGAGGACCTACAGGCAGCACTTGCCCCTTCTCCCATCTAAAACAACGTCACTTGGTCCCCTTGAAATTTCGCTTTCCTTTGCAGAGATGGTGTAAATTGGCCGAGCCATTATATTCAAATTATACCTCATTAGAGGATATAGAGGGAATATGGATGGATTGGGTTTTTATTGATTCATGTAATAAATATTCGTTGTTGGAGAAACAAGATTTCAGGTCCTTTCTTCTTGCTTGAGACAAGATTGAGGGACATGGTATTTATAGGTTTATGTTATGTGGTTCTTCAAATTCTAAATTTTTGGAGTTGAATCTGTCATTGGAATCTCATTTGAGAGCTACTGTGAACTTTGTAACAATAAGGCAAGTGCTGGTTAGATGTTCTCATCATTGGGCTTTGCTCTAGTGCTGAGCCTTTATTGTTTGATTCTGTTTCTATTTCTTTTATACACATACTAGTACTGTGTACCCGTGCAATGCACGGGATAATCGGTAAACATGGAAATTATTGAATCTATAGTTAAGATATTATATTATAGTAAAATATACTTAATAAACTAGATTTAGATTTTAATTAATTTTATTACGTATTTATGTAAAATTTTACCCCCATGATGTGGATATTAATTAGTAGAAATTTTATTTATGAAATTGTTGAAGATATAGCTAAAAGAATATGGACTTAATTTTGATCTACTTATAAAGTTTTTCACATTATCATCAAATTATATATTGCCACATCTTTGACACTTTAGGTAATTATTATTTTAGTTAATCTCTTTTAATAATTTATCAACACATAATTAGATAATACAATTTACGCTCATTTAAGTTTATTCTTGTATTAAATACCCCTCTAAATTTTTTTTATTTCACTAAACTCTTTTAAAGTTTAATGTAACTTGAAACTGAATATTAATTTTTATTTTATTTAATAACAAAATTAATATTTTTAAGTTAGACCAAAATTTAAAGGATTTAATGAAATAAAAAAAACTTCATAAGTATTTAATATTAGAATAAACTTTAGAAGTATAAATTATATTTTATCTAAAATTATAAATAGTTATTGATTTAAAGTTCACTGTGATATATCAATAGGTATTGATTCAAGTTATGTGGAATTTGAAGTGTTTAAGTTAAAAAATGTTGCAGATAAGATTACGCAAATAGGCAATATGTGGCAAATGGACAATAAAACTATGTTATAATTGTTCAAGTCCTTTGTTAAAATTACATATTTAATTAAAGGACACTACTAATGGGTTAGGTGCCATTGCCTCACAATAGTTATAGAACTCTTATTGCATTTAACGAAGTTCACACCTTTGCAATTATCTACTTGCAGTATATAATCATGGTTCTTTAATTTGTTAATTCTAAGTGCTACATCTGACCACACAAATGATTACTTAAAATGTAGAAGAAAAAAAAATTAAAATTTCTCTGTAGTCCCTAGACTGACTGAAATAACTATATACTTGGACCTCTTGAAAGATTCATAAACTTGCCATTCGATCTTGTACTCAAATAACAAATTTAAATGGCCAAACGTCGTAAGTTTGACAAATCCGTACTCATGGGGTTTTCAAGACACTCCAGTTGATGTCTATTGGGACAAATTCTCCAAGGGATGCTCCAACTCCACCAACCACTGTATATTTTGTCCCATTCATCCAGCCCTTATAATATAATTGTGCTTCTCTTTATTGGTACAAAATATTCTAATGGAGGAGTAAAAGGGCCAGTTAATTTGTATTTCAAATGATACAAAGTACAGATTATCTCAATAATTTAATTACTTGAATCCAATAAATGTTCTAGATGAGCACCTTGACTATTGGTAAAGAGACCAATAGGGAAAAAAAAAAACATGAATACATACTTTCAAATGGGCAAAGGGTATTTCACATAAAGGAAGTTAAGGCAATGTTCATGCCAGGAAGACACTGAACAAAGTACAGCTAGTATCTCTGAGGTTAAGTCAATAACTAGTATACTGGGCATGTTCTTTGATAATTATGGATAAGTCCATAAATGGCTATGTCAACATTGTACTTTTGTCAAATATTTAGAATGTAGTCTCTTCCCATTGGTTCTTCAAAAAAAGCCTTCTATCATATAAAACTCTGCAGAAGAATAATCTCGCACTTTATAAGTGAGAAATATCAACCATGGATGTTTTTGTCAGTCAACTGATGCTAGGGCAATCATCAATAGCGGTACAACTATATCATTTAATTAGTATATATACACAATAAGCAATGCAGCCCCAACAATGGCAATTTCTTTTATTCTATTAATATTCAAGCTTGAAAATCATGTATCAGAGAATGCATCAAATACTGTATTGAGCTGAATCAACATGGATAAATAAGCCACATTTAGATGAAGCTTTGGACTGTTATGATGAGTTACTGCTTGAAGCAAAAGTTTCATGGACTGATAAACAAGCAATCCTAGAAAAAAATAATCACCAATAAATTTACAACAAAGTTCATTAAAAATAAGAGACAAAGCATATTTCAGTAAATTATATTAAAGGAGAATCAGGCATGACAGAAACAGAAGCTTAGCAAGCCAATCACAAATAACTTTTTAGATATATTAAAAAAATCTCAACAAAAGTTGAGCAAAAATAACTCTGATTTTAGTTGGGTTTTGAATCATAAATCTACTTAAAAGACAAAAAACCATGCATGAAACAACACATATTGGTCTGTGATGATTGATTTAAATCTAAAATATGATCTGATATAATGTTCAAGGGTTGATTCATGAGAAATAGAAGGGTTAAACTATTGATGAACATTTTAATTTATGATTAGGGTTTTAATTTAGCTAAGGAAAGATCAATTTTAATTTCACAAAAAAAGGTAAATATGCAAATACTAGATCCAAAGCATGAAATAGTAGAAAGACAATATTGCATTTATAATATGCAACATAATAATTGGAACTGAATTTTTCCACAGATATAAAACTACATGCAGTGTAATAAGCATATATAATATGCAGTACAATATCATGCAGTATAAGCCCAATGATAGAGGATTGAATTTTAGTTACTACATTGGGTGGATGCTTTTCAGTGCTTGCAGCATATAACAATCTGGGGCAGAGTGTATAGTAACAGCTTCGTTCAGGTCTAGACCAAAATGCTATATATAGAGGAAATATAAATAAATAACAAATATTTAAATTGAAGAGTCATATAAAAGATGATAGAACTTTCCTCAAGTGACAAAGTGGACGGTAAGGAAAATTACACAACTTTTCTATGAGATCAAGAACACCTTGATAATCAATGAACTCTATATAACTCCAATTAATATATTCGTCTTGCTCCATCTTGAAGACTTGCTGAGTAATGAGATATTGATGCCTACCAGAAAAAAGAGGAAAATAAAATATGTGATTTAAATCAGTAGAAATAGTTTACCTGATAATAAATTCCAAGAAGATGGAGTGGATACATAAGAATCAAACCTAGTTGAAATGTCGTAGTCATTTCTCATTTGTCAAATTGATACAAAATTGCTCAAAGGTACAAATATCACACAAACATTTAAAAATTGTATAGTATACCACGAATTCATCAACCAATCCTAAAAAGCAAATATGTAAAGGCACTTAAAATCCAATACTCTTCCTTACATCTATCTTTAGGGAAAGACCTGTACTCTACATTCAATTTTGAAATCAAAACTCTAGTATAGAATGAAATCACAAAAGACAAACTAGATGAGAATTGAATTTGATGATGGTAGGACAGTTCGCTTGTAGTCATCATTACTACAGCCTACTAAACTAACCACTACTAACCTCAATAAGATTAAAAACATGTGTAGGCATGCTAATAAGAAAAACAGATATCAACATCATACTAAACTAATCACTACTAACCTCAATAAGATTCTTATCAACTATCACTACTAACTCCAATTAACGCTTGCAAAAAGCCGACTCCCAAAATTATGCCTTCATTAACACATTTCAAATTAGCCACTAAGAATCAAATATAACCAAATCTAAATCAAATTACAAAGTAATTTTGAACCAAAAATTTCCTAGCACATATAAAATACACTTCAATCATTCAGAAAAGAACAAAAAAACAAAGATATTCAAACCCAAGCTGGTGTATATTATTTCCACTAAAAACCCAATTTTTAGTATAACAAAAATTATGAAATCTCAAGAGATTTTGTGCATCATGATTGTCAGGAAGGGGTTCACGCATCTTGTTATACATCATATCCTTTTCCTCTAATCTAATGCCATCATCATGTTGCATTTTTCTGGGGGAAGCCACGAAGGTTAACATACATATCACTGATGAGCATTCATAAAAGAAGGAAATCTTACAGGCTTCAAAGAAACAAAATGCTGATGTGCAAGACCAGAGCGTCAATCAACCAAAAACTTTAATGTTTTCATAAACTTAGAAGGAATTGATAACAAAAATGAAGATGGATTCATTTCAGAAAATTCTAAAAAAAATAAAAATCACTTTGCAGATTTAAGACTTCAGAACCTTACCTACTACTCGTCGCCACTGGTCCATTGTGCCAGAAATAATGTGTGCCGCCACTGCAACCTATGGTAATGGAACTCCTGTTTCGTTCATGTAGAGATGAAAGCTTCCCCTCCCTTGCTGCGTTTTGTCTTGGAGCATTTGCGTTATGGCCCTAATTGCTTATAGTTTCTAATCTTCCATTCCATAAGCAAACAAAAACTGGGGTTTGTGGGTTAAAAAAAATTAAAAATAAGAAAAATGAGCTTGTAGCCCTTCACCTTCTGCGTCATCCTCTCGAGGCTAAGGTTCTGGTGGAAGAGCTCAGTGCAGCGACGTACTTTTCAATTACATCGTCAGATTTTGTCCAAAGACGACACTAGTTCTGAAGGCCAAGGAACTGAGCGAAGCGGGTGGTGTGAAGGTGACAGGCGAAATTTGGGAGAAGATGGGTCTGAAGAAGCATCGTGCACGGGAAGTGAAAGGTTGGCAGAAGACGGTTCTGAAGAAGTAGCATGCACAGGAAGTGAAAGGAAAAAGAAAAAATTAGTTGAAATTACCTAGATTTCCATCCTTGTTAGAAGCATTCAAAATATAAGATCTGGATTAAATTGTAATTGCAAGAAGTTGTCAATTTACTTATTTGCTCTCATATTGGGCGGGAAAATTTTTTACTACAAACTGACACATTTTTTTTTTCTGCAAAAAAGTTCTCCTTTGTATATTGTATAGATGGGTCATACTTCATACATAGAGTTCTACTTCATTGATATATTTACATCATAACCCAACAAAGATTAATCATAACCTTTCTGCTTCGTTCGTACTTCAATACTTGCTCGGGGCATGGGAAAGCAATGGCCTTTTTTCTTTTTTTGTTTTAATATAAAACGGGGCAAGGGAAGAAAAATTAAAGAAAACAAATTCTTGGAGTAAAGAGTCTCATTGCATGATAAAGAAGCAATCAGCCAAGACATAGTTTTCAGATTCGCTATACTTTTTAGTGTAGGATTAGTCTCTTCTTGTTAGTATTTCCCAAAGAATTTTTAAGGAAGAATTTGGGAACTATAAGCTGACACTAAGAGGGGGTTCATGCCAAATGTGAAAGATAGTGTCCTAGGAGAGACTAATATTTGTCACTGATCATCAGCTCCTTGATTTCCTGTCTGAAACTATGAATAATCTGCACTTCTCAGTCCCAGTTCAACATGAGTTCGGTTTGCTTGATGAGTTAGAAATGTCTGTACAAGCACTTTAGAATCAAGCTTTAAGTGTTAAAAATATAAAATTATTCACGTATTTTTATTTAACTGTTTAAACTTTTGTACTCCAAACTTCAGCAGTCAAGGCATTAGCATATCCAAGTTTTCTGGTAAAATCTCTGAGCCATTGACCCCAATGATCACAGATAATTTACAAGTAATTTAGGAATTGGGTCGATTCTAATTTGGTTAATTTCTTCTGCAGTAAGACAGGTTGGAGATCGAATCCCACGTTCATGAGAAAAAGAAAGGAAAAAGAAATGCTAGTTTGACAAGAAAAGTGGCATTACTTACACCCAAACTTGTGATCAAATCCAGGAATAATTATTATGTAAAAGAAACAATATTTGGACACTTTTGACACTTTTCATGTCTCGTAAGCCTTTTACAATTAAAATTCTAAATTTTCCTAATAATTTCAATGAACTGAAAACAATTAAATAAAACCCTTCATACAATTCTTAAATCAAACCCCAAAAATTCTAGTTTCATGAAATCAAAAATTCAGAAGAGATATTTTACATCCCAAACTTCACATCTATCACATACATATTTTACTTTGTCTTTGTGGCCAACACTATCTCCTGTTGTCACCGCTATCATGTACTCTACTAACATCTATTCGCCACTTCCACTTAAGCCACTGTTATTGTTTTAAATCACATTCCAAATTAACATGATTAGGTTTTAAATATATTACGTCAAGCCAAGCTTTTATTTAGCCAAGCATTATTCAGCTTATTAAAGTTACTTGATTTGATTGTCCCCTTCAACTCTTATAACTTCACTTATTATATCGCAATTTACATCATCATTCCTCTCACATGATAAGTTTAGATTTATTAATTAAATTTTATAAGAGTTTAATTTTAATTTATTATTAAATTTAAAAATTTTTTATTATTATTTAAAGTGTATTAGTATTAGATAGTGTTCAACGTTATCATATCTTAAGAAAAAAAAAAGAATAAATTTTCTTTATTAGAACACTATCAAAAAATGTAAAAGATGCATTAATAATAGTATTTTTTCGGTTTGCGTTGGTTAGAGTGAAAACCAAATGAGCACCTAATCACAGTGTAGCAAAAAAGTAAGTGAACACTTTTTTAGAAGTTTGAGCATCACATGAAGTATGCCTTTTCGCTCTATCTTGTACTACACATATATTGTTACGTCATTAAATAAACTTAATTATAATAATAATAATTATTTAATAAGTTAAATTTTGTAAAAAAATTATAAATAATTGATTAAAATTAAATTTACTGTACATCATAGGGTTTTCCAAAAGCTTTTAAGAAGATTTTTACTTGGAAACCTATAATGTAACAAACTAAGATTAATCACACACAACCGCACAACTACAGTCAGCTAACTGAAACGAAAGATTACTCAAAAAAACAGGGCATGACAGCAATTGAAAACAAGAGCACACCATCAAATCAGTAACTCAAGCTGTAAATAAATAGAAGCTCGGGGGAAGAAGCTTAAGATACAAAAGTAAATTCGCTTAATTTTTGACAGCTTAAAAGAAGCTCAACTTACGAAACTGTGAGTAATGCTTGTAGAACCTGCAAGGTCTAGGTCTCAACCAAAGAGAAATTTTAGAGATTACCATTCTTAACAGATGCTAAGTATCATTTTGCAAGCTATGAGACTCTCCAAATAGAATGGGTATGCAAATATTAGCTTAACTAACTCAGAATTCAATAGAAGAGTAGAATTGCACTAATATTAGGATTTCAGAGTTTTTCCTTTTTCTTGTGATTCTTGGATTTGGTGCAGAATAAATCAAGGTTCTGAAAATCGAACCGGTCATTGAACCGGTCGAGGTACTGATTCAAGGTTCAATGGTTGAACCGTGATCGAACCGTGGTCGAACCGGAGTATAATTAAATATATATTTATATTTATATATAAATATATATAATTATTTATATAGTACTAAAATAAATAAAAATTTAAAAATATAATATAATTAATAATAAAATTATTTGAAACACAAAAAAAAATATATCATAGATCAAAAAAAAATATTACATTCATATAATCAACACAACAAAAAAAATGTTATAAAGTAAAAAAATATTACATTCATATAAATAACATAAGTTCAACAATTTCGATTACAAAGATTTCATGTAGGCAAAATCTAATATTGAACCAACCTAAAAATACCAAACTGTCAACATCAATTTCGCAATTTTAGTTGCAATGTCTTTGAAGCATTTTATCAAACACTACAATGCGTAACTAAACAATAATTATAGAAACAAAATGCTACAACCCACACAGTGTACACGGCACAAACAATAATCAAAATCATCTGCAAGATCAAATTAAACACACAATCTTTCCCATTCTCGGCATCCAGATTCCAGATACAAAAACGGAAAAACATCAGAAAATAAAAATAAAAATTTGCAGAGGTGTATCCGTGTAACCTTGAGGATCTCCGATAGCGAGGTTTCTAACGGTAAGAAACCGGAGTCGAGGACGGCCACCGACGCACCGACGCAGACGGACGCGCGGTTTCGGCTTCCGCTTCGCAGCGAGCAGCGAGGGTTTCGGTGAGAGACGACCGAACGGTGAGACGTGAGAGACGACGCGGAGCAGCGAGCCAGCGAGGGCGAGCGTTTCGGCGAGAGACGACCGAACGGCGAGACGACGCAGAGCAGCGAGGGCGCGGAGATTTCCGACTTTCCGCAGCGGCGAGGGTTTCCGCAACGAGGGCGAGCGGCCGAGCGTTCGGTTTTGATTTCAAACCGAAACGACGTCGTCCGTTTTTTTTTTTTTGAAAAAAATATATCAAACGACGTCGTTTTGACGTAAAAATTCAAAAAAAAAACAAGAGCAGAACCGGGCAACCGTACGGACCGGCGCCGGTTTCCCCGGTTTGCCCGGTTTGAGACCGATTCACCGGTTTTTGACCGATTTTTGACCGTCACGGTTTTAGACGATGACCCGGACCGGTTAGGGAACCGGCCAGTCCGGTCCGGTTTTCAGAACCTTGGAATAAATAGTCACTGGGTCCTTATATAGAGGTTTGGATGGAAGATATATATATATAACCATTGAGATGTGGTTCGTATTATTCTCCTTGAGAATATGACTACTGGGGAGTCTACTCAATTTGAAATTACTCTGAAGTGGCATGTGAGTTTATGCATTCTGAGCATGACTTAGCTGAATGTTTGATTATGAAATGATTCATGAGCTAATTCGAAGTCTTCTTGAATCTTCAATTTAAAAGCTTGATTTCTATGAATTACTGCAAGACCTTGTTTGTGAGTGTTCGAATCTTCTAGTGGTGCCTTCATTCTTGATCAGTGCAAATGTTATCGATTGGAGATTCCTTTTCTTGATCAGGTTAAAAATCAGATAATTACTAAGTTTCAAATCTTTAACAGCAACATTTTGAAATGTCTCAGTTGGAATCACTTGCAACTTCAGCTAGAAGTATATATCGATTCATATATATTTGCTGAACGAGTTGACCTATAAGCTTGTCTATTTTAAAAAAGCAAATTTCTTTGAATTTTAACTCTGACACCAGAAGTTGCTTAGCACAACAGACTTTTTGTGCTATACAAATGTTATCATAATGTATAGATGTGTTGATAGTAATCGAAGGAATTTAATGGTAACTAACTTCAAAAACATAACACTTTACGATAGGTGATTGTTATCGTCAAAACTAATAACCGTAAACCTTCTGAAACTTGGGGCCTAACGTTGTGCCTTAAAGATTTTAGGTCAGGGTAGACTCATACTTAGGCTTAGAAACAGTGTGACCCAAACATTAGCTCATAGGCCTTTAGCCCATCTCAACTTATATACCACACTTTTATTTTCTCATATTTTTAACGTGAGACTTGTTCGCTTTATTATCACACACTTACATGTAATAGAAGATTAAAGTGTGGACTTATACTTGGGCTTGGAATTACACCTAAAAAGTTAGCTTTCAGGGCTTTGACCCATCCAAGTTTGTATACTATATTTCTTTTTCTGTGTACTCCAGCAGCTAGCCGAAACCCAATTCTCCAGATACTTCTCCCCCTCACATGTGATCAACTTTTTTTGGGCATGGAGAGTACTCCTTGGCATTGGTTAAAGTGTGGACTCATAGTTGGACTTTGAACAACTTTGATAAAAAAGTTAGATTTTTAGTCTTTGATTCATCGAGGACTTACTCATTTCATACACTTACATGTATTTTTCCAATAATAACGGCATTTGGCTGAAGGGTTTCTCATGTCACATAGGCTCGTGCTCCTCGGGCACAAACAAATTATCAATTTTTTTTTTCCTTGTTCATCAACAAATTGTCCCCTCTGAATAACCCCTCTCAGGCTAAGAAGCACCCAATTCAGACTCGTGCACAAGATCCAATAATGGATGAACAGGAACTGGACCATCTCCTTTGTTTGTACTCTCAGAGAAGGCAACTCCGACACTGATTCACTAGCAAACTGGAGCCTGACTCGTGATTTTGGCCTAACACAGTGGGATCACCCCTCCGAATGGTTTGCTAGTGCTTCTCCAGGGTGATGTTACACAGGGCCTCCGTACCCGTAGAGTCTTTTCTTAATTGTTGTGTGTTTTCTTTGGGCTTCGGCCTCCATTTTGTCCCCCCCCAAAAAACAAATAGATAGCAGAAAAGAGATCGATGCTATTACCCAAAAACTTCAGGAGGTGAATTTTCTATGACCAAAAAAAAAGGAGGTGAATTTTCTGACTTTCAACGCCAACAACTTGTTAGACCAAAAAAAAAAACACCAACAAATTGTCAAAGTATACATTATTAATTTATTACGACAATGCGACCAACACATGTAAAAGGGATGCGCTACAGAGATCTCGAGTGTACAAGCACTCTTAACTCTCAATCGGTCATTAGCTATAAGATAACATAAATTTCGTTTTTTTCAAAACCAGTGGAGCCCACTTTAAAGGGTCACTTTTCTTTTTTTTCCTCAAAAGGCAACTAGACATAGCTCGAACGCTTGTAGGCTTGAGGTTTCTGCAACAGAACTCCATATAGAAGAAGCACGTTGGATTCCAGTGCTTTGATTCTCTTGGCGTATGGTTGCTCATCCAGAGGCCACACTTATCATTGCTATCCCCGGAAAAGTTTTAATCTAAAAACGATGAATTTCAAAGTTGATAAAGAAATGTAAGAAAAATTATATGAGCAATTATATGATATTTATAATATATCTTACTTGATTAAGGCTAGACAAGAGTAATCTTTAAATTTCGATCAGTGCCGATCTAGAAACATATAAGGCTGAGGGACTAGCTTTCTTTAATATTTTTTACTTTCCTCTATATCAGCTCTGAATCGAATAAGTTGGACTCTTCATAGTGGGGTTTTCCTTAAGGAGTGTATTAGCCATAAATAAATAATTTAATGACCATTTTTATTATAAGTTTATTGAGTTAAAACTTACATTATTATCGATTAATATTGACCTAATATAAAGTATGCTAATCCATAATAATTAAATCAAAATAATATTTAACTTATTATGTTTGAATCATATCGTCAGTCTAATTTTTATAAATAAAATATCATAATTAATTATAATTCATGTAAAAAATTCTAACAAGAAATCCATAAAAAATAAAAACATTGATGAAGCAGAATTTATACTGTCCTTTGAATTTAAATCTTTTGTTTTCTTTTTTTATTTCTAATCCTATTTTTTATTAAATATTAATATTTTAACAAGAAAATATTTAAATTTTAAAAAAAATTAATGTTAATTAAAAAATATTTTTTTTTTATTGAGCTATCATCACTTAATTAGAGAGAAAGAATTAAAAACAAGAAAAAGAAATAGAAAATTTGAATCCCTTTCGTATTCTTTAGCTGGTAATCTTTGAAAATATTCAAAGCGTGGAATAAAAGTTTCTATTAAAATAACCATTCTAATATTTTTTTATTACTTAATATAGACCGGAATTTCCCATAGTTTGTGATGAGATAATGGGAGCTGAAAGATGAACCGTGAATTATTTATTTTTAATATAATTCAATTTCGTTGTAAGTTGATGAAACAAGAATTAGGTTAGAAGCTGATGAATCAGGAATTATTTGTTTATAACCATTCAATTTCGTCGAAAGTTGATGAACCACGAATTATTTTTTTCTAATATAATTAAATTTAAAAACAATATAAATGGAACAAGCTTTGCTTTCAATGTGATTAGTCTCACCCCAAAGGGTGCGTGGACACCTTATAAGAATAAAAAAAATACGTATGGGGCTGTGAATTATGCATGGTGGTAGTTATTTCAATTTTCAATAGCAACTATATATGTTTAGTTTTTTTTCTTTCGAAAGTTGAAGGTTGAAACTTTACACAAAGATTTTCCAATAAATGACGATGTTAGAGTTTATACTCGGTCAATTTTTCGTTGTTTGAATTATAAGCTTTAGGAGTTGAAATTTCTGTCCTATTTTTTTGTCCTTAATCTTGTTTCTTAATTAAGTGCTGATAAATCAATAAAAATATATTTATATTTTAAAACATTAATATTAATTAAAAAAGAGATATATTTTCTTGTTGATTTATCAACATTTGATTGGGGAGAAGGGATGAAGGCAGAAAAAGGGTGAGAGAGGATTTATTTGGTTAAAAGATCCTTTATATATTTCCCTTGGGACAAATGTAAACTGCCATCAGTAAGTATCTTTACTTCAATATCCAAAAAGTAGTTCAGTTCCCCTAGATCCTTTAGAGCAAACTGATTATTGAGACTGTTAACCAAATCTTTGATATACACGCTGGATATTCCTGTAACAAGAATATCATCCACATAAACTAAAACATAAGTGCATGACTGAGGTGTTTTTCTAATGAATAAGGATGGATCATATTTGCTGGAAAGAAAGCCAAAGGCATGAAGTGTATGTGCCAATTTTTCGAACCATGCTCGCGGTGCTTGTTTTAAGCCATATAAGGCTTTTTCTAGTTTGCATACCAAACTTTTGTTCTCAGATTCAAAGCCTGGAGGTTGTGTCATGTATACTTCTTCACTGAGGCTGCCATTTAAGAACGCGTTGTTCACATCCAGTTGCTGTACTTTCCAATTATTTTTGAGTGCCAAAGTTAGCACAACTCTGATTGTGGTTGGCTTGACTACTGGTGGAAATGTCTCACTATAATCAAAGCCAAGTTGTTGATGAAAACCTTTCGCCACCAAACGTGCTTTGTATTTCTGAATAGAGCCATCAGGATTCTCTTTGATTCTAAATACCCATTTACAGCCAATAGGTTTCCTTTGTGGTGGTAACTGCACTAAGGAGCATGTCTGATTTCTCATTAAGGCATCATACTCAAATTGCATTGCAGCTTTCCAACTTGGACTTTCCCAAGCCTCTTTAACTGATGAAGGTTCTGAATGAGTCAACAGCACTTTTGGTTTGTATATCCCCGATTTGGACCTTGTGATCATTGGGTGTGTTGAAACAGGACCATTGGTAGGTTGCACTTCTGCTGTAGGATTATGAGCTTGTTCAGACTGATGTGTTTCTGCTGCAGTGCTGCAATTTGGTACTGCAGTAGAAGTTTGATTGTTTTCAACTAGTGGTGAGGTCATTCCTTGAGCTACCTGCACATGTGAGTCTGTAACAACAACACTATCAGTATGTGTATCAGATACATTAGATGTTAGTTGACCAATATCTGAACTTGAAGCATTATGTTGGTTATTAGAGTATAAAATTGGGGTTATTGCAGAAATGGGTACTGAACTGGTGAATTGTAGAGGAGTGAAAGGTGAAGGAAAGAGTGTTTATAAGGAAAATGTGATTCATCAAACTGAACATCTCGAGATATGTAAATCCTACCATTTCAGTCAAGGCATTTGTAGCCTTTGTGTGTGGAACTATATCCTAAAAATATGCATACTGTTGATATGTACTGTAGCTTGTGACTGTTATATGGTCTTAATAGTGGGCAGCATGCACATCCAAAGACTTTGAGAATGGTATAGTCAGGGGTTTTGTGAAATAATTTTGTATATGGTGTTTGATTGGAAATGGCACTTGATGGTAACCTGTTTATTAAGAAGGTTGCAGTCAGAAAAGCATCATTCCAGTATTTTAATGGCAGTTCAGCAGTAGCTAGTAATGTTAGACCCATTTCTACTATGTGCCTGTGTTTTCGTTCTACCACTCCATTCTGATGATGGGTGTGTGGACAAGCCAGCCTATGTATGATACTCTAAGTATTAAGATATTTTGCAAAGGGTCTATATTCACCTCCCCAATCAGACTGAACTGATTTGATTTTGTGTTCTAATTGATGCTCTGCCATTGCTTTAAATTCAAGGAATGTGTTCAAGGCATCTGATTTCTGTTTGATTGGATAGGTCCAAGTAAATCTGGTATGTGCATCAACAAAGCTTATATAGTAGCAATATCCATTGTGAGAGACAACTGGTGCTAGACCCCATAAATCAGTATGGACAAGCTCAAGTGGTTTTATGTATTCGTAGTAGAAGAATAAGAAGGTAATCGATGGGCTTTGCCATACACACAAGCAGTACAGAACTCAGTAGTCATTTGATTAGGAATTTGTATATTACAAGCTTTCATTACTTGACTTACAACGTTAGGATTGGGATGTCCCAACCTACAGTGCCACAGACTATATACAGTATACTCATACTTTTTAGAACTACTAGGAATTGATACATTCATGGTATTTATAGTATGTACAGGTTTAGACAGTAATGAATGACAGATGCTGTAGATGAAAGTTCTTGAAGCAATACAGTCCATCAGATCTAATATGGCCTTCAAAAAGTGTTTGATTGTTGACCTGAGATTTAACAAAACAATGGTAAGGGTGGAATTCAAAGTAAACTGAATTATCTCTAGCAAATTTACTAACACTTATTAGGTTTTTGGTAATTGAAGGAACATGTAGAAGATGATTAAGTGATAAAGAAACAGATGAATCAAATGGGGAATTCATACTAGAATAACCAACATGCTTGATGTCCAGACTGTTAGAAAACGTGCTTAGGAACTGTAGTTTAATATTTTATGTTATTTTCAATTTTTAGGAGTTGGTTATTTCTATGTTTAGGATCATGGTCTGATGTGTGGTCCATGATGTAGTAGGCAGTTTCCTTTCAAGTTTAATAGGTAGTTATTTTTTAATGGGTAGTTCAGTTTTTGCTTTATAAATTGTACTATTCAGAATCAATTATTAATCTGATTTTCACGTTCCTATCAGACTTTCAATTTGTTACATTTTTCATTCCACTGTAGCAATTCTCATATCAGTACTTCACTTCTCAATCCTTATTTTTCATCTCTAAAATCAACAAATTGGTATCAGAGCCTTCTTCTTGAGGGATCTGTGTGACTTTGACGCGTTATGGAAACTGAAGCAAATCTCACGTCAATTGCTCTGCCAGTGTTCGACGGAGAAAACTATCCTATTTGGGAGGTATGTATAGAGATGTACTTGGAGGCGTTGGATCTTTGGGAAGCAGTGGAGGAGGACTATGAAATTTTGGCACTTCTAGCTAATCCCACCATGGCACAAATCAAAACGCAGAAGGAGAAGAAGATGAAGAAGTCAAAGGCAAAAGCTTATTTGTTCGCTGCAGTTTCACCCACCATCTTCACTCGTATCATGACTCTGAAGTCAGCAAAGGAGATATGGGATTATCTCAAGGCTGAATATGAAGGAGATGAACGGATTCGAGGAATGCAGGTGCTGAATCTGGTGCGTGACTTTGAGATGCAGAAGATGAAGAACGATGAATCTATCAAGGAGTATTCTGGCAGGCTTCTCAATATTACAAGCTGAAATCAGATTGCTCGGCTCCTCTCTTCCAGAGTCAAGGATTGTTGAAAAAATCCTTGTAACGGTCCCTGAAAAATTTGAGGCTACAATTACATCCTTAGAGAATACTAAGGATATGTCAAAAATCACTCTGTCAGAATTGTTGAATGCTCTACAAGCACAAGAGCAAAGAAGAGCCATGAGGCAGGAAGGTGTCATCGAAGGAGCTCTACCTACAAAACATCATGAAGCTGGTAAAAATAAGAAAGTTCAAGAGGGGAATTCTAGTTTTTTTGCTTCGAGTAGCAGGAATGGAAATTTCAAAGGGAAATACCCTCCTTGCCATCATTGTGGGAAGAAAGGTCACCTTCCTTTCAAATGTTGGAGGAGACTACATGCAAAATGCTCCAAATGCAATCAGTTTGGGCATGAGGCAGTGATAAGCAAAAATAAAACTTAAGTGCAGGAGGCAGATGCTCAAATTGCTGACGAAGAAGAGGAAGATCAATTATTTGTAGCCACTTGCTTCTCCAGTAGTGAATCTAGTGAAAGTTGGCTGATTGATAGTGGGTATACAAACCACATGACTCATGATCGAAGTCTTTTCAAAGAGTTGAAGCCCACAACATTCACAAAGGTCAGGATAGGAAATGGTGACCACATTCTAGTGAAGGGAAAAGGAACCATAGCCATCTCAACAAATTCAGGTACAAACTCAATCTCAGATGTTCTTTTTGTACCTTGATATTGATCAAAATCTGTTAAGTGTTGGTCAGCTCATTGAAAAAGGATTCAAAGTGCTTTTCGAAGATAATTTTTGCCTCATTCAAGATGCGAATGGAAAGGAAATCATCAAAGCAAAAATGAGAGGCAAGAGTTTCTCATTTGAACCAATTAAGGAGAAGCAAGCTGCTATTTCCACAGGGGAGAATGTAACTGGGACTTGGCACAAGAGACTAGGCCATTGTCACCTCTCAAATATGTTGTTGATGAAGAAGAAGGAGTTGTCAAATGATTTACCAGCCTTTTGCAGATCGTTTACCAATTTGTAATGCCTGTCAATTTGGCAAACAAAACAGAAATCCATTTCCCCAAGTCAAGTTGGAGAGCCTCGCATAAGTTGCAACTGATTCCACTCAGATGTTGCTGGTCCTCAAAGAACTCAATCACTTGCAGGTAGTCGTTACTATGTTATTTTCATAGATGATTTCAACAGAATGTGTTGGACTTTTTTCATGAAGCATAAATCAGAAGTGGCTAGCTAGCTTGTTCTGGAAGTTCAAGAAAATGGTGGAGAACCAGAGTGGTTGTAGCATTCAATGCATTAGGACTGACAACGGAAAAATAGTATACTTCAGAGCAGTTCAACATTTTCTGTGAAGAATCTGGCATTGAACACCAACTCACTGCTCCATACACTCCACAGCAAAATGGAGTAAGTGAGCGGAGAAACAGGTACATAATTGAAATGACTCGATGCATGCTTCATGAAAAGGAGTTGCCAAAGAATTTCTAGGCTGAGGCAGCAAGCACTGCTGTCTTCTTGCAAAACAGATTGCCTACAAAGGCATTGAAGGACAAAACTCCATTTGAGGCATGGTATGGCTATAAACCTTCACTCAATTTTCTTAAGAGTGTTTGGTTGCATGTGTTTCTCTCATGTTCCACAGGTCAAGCGTGATAAACTTGACCAGAAGTCAGAACCAGGAATCTTTGTCGGCTACAGTTCTTCCTCCAAAGCCTACAAAGTGTATCAACCTCAAACAGGGAAAATAATTGTCAGCAGGGATGTGTTCTTCAATGAAGATGAGAAGTGGAACTGGACACAAACACAGGAGGCATCCATGAGTAAGCAAAAATCAAGTCTTCCCATCCAAATAACTAAAGAGCAAGGAGTAGGAACAGTGGCAAGAAGAATTGGAAGATGATCCACCAATTCGTGGAACAAGATTGCTGTCTAATATCTATCAAAGATGCAATGTAGCCATTTGTGAACCTGTATGATACAAAGAAGCTGTTCAAGATCAAAATTGGAAGAAGGCAATGGAAGAGGAGTCGTCAATGATAAAAAGAACAACACTTAGGAGCTTGTTGACAAACCGAAGGATAGAAAAGTTATTGGAGTAAAGTGGGTGTTTAGAACCAAGTTAAATGTAGAGATGGCTCCATCAACAAATACAAGGCCAGACTTGTAGTCAAAGGGTATGCACAGATTTTTGGTGTTGATTATTCTGACACCTTTACACCTGTGGCCAGAATGGACACCATAATACTCTTGCTAGCAGTTGCAGGTCAAAAGGGTTGGAAAGTGTTTCAATTAGATGTAAAATATGCGTTCTTGAATAGTATTCTGCAGGAGGAGATCTATGTTGAACGGCCCGAAGGATTTGTGGAAAAAGGTGAAGAATATAAGGTCTACTTGCTCAAGAATGCTCTATACGGCTTGAAACAAGCACCTAGAGCATGGTACATCAAGATAGATGAGCATTTATCAAGCCTAGGATTCAAAAAAGCATGTCGGAAGCTACTCTTTATGTAAAGCACGAAGAATATGATATGCTTATAGTCTCTCTTTATGTTGATGATCTCTTAATCACAGGTGGAAATACCAAACTTGTTGAAAAATTCAAAAGAGAGATGATGCAGATTTTTGAAATGACAGACCTTGGACTAATGACTTACTTTTTGGGAATGGAGATTAAGCAGCTGGAAAATGAAGTTTTCATATGTCAAAAGAAGTATGCCAAGGAAATTCTCAAGAAATTTCATATGGAGGATTGCAAGACAGTGACCACTCCAATGAATCAAAAGGAGAGCTTGAGCAAAGAGGATGGGACTGACAGAGTTGAAGAAGGTCACTTTCGAAGTCTGATTGGTTGTCTAATGTACCTCACCGCATCAAGACCAGACATTTTATTTTCTGTAAGTCTCTTATCTCGCTTTATGCATTGTGCTACTGAAATGCATTTAAAAACAACAAAAAGAGTAGTGAGATACATAAAGGGAACAATTGATTTTGGTGTGAAGTTTAAGAAAAGTCAAGACTTTAAGCTGTTGGGATATTCTGACAGTGATTGGGGAGGTTCTGTGGATGATATGAAAAGTGCCTCTGGTTATTGTTTTAGTCTTGGCTCAGGAATTTTCTCATGGTGCTCTAAGAAGCAGGATGTTGTAGCACAGTCCACAACAGAAGCTGAATTTATAACTGCTACGGCAGCAGTTAATCAAGCAATTTGGTTAAGGAAAATATTATGTGATTTACACCTGAAGCAGGGGAACAACATAGAAATTCATGTTGATAATCAAGCAACTATTGCCATTTCTCATAATCCAGTCTTTCATGGGAAGACCAAGCATTTCAAGATCAAGTTTTTCTTCTTAAGGGAAGTTCAGAAAGAAGGCGAAATTGCACTTGTCTACTTGCAAGTCAGAAGATCAGTGGGCAGATATGTTCACAAAGCCATTGCCTGTAAGCAAATTCGAAGATCTAAGGGAGAAAATCGGTGTTTGTAGCTCCTAAAGCAAGGAGGAGTGTTAGAAAACGTGCTTAGGAACTGTAGTTTAATATTTTAATGTTATTTTCAATTTTTAGGAGTTGGTTATTAAATTTTAGGAGTTGGTTATTTCTATGTTTAGGATCATGGTCTGATGTGTGGTCTATGATGTAGTGGGCAGTTTCTTTTTAAGTTTAATAAGTAGTTATCTTTTAATGGGTAGTTTAGTTTTTGCTTTATAAATAGTCCTATTCAGAATCAATTATTAATCTGATTTTCACATTCCTATAAGACTTTCAATTTGTTGCATTTTTCATTCCGCTGTAGCAATTCTCATATCAGTACTTTACTTCTCAATCCTCATTTTTCATCTCTAAAACCAACACGGACCTTGGCCGTTTCCCATCATCATCGGTTCACTACCAGTGTATTCTGACTTTTGAAGAAAATTGTTGCTGTCATTTGTCACATGTGCAGTGGCTCCTGAATCAGGAAACCATGAAGAGTCAACTAGTGTCTCTGGTGTAGCAATCATAGCAGACATATGTCCTGTGGGTTTATTTTGAGGCTGCTGTTGTGGTACATTAGAGACAAACGAGGGATCAAATATGCGATAGGAATGTGGGGCGAGATGACCAGGTTTGTGACATAGCTGACAAAAAATTGTAGACCTTCCACTATAGTACCTTCCTCCTCTGCCTCTGCTTCTATGACCATAGAACCTTCCTCCCCTGACTGAATGATTATTTCCACGAAAACCATGAAAAGTTTGTTGATTGTGATTCTTAGGCATATAATTTGGCTGGTGTAACTTCTCTCTACTGTCAACATTGGCTATATTTATTGAGGCCGACTCTGTAAGACTAACTTTGAGATGTTTTTCAAGCCTTGACTCATGAGCTAGAAATAGAGATTCTATATCTGATACTGGATAAGGATCTAGTCGACTATTTACAGAAGTTACAAAAGGATCATATTCCTGTGGTAACACTGCAAAAATTGTCTCAATGTGTTATTGAACTGAAACAGGACCACCTATGGCAGATACGCATCTACTATAGCCTTTATCCTCAGCAAATATTCATCTATCGGTCTTGAATCTTTTCTTGTGTTTCTTAGTTCAGTTCTCAGCTGTGTAACCCTAGCTCGTGTTTGAGAGGTGAAAAAGGATTGTACCTGTGTCTAAATCTGCCAAGAAACTTCACACCCTACAACACGCGTAAGCATTGATTCAGACATGGATGAGAGCATCCATGACATTAAAAGCTGATCTTGAGTTTCCCATTCTTGATACTCTTCACTAAATTTCTGAGCCAATTCATCCTCAAAATTCTTGTATTTGGACGGAATTGCTTCTTTTCCATCTATAAACCTTTGCAGTTTATGGCCACGAATCGCAGACAAGATTTGCTGCCGCCAGAGCAAAAAATTCCGATCATCAAGCTTAATCGAAATTGTATGGTTGAAGGTCACCGGATTTTGACTCCGATTCTGAGACACAGTCTGAGTTGTGCGCGGAGACGAGGACTCGTTCTCCATTGACGGAGATACTGAGCTCATGATACCATGTAAAGAATGTAAAGAGAGAAATGAAAGAGACTGAGAAAGAGAGAATCTGATACAAATTGATTATTGCTAAAAGTAATTACACTGTATCACACTGACTTGCTTATATACTATGGTTTACATTTATAACTGTCTAACAGAATATAACTTCCTTCAACTAATCTAGTTCACTAACATTCTGCCACAACGCGATGCAGCGACAATGCAAAAGCTTTATCAAAGACTAATCAATGCAACATTTTATATAAAAAAAAATTGCTGAGTAAACACATAAGAATCGAAGTGAAGATTGTTGCTGACTCTATATATAGGATCCATAATCCTAGCAGGTGAAAATTAACACACACGCACAGAGATTGGACAATCACAAAATATCCAAGTTCATAGTCTCGGCTTATAATTTCAGACACAAGCTTTACTTGTGTTGGCTCTCTCAGTACTTCTCCTTTTGAACATGGAACATTTTGTGGTTGCGCTACTAGCATGGGCTTTTGCTCTCTTTTCTTCGTCTTCTATGGCTTCTGCGACTACTGTGGAACACACATTCAATGTAATTGGTTTGTTTATTTGATTTTCTTGTCCCCTACGTGAAGTCCCCTAGATAATCATGTTGTTGTCATTTAGCTTCTGCTCTGTTGCAAACACCATGCTAGTGAGCTACTATAAACATAAGAAGGTTTTTTATAGTTACTGAAATATAAGCTTATTATGATGAGCCTAGGCACTCAACTCGATATACCATGCATGAAAAACTATAAGAATGGTGCATCTTATTGTTATTGGATTGTTCATCTTATTAGATTTTACTGTATGTGCATGTTGTAGGTGGAGAACATGACCATCCAGCGCTTGTGCAACAACCAAGTTATAACGGCAGTGAATGGAAAGTTCCCCGGACCCATTTTGCGAGTGCGAGAGGGTGGCACTCTTATCGTCCATGTGTTCAACAAGTCACCCTACAACATCACCATTCATTGGTAATTAATTACTTCTCCCTCCCATTTTTCAAGTAAATTAGTTTTTAAAATCAAAGAAACAACGGTGGTGCTGGGTTAAATTAATTATAATAATAACTTCCATTCTACCAAATCAAAATGAAAGAAGCAATGGTACTAAAATAAATAAGGTTGACTGTTGGTGTGTGTGTGTTTTTTGTGTGGATTTTTATGATTGTATGGACTTTTAAAGCGTAGGTTTTGTCGTAATTGAATTTTTTTTCCCTCAAGTTTGAATCTAAATGCGATATATTCCTAGTTTCCATTG
Source organism: Castanospermum australe (assembly GCA_019955255.1). Classification (NCBI taxonomy): domain Eukaryota; kingdom Viridiplantae; phylum Streptophyta; class Magnoliopsida; order Fabales; family Fabaceae; genus Castanospermum; species Castanospermum australe. The sequence goes on along the minus strand of NSJW01001011.1, from coordinate 44,476 downwards.
TCAAAGAATTGTATTCTTATACTTGTTGATGTGAATCTTCCACATTGATAAAAATTAATTTGGTATAAACCCCTGCCTTTGTTAATTTCATATAACCATATATATATATATATATATATATATATATATATATATATATATATTTGTGGTTTTCCCTTTTTTTATATTATTTCAATATTTAGTGCTCATTTTGTTTACAAATTCTTCTAAAACGTACATAGGCATGGAATATTTTAAATTTTGAGTGCATGGGCAGATGGTTCTGAATTTGTCACCCAATGTCTAATTCGTTGTGGACATAGTTATATTTATAGATTTACAATAAAAGGACAAGAGGAAACTCTTTGGTGACATGGTCATACATACTTTTTACGTGCTACTGTCTATGGTGCTCTTTTGATCTACCCTCAGAAAGGTCATCCCTATGCAATCCTTAAACCCTACAAAGACGTTCCCATCTTATTAGGTATTACCAATTTACTTGCCTCCCTTATTGTAATTTTTAATGATATTTTCCTCATCATTCCTTTATATGTATTAATTAAAGTTCATTGACTTTAACAATGGTTAATTGTAGGTGAATAGTGGAAAGCTAATGTTGTAGAGATTAATAGTCAAGCACTTCCCGGATCCGATGCTTTCATGATCAATGGCTTGCCTTGTGATCTCTACAATTGCTCTCAAAATCGTATGTCATCCATTTTACATTGTTGTCTACAACTGGTTAACTTTTAACCTAAGTTTCATGATCATGCTTTTTAAATTATTTTTTTCCTATCTCTATAATTGTGGTTAGTAATGGCAAACTGGGTTTGACTCGACAGGTCGACTCGTTTAACTCACCAAAAAAGTAGGTTAGATTATAACATTGAATTCATTTTTTTAAATAAGATTTTTTAACTTGCCTGTTGGGTCAAGCTTTTTTTTTAGTTATTAATGATAGGTTAATGGGTTAATGGGTTAATACATGTTGCTTGACCCATTAACTTATCTTTTTTATTTTTTTTAATTTTTAAGTAAGTTAATCCATTAATTCATTATTTTTTATTTAATTTTTGACAAGTTAAACTGTTAACTTATTATTTTTTTCATATTTTTTTAAATTTAGATAAATTGACCTATCAACTCACCATAAAACGTGACAGGTTGATTTTTTTAATCTACCAAATAAAAACATGTCAACTTGCTCCATCCCAATTTTGTCCGACTCGTGACAGATTGGGACAAATTGACTTGTATTGTCAACCCTAATTGTGATGTATACGTGGCACACATGCTCACGCTAATCCATTATTGTTTGCTTTTGATGTAATTTAGAGACATTCAAACTCAATGTTAAGAAGGGAAAGACATACTTGCTACGAATAATCAACACCAACCTCATTAGCCAAATGTTCTTTAAGATTGCCAATTACAAGTTCACTATCGTCGCCATCGATGCCAGATGCACGAATCCCTATGTCACTGAAATTGTCGCGGTTGCCCTAGGTATATATTAGCTTCAAGTTAATTAATTGATTAATTACAGTGTTAAAGTAACACTGATTAATTTTAATTAAGATTAGCTTAACTTAATTACTTTGACCCTCTTTATACGCTAGTAATAACTTCTTAACCTTGTTTGAAATAATGTGCAGGTATACGGTTGGTCCACTGCCATAAAGACACTCATTTGTCATGGGGGTTGGCCATGGCTTTCGAGATTGAGAATGGACCCCCTCCTTCATCTAGATTACCTCCGCCACCTCCTGATCTGCCCAAATGTTAACACCAAAATGTTCTCCCATCAATTTTTAGTTAGATAAAGGGGATCCAAAAAACAGCAACGAGATCTCCTACCATGAGCTTAGCAAAGAAGTGTATTCGTAAGTTTGACATATTATCTTGATCGAAAAGTTTAAGATATTAAATTTATTATTTTTTTTATTTATATGATCTTCAATTAGTCTATTTATTTTCAATGTGAAACTTCTTTATCCACACTGAATTCCCTGCATCCTTCTTACTTGATTTTTGGCTGTTAGATTTGTTGTAGTTAGCGGAAGTGGAAAGTCAAACTATCCAACTAATAACCTCCCATTTGAAACCAATTAAATATACTGTAGCTGGTTGTGTAGCTTGAGTTTCTCAATTTGTAATGAAGAATCAACTGCGTGCATTACACTGTAATATGAGTTTTGTTGATCTTCATGTAAATCAATGACAGTAAAAGAGACACAAGTCCTTTTTTTTAAGTATGTTTAGTATAAAAATAAAAAAAAAAAATTACTCTTATTTTTATTTTCATACGAAACCTGCACTTAATTTTTTGGATATAGCAACAGACGTAATGTTTTAAGAGTTTGGGCCATATCAGAGCCCCACTTTCTTCTGAAGCAATGGCTGGATATTGGGCCCTACTCCTGGACTGGCCACCACCTCGCCTATTGGGCCTAGTATACGTACATCATGCCGATAATTTATGAAGATTGACAGTAAAGAATCCGTAGAGAAGTGAACTTTTCGGGTAATCAAGCTAAGAAAGAAGACTTCAGTATTGTAGACAAAAAAAAAAAAAAGCATTGTTAACACAGGTCAAATCTATTGAGAAACTCAAGTGGTGTTTGTAATGGAATACCACAAAAAAAAAAAAAAAACTCAAGTGGTATTTTCAAAATTTAAACCTTTGTCACCTTTTGAGAGAATAATTCGTTTACTAGTGCAACCAATTTCTTATGAATAATTTATTAACTTGTTTAAATTTAAGTATTTTTTGGTCTTAAGCAAGGGATACGGCCGTTTCACACCCTCTATTGCAAGAAATGTCTAAAGCCATCAGGAGGAAGAACTCAACGCATACGAAAGATGACTCACCCTTATAAATTCTTCATTAAAAGATAAAGGCCGCACAATGACTCGACCACTTTTGTCTTTTACCTTGGGTATTAAATATTCTTCATATGTTGAAGATAAAAAAAATTATTTTATCTACGATACCAAAGTTTGAATTTAATTTCTCCATCTGAGAACAAAAAATTAACTTCTTTTCATTCCTCTTGAAATTAATATGATTATGTTGATACTATTAACGATATGTTATATTCAATCGTAAAATATAAATATATGTCATGTTTTAACATTGTAATATCAAAATATTACTTTATTGTTTTGTCTCTCCAAATTTTATCCTAGAACATAACTATTTAATGGATAATTGTTAAAAGCTTTAAAAACTTATTTTTGTTTTCCCTTCAATTGTTTAGTAAAACAAAAATTGATGAATAGGTTAGAGAGTGTCAAATCGCTAGTATCAATACAATGTGCTATAATATAATCTTTAATAAAAATTTGTAAAATAATACACTGTTCGTGTGTAATTGGTTGTATAAAAAAAAACCCTTAATTTTCAGCTGTTAAGAGGTTTCGTTTGAACTGCAACATCATATGGCCACTTTTTCTTGTTTTGATGTGTTCTTAATTATAACAAACTTTGAAGATGAAGCATAGCTAGTTGACCAAATAATCATCAAGTTTTATGTCAAAAATTATTGGCATACGCGTAGAACTCCTTGATTGAACACCCTACGCATGACAATAGCTGTTTATGTATGACAAGAGACTTTATAAAGGTTGAAAAATAGGTACACCAGATACCTCAAAATTTCCACCAATTGATGATTACGACCGTTAGAATATTTTTAGAATATTTTTATAAGATTTTTAAAATATATTATAAAATAATTAGTACTCTAATTGATAAAGTAATTTATGAGTCATATCATAATTTTATTATATTTTTTGATTTATTTCCTTATTTGATTAGGATTACTAGAATATAAATAGAGATTAATGCTTTGTCTTTTGTAACATATTAGCATATCTAATATATTTATTATATTATTCTCTATTCTCCTTTCTTCTTTCTCCATACCTAAATCTTATAATTTTAACATGGTATCAAAGCGGTACCATCCGCCTTGAGGGTATCCATGTTTTTCGCTTTGTCCAGTTCTCTTCCCATCGACGATCATTCCGATGATGATTTCTTTCTCACTGATGAGTCATATCAGTGATGACTTTTTGATACTAGTGTTTGTGATGTTATCTTCCTATCGACGATCATTCTGATGGTTATTTCTTTTCAGTAATGTTCATCTTTTCTGCGTCTTCAACATCCTGAGTTGTGTTTCAGCTATGGAATCCATTTATATTTATGTTATTTAGTTAAAGTATTTATTTGTAATAAGCTTAAAGCTTAGTAAGCTTTAACTTGAAGGGGAGTGTTAGAATATATTTAGAATATCTTTAGAAGATCTTTAGAATGTATTGTAGAATCAATTAGTGCTCTAATTGATAAAGTAATTTAGGAGTCATATCATAATTTTATTATATTTCCTGATTTATTTCCTTATTTGATTAGAATTACTAGAATATAAATAGAGGTTAATGTTTTATCTTTTGTAACATATCACTACATCTAATATATTTATTATATTATTTTTTATTCTCCTTTCTTATTTCTCCTTATCTAAATCTTATAATTTCAACAACGACTATAATAACACTGCAAAAAAAAAAGGTTTATTTAGAAGACTAACTTCTCCAGCTACAGGATTCCTCTTATTAATTCTTTAATAACATAAAGCAGAAAGGACAAAAAAAGTTTGTACTTTGGGGGCAAATTCGTTTCATACACATAAATCTTATGCTGCCAAAATTTATATCTTATATTTCACATAAGAATAAGTCATACATTATATTAAAAAAAAGTGTACTTTCTATATGAGTTGGGATGCACGTTGTGTAAGATTTCACACATTTATTATATTAAATAATTTTTTTCAACATTAAGTTTTTTAAAAATTCTATTAAAAATCTTCATGAAGTAGATTAAATTCATAAATTTTAAAAAATTTAAAAATTAATTAATATTTCATTTGATACATTTATTTTAATATATCATAGATTTTTAAAATATAATTAAATATTAACTATTAAATTAAATATTTATAAATGTCTGATTTAAATTAAATTTCGTATGATAATCACAATGATATCATATTATTTAATAGTTAGATTGAAAAATTCGCATTTTATAAAGAAGTTTTTGATGGTGTAAGCTTACAATTAAGTTATAAGTACTTGAAGTAATTAGATCCCACCCATATTATATTATCCTATAAAGAAATGAGAGTATTTATTATTTTACAACATTAATTCACTAAAAGAGCTTGGCATACAACAATGCACTTGCTTTCAATTTAAATTAAATTTTACAATAATTTTTTATTTTTTTGAAAAGGAAGTTTGTTTTTAATGAAATATGATTGACTCATTCTGGAATTCAATTAAATAAATTCATATTATCCACAAAAGTCGGCACCAAAATATATATATATATATGTGTGTGTGTGTGTGTTATTGGCAAAAGTCACACATCTTGATTGGCAAGAAAGTTGGATTCTATTATATATATAATTGGTATTAGTTTGAATAAAATTCAATGTTTGGGAAGGCAGCTGGAGCGTTGTGCTTGACTCCAAACCCGGGTCACAAGCCGGATTGCGCGTTTCTGTTGGATAACAGCACATTGCCTGAATTCTCAGGTTTAAATAAAGTTTCAAGTCCACCCCCAAGAAATTGTCAAACTATGAATTATATATCCTTGGACTTATATACTCTTTTCATATTGTGTTATGGGGAGACAAATTGGAAACAGATTTTACATCCTGAGAAAATTAGGTTTAATGTTGTATCATGAAACTTACAATATCAATTTTTGGTAGGCAGACACTACATAGATATGCATCTTTTTTACGGTCGGGTATTTTTGAGGTAGCTTTTACGTTAATCAAGATTATATCTCTTTGCAGATAATCTTATGGACACAACTCTCACATCAACTAATTTCTTTATTTCTTAGCTCAAGATTCACACCTGAATAATCAAGACATGGAATATAAATTGACACTGTGCATATATAATAAGTGCATTGCATTAATAAGAGTATCCAATTAACTATTGATTATATATAATGTTGTCCACCAACGAGATTTAACTCATCTAGTTGGCCTTTCATTAGTGATTCGTTATAATTTGAGTTCAATTCTTAATTCTCTATTAATGGATAATCTGTAAATACTCATGTAAACGTTTAATAAGTTAAGAAACATTCTTTAACCATAAATTAAGATAAGTCTTCCCTTCAATTTAAATTTTTGTTTACCAAATAAAATATATAATGTTGTCCTTTCAATGATTTTTGTCTAAATTATTTTATTAAATATTAATGTGTAACATTCAAATTTTGTTAAACTGTGATGTGCCAAATGGCTATATATTGATGTGGTATCTTAGATATATAAAGAAAATTAATATGACACAGCACTATTTAATTTAACAGAATAATCTGCACACAAAAATCATTACCATAAGGAGTAACCAATAAGCTGATGGATTAAAATGAATAAATTAAAAAATAAAAACTAAAATGTACATAGAGTAAAAATATAACGACTAAAAACTTAACTAAGTATCAAATTAAAATATAGTATATGAAATAGTAAATATAAAAATTTTCTCTCTTATTTTAGGAAAAAGATTAAATGATTGTTAATCAACTGTAAAAGGGTGACATCTAAGCACACAACTATAAGAAATGAAAGACACCAAAATTTTGGGGTGCTGGGTGCAGTCATTTGGTTAAATTTTTATTTTGTTAAACAGTTACTTGGTTAATTTAATCAATGCCATGCCTTGATTATCCTAATTAGGGTCTTTGAAAAAAAAAAAGTATATTGTTAGTACCGATATCATTTCAGCAACAGTTATAAAAGTTGAAAAAAGATTGCCATCCTTTTACCAAAAAAAAAAAAAAGATTGCCATCATGAACTATTATCAAGTGCTTAATTTGTACTCGATGCAAAGCTAATCTTTGAAAAAGCTTGTTATTGTCAACGTTTGCCTAACACAAGAAGACCACGCTACGAGAATTCCAAAACGATTTCTTCTGTTTCTGGAAGCAATTTTTACTTTGTGAAGAAATATATAACTGTTAGCCTTTTTTTTCTATAGAAAAAAGAAAGCGCATTTGATTGGGTAATTTTTGTGTTAATCGTCAATACACGTCTAACTAACAATCTGTTGTATATCATTGTTTCGTATCAATCCATTATTGGCTATTTAGCTTACACACTTTGAAAAAATATCAATTTTGACAACTTGTAATTATATATTTATTATTTATTAGTCGCCTCCATAACAAAAAAGTGTACTGTCTCTAAAAGATTACATGATGTTACTATATTAAACTTATTATTTAAAATTCAAGAGGTGTTTGTGTAATGATTCCAGATTTGAAGACTGTCGTTTGATTTCTGATATGGTCATATTATTATTATTTTCGGTTCGAGAAAATTAATCCTATACAACAGTTTAAATGAATCAAATCCTATAGAAATACTTTTAAATTATACAAAAAAAAATATTATTTAGATCATGATCAAAATAAATTCATAAAGTATTAATTTATCAAAAAAAATAAAATAAAAAGAACTATGTTCTTATAAAACTTTGAATTTACACACTAAAAAAACAAAAGTATGTTGCCGTAAGAAAACTTTTATCGTTATTTTTTGGAAGAGATACAGATCAACCGGCCCTATGTTTCACTTGTTTATTTCTTTCTTCTCTTCCCTTACTAAACTGTGAATGTGTTTGAATAGTTCAAAAACGCACATTCTGACTTTGCTTATGAGGTATAGCAGGCATGAACACTAAAAAAACAAAAGTATGTTGCCGTAAGAAAACTTTTATCGTTACTTTTTGGAAGAGATACAGATCAACCGGCCCTATGTTTCACTTGTTTATTTCTTTCTTCTCTTCCCCCTTACTAAACTGTGAATGTGTTTGAATAGTTCAACAACGCACATTCTGACTTTGCTTATGAGGTATAGCAGACATGAACACGTCTTCATGTACAGTGTATTTATAAATTAATTACAACTTGTTTCTGTATAATACTTATATTTTAATTACCATGGCAATAGGAAATGTTTCCAAATTTTGAAACCAGGAAAATTAGCAGCAGCAGCATATAAATAACTAAATAAGGATCATATATCTATATATATATATATATATATATATATATATATATATATATATATATATTCTGGGCCATATAGTTAGAAAGTCAGAAGCACATCAAATTCAAAATTTCGTTTAGTTATTTGACTAACATTCATTCTTCCCTTCCTTCCTGGTGGATATTTCTGATGGCCAACTCAAACATGCGTTTAGCTTGATAAACAAGTTCCTAATGCGGCGAAAATTCAAAATGCTTCATCATCGAAACCCATTGGGATAATGATCACTTCACGCGCAATCGCGGAAACGTCAAAGTCTCAGGTCGTCTCTCTATATATATATATAGGATTCGTAATTCTTTGCTTCTTGACAACCTGAGACAGAGATTGCTTCATTTTCATTTCGTCACGTCCTTTGACATGAAACCCTTTGTGTTTTCTCTAGCGTGGGCTTTTGCTCTTCTGCTGGCTTCTTCCTCGGCTTCTGCTGCTGTGGTGGAACACACCTTCAATGTATGGCCTCTCTCGTTCTCCTCTTTTTCATTCTGAATGGCAAGCTATAGCCTCTGTTGAATTGAACTGATCAGAGTTTTTCTAGCTAGAAATTGGAGAAGTTGAGCCATCTCTGGCATAGATATGTATTTGCATGATATTCAGTGAAGTGAAGTTTCATTTTCATTTGTTGCAGGTGGGAAACGTTACTGTGCAGCGATTGTGCAATCAACAAGTGATCACTGCGGTGAATAAAACACTGCCGGGGCCAACGATTAACGTTCGAGAGGGTGACACTCTTGTCGTCCACGTATTGAACAACTCACCCTACAATCTTACTGTTCATTGGTAAACTTCTCCACCTTCTACCTCTCGATAAAATCAATCGTCAACTAATGGATTATGGGTAAATAAACACACGCCATTTTTGGAGAAATTAATTCACGTTCTTCCAGCGCTGTTATAATTATATATTATTTTTATATTTTAATCTTATGTTATTGTATATTTATCTTTTATGATTAAAAAAAAAATAAAAAAAATTAGAATTAAAATGTAAGAATAATATTTTTGTTAAAATTATATTTTTATTTAATTATATTTTAATATTTTAATATTAAATAATTAAAAAATATATTTATCAACGTAATATTAATTATTTATTTTTTAAAGCGTGTATATTTTGTTTGATAAATATATTTTTTAATTTTTTAATATTAAAATATTAAATATAAATTAAATAAAATATAATTCTAACAATATTATAAGAACATGTAAGAATTTTTCATGTTTTGACTTTAAGAATTAATTAATATATTATAGCTTTTGTCTACAGCTGTTTCAGTCATTTGTCGGCAAATATTATTGACTTCTGTCATATATATCTATATAGCGTCTTTGTCTCTCCCGCGCGCCACATGTTTATTGTCTAATTTCTTTTTTAAAGAAATCAGAGTTTGATTTATATTAAACTAAATTATTATATTAATCTTTAAAAATTTTTATTAATTTTATATTAATTTTTGAGAGATTTTAATTCCTTTCATAGTCTCTAATAAATTATTCTATTATTCAAGTTAATTCTTAAAAATTTAAAAGTTAGTCATATTAATTATTAAATAAAGATTAATTTGAACGATAAAATTAACTATCAGGGATCATGATGACATTTAAATCTTTTAAGAATTAATGCGAAGTCAATAAAATCTTTTAGGGACTAATTTAGTAATTTAATCTTTTTATTATAATTCAAAATAAAATTATCAAAATTATATTATTTAAAATGTTCACCTCCCACACTTTAAAAAAAAAAGATTAAGGAGTTTAATTTTTAAAAATTGCTTTTATACATTTTTATATTTATGTTAACTTTTATTTTCTTTTAAAATTCTTAAAAGAAAAGAAAACCGTAATATCATACTACATAATTAGATAACATAGCATTAGATTTTTTTTTCAAACCTGCATCGTGATACATATTGTAATCATTTGAAGAAAAGGGTTTATTGCACTTTCAGTTTTTCCTTATATCAAATAATCCAAAATGAGACTTTCAGGTTTCTTTTAATAAATTAAATCTTATTTTTCAACATGTAAGTCCTCAACATAGAGAAGTTTATATGACTACAGCACATAACATAACAGTTTTTTTTTCTTTTCTTTTTTTGAAAACATATATAAGAATTGATTAAATATAGGAACAACCAAACTTTGCTTTTTATATTATTAGTTTTGCTTTATATATATATATATATATATATATATATATATATATATCAGTAATTCTAAATTTCTGCATCTAACATGATATTTTATGCAGGCATGGAATTTTTCAATTATTGACTGGGTGGGCAGATGGTCCTGAACATGTAACTCAATGTCCGATATCTTCTGGTAGTAGTTATACCTATAGATTTAACATAACAGGACAGGTGGGGACACTTTGGTGGCATGCTCACTCATCTTTTTTACGTGCTACTGTTCATGGAGCCCTTATTATTCGGCCTAGACAAGGATACTCCAACCCATTCCCTAAAGTCTATCAAGAAGTACCCATATTGCTAGGTACTATATAATTTTTTTTGTTCTTCCGGATCTTTTCCCAGCTCTTTCGTTATATAAACAAGTTATTTGACAATATCAACTAATCTGTATATAAAAGGAAACATATATAGGCATGTATATATATATAATAAGACATTTTTCCAAAAACATTATTGATCATTGATTAATTGCAGGGGAGTGGTGGAACACTAGTGTTGTGGATGTTGAGCGACAAGCAACAGAAAGCGGTGGTGCTCCAGCCGAATCAAATGCTTACACGATTAATGGCTTACCTGGCGATCTCTACAGTTGCTCTCAAAATCGTATGGCAACTGAACAACAATACCATCCCTTGTTCATATATTTTAAGATTTTCAACACTTATAACCTTGTACCTTGTTACATTTTTTTGACTCGACTTTGATATAATTTCAGAGACATACAAACTCAACGTGAAGCAAGGAAAGACCTACTTGCTACGCATCATCAATGCTGCACTCAATAAAGAACAATTCTTCAAGATAGCCAACCACAGATTCACAGTCGTCGCCATCGATGCTTCGTATACCACACCCTACGTCACCGATGTTGTCGTGGTAGCCCCGGGCCAAACCACCGATGTCCTCCTCAGCACCAACCAGACCGTGGGTTCTTATTACATGGCCGCCAGGCCATACTATACCTTGGGTGGAGCTTTCGATAACACAACCACTAGAGGCGTGGTTGTTTACGACGGTGCCTCAACAGCAACTCCCGTAATGCCAACCCTACCAGAGTTCAATGACACAGCAACAGCCAACAAGTTCTACACTAATATCACAGGGTTGGCGGGTGGCCCTCACTGGATTCCCGTTCCACAACATGTGGATGAGCACATGTTCATCACCTTTGGGGTTAACCTAGATCAATGTCCAGGGAACAATACATGTGCAGGACCAACTCCCAATTTGCGATTATCTGCGAGCATGAACAATGAATCCTTCGTGCTGCCTACGGGTAGAGGTTTCTCTATGTTGGAAGCGTTCTTCCGCAATGTTAGCGGGGTGTACACGAAAGATTTTCCAGATAACCCTCCTTTTGTGTTTGACTATACCAATAACAACTTAAGTTTAACCCTCGCTTTCGCACCTAAATCAACAAAGGTGAAGACGTTGAAGTTCAACTCAACGGTGGAGATTGTGCTTCAGAATACAGCTATTCTTGCTGCAGAGAACCATCCCATCCACCTTCATGGCTTCAATTTCCATGTTTTGGCTCAAGGGGTCGGGAATTACAATGCCACTAGAGATCAACCAAAGTTTAATTTTGTTAATCCTCAGATACGTAACACAATTGCTGTGCCACTGGGAGGATGGGCTGTCATCAGATTCCAAGCAAATAATCCAGGTTGGTTTTCTTCAATTGATTAAAGTCAATTTAACTAGGTTAAGATTGGATTATAGTAATCATTTTCAAATCTTATGTATGCTAATTAATTTCTTCTCCCCTTAAACACTATACAGGTATATGGTTTGTGCATTGCCATTTGGACGTTCATTTGCCATGGGGCCTAGCCATGGCTTTCGAGGTTGAGAATGGACCTACTCCTTCTACCACGCTGCCTCCACCACCAGCTGATCTTCCTAAGTGCTAGGTGCAAAGTACATCCATTACTTTGATATTTTAAAATAAAAAAATAAAAGATTTGCTGATGTATATCCACTCTTACTATTTTGTAATGTGGATTACTAATTTAATTTATTTGATTGGGAAAATAGAATAAAGGGCGAAAGGTTAGCTTATTAATTCTTTTAGCCACTTTACTTTATTTTCAGTTCATGTACACTTAAAACAACATCTGTCTATCTTTATGGATATGTTCTTTTATTTTACCATATGCTATCTTCTACTTTTGGCTGCAGACAATTTACTGCCTGCCTTTCAATATATAATAACGAGGCTTCAAAATTTGTTGCACAGTAATTGATCCTTAACAAACATATGTGGGTTGGTAACAAAGAATGCAAATTATTCTGGGTGGATGTTTAGTGTGATAGTAAAAATAGGAGGTAAATTTTTATGGATGAGAATCTCATCCATGAAAATTTACCTCTCATTTTGACCCCATACTAAACATGTCTTAGGAAGAGAATTATGGGGGATATTGCTTTTGAAACATATGTACCTGTAAAATGAATAAATCTAACATCAAATGCGTGAAGCATATTCAAATTTTAATATTTTATTACAGTTAGTCAAGACGCCATGTTAGAATGGTTCATAAAAACGACAAAGGCTCCTAAATATACATTAATACACAACCTTGCCAGGACATTTATCAAACTGAAAGTTCCTCACTCTTTCCTAGAGTTTCTTGTCTTTTATTTTTGTTAGTAATGTATCCTCGGATCATCTTTCATGTCGATCAAGGTCTTACTTCTCCTGAACAATGTTAAGGCGCATTTTCACATTAGCCTGGTGCATTCCCACGCATTTTTTTTTCCTAACCAGCCTTCTGAGTTATCAAATTCTCAGCCCTAACGTGACATCAACTTGTTAGCTTAGCTAACATGGGCATGAACTCTTGTAGCCTCCCTAATTTGATTCTGTTGCTATTATATATATGTAGTATTATATGCGTTTAACCGTGCTCATAATCACCTCATTAGAAAGAAAAAAAAAAAAACATTTCAATCTTCTTGATGGAACCTTTTCGATCACTATAAGAAATATTTAGTTTAATACTTATTAATACGTAGCCTTTTATTAGACGACAAAGTAGTAGTTTGACTTTTGAAATATAATTACTTAAAAAGTAATGGACAAGGATTTCAAGTTTTTTAAATATTAAACGTATTTCAGGGCTTATTATAGTAAAATCGGTTTGTTTAATGGTGTGATCAGGTCTCAAACAACCGAAAATTACCCTGAAAAAGTTTTTTAAACTTTCAAAAAAATGATCCCAAACCAAGCGGCAAAATATTGATTGAGTTTCTCGAGATAAAGGGTTTTGTTATTAAGCGTTCGATTGAAAGAGCTGAACTCTCAACTGCATGGTCAGAAGTTTTGGTTTACGAATATGATATTAAACTACGTACACGTTATATATTATTTTATCTATACAATTGTCAAAATATAATACATCACAAGTTAAGATTACAACCAATGAACAAAATGTCAAAATAATTGAAAGTATTAGTTGACTTTTTTCAATGAATAATTTTTATTATTTCATAAAATTTTTCAATAATTAAGTCATTTACTAATAATAAAGTAAGAGTAAAATGCTTGACTCACATTAAAAAAACAAAGTAATACTATTCACACGTCATTTTTGTTACCAAATCTGAAACTCGGAAGCACACACTGTAAGAAAGTTACTTATAGTGGAGTAAAACCATAGTTTTTTAGTCCCTCACACATCATATATAAGTTTTATCAATTTTTTACCTCAAACATAAAATCCTCAACAATATTATCGTTAACGGATGTTGACTTTGATAGTTTATGCTGGCGCTGCCAAGTCCAGTCAGTCCAAAGTATGGCATGTAAAACGACGCCATTTCATAACAATCCCTAATAAAATAGGACTGTTTAAACTTGGACATGTCAACATAAATTGTCCACTTCATCAACTTATGTTAACACAGTTTCCATAAGAGGGATGGTGGGACTCCATTGCAAAATTTTCTGTTTGAGGTAAAATTTATCTATGATGGATGAAATTGATGAAGTGTATATATGTGAGGGATTACAAGATGATTTAATTCCAAGGTTAAATGTAATTGAAACCACCTAATTTTAATTGCACCTAGTTTAATTTTTCCTATCCAAATTTTAGACTCACCTCGCATGTATGCAACTGACATATGCATTTCGATCCCTTATCTTGGATTTAAAAAAGAAAAAACTACGGAATATGTTTGTTTGTTAGACAAAAAAATATATAAAAAGTGAAGACTACCTAACTGTAAATATTTTTTGAAAATATATAGTGTAGTGTTAAAATCGGCATCTTATTCTAGTTTAATGTCAATTTTTTTATATTTCCTTTCAAACATTCATTCTCTACAACAATAAAAAGTGTGTTTAGTTTATTTTGGAAATATGTTTATTTTGTTAATATTCTGCTACACACCTAGATTTTTTTTTAAACAAGATACCTATACTTCATAATATAATACTACATTTTTGGTTGTCATTATCCCTGTAGTAGAATGAATATTCGAAATATAATTTAAGAGAATTAATTAAGTTTCGTATCCATATTTTCACTCCGTGCACATATTAATTTTTTTAAAAAAAAATCGTTCATTTTTTCTTAAAATTTTAATTATATATAATGTTGTCTTTATAGTGATGTTTCATTTAAATTATTTTATCAAATATTAACGTGTACCATTGAAATTTTTTTTTAAACTGTGATGTGCCAACTGACTATTGATGCGGTATTTTAAATATATAAAAATAACTAACACGACACGTCATTATTTAATAAATAATTTACACAAAAAAATCATTATCATAAGGAGAGTAACTAAATAATTAATTGATTGATTTAAAATTAAATAAACAAATTAATAAATAAATACTATAATGGACACAGACTAAAAATATAAGGATTAAAAACCTAATTAACTAAGCATCATACTAAAATATTGTATCTGAAATAGTAGATATAATAAATTTGTCTCTTTATCTATACTATTATATGATGGAGATTAGAAAATTTGGTTTTCAATTTTTATTATTTTAAAAATATCATTACTTTGAAATCTCCTTGAACTGATTCTCAAAAAGAAAAAAAATTTAAACCACCTTAAAAATAGTTGTAATTATTTTTAAAATTTAAATATATCTATATAAAATAAATTAAAATATAAAATTAATACGTAATAAATTATTTAAACTATTAAAATTTTTAAAATTTAAATATATCTATATAAAATAAATTAACATATAAAATTATTATGTAAAAAATTATTTAAACTATCAAAATAAAAAATATAAATTGAGAAACACTTAATACCTTGTAGAAAAAGATTTTTAAATGATCATTAATCAATTGTAAAAGGGTAACACGTAAGCACACAACTATGTAGCTCTGTTTGGTTTAGATTTTAATTGAATATGTTGATTTTAAAATGTGATAATCAAGAGGGAGATAAATTAGTTCTCAAGAGATGAATCAAAGATTTTAAAAACTTAAAATACTTAAAGCAATAAGTACACACAATGATTAATAAGAGACAAGTAAATCAACATAAATAAATATAAAGAGATATATAATAGAAGCTTGCATAATGAGTTTATCATAGTTTAGATACAACTTGTGACCCAAGCAACTATTTTTTATTATGTCATTTTTGCTTATAAGGGGCACCGCACAAATTTTTCTCTACTTGCAGGTAAGAACATGTATTGACCTCTCTCAACTTTAATTTAAAGAAGAGTAATCTAACTTCAAAAAAGCTCATAGAAACCTATATACATACACTCTCTACCTTGATATGTTTAAAACAAGATAATAACTCCCTTTTCAATTGCTAGCTCTTATGATTGAACTATACTAAATATCAAATAACACACTTTCTCTAAAGTAGATAAGCAAGTATAAAGTTCAAAAGTATAAAAGATATGAATTTTAGTGTAAAGTACTTCGTCGAATGTTTTACCCAAAAGCTTTCTCGCTGAATCTTTCAAAAAACAATCCTTTTGTAGAGAATGAGTTTCCTTTGACGTTAGAGTGATTTTTGCTCAAACAGCAACTCACTTTAGGATTTAGAAATGATTCATGGGCATATTTAGGTAGGTGCTCCTTTTCACCCAGTTGGTGCTTGTGCTTCTTTTTTCTGGAATATGCCAGTAGGTGCTAGCTCCTTTCGGTTCAGTAGATGCTCAAAACTAGGTTCTCCTTTTCTCTGTTAAGCTTTGCATAAAAATATTCTTCAACAAGTAATTTAAAAATTTATCTAAATAAATGTTGTCCAATTCATTATATTCTTTACAAGAAATATTTAGCCACTTAATTTTTTTTATAAAATTAAACAATTTGACCCAATTAAACCAATCACTCATTAATTTGAAAATTAAATCAATAAGTCATTTAGATAATTTGACACATGCTATAAATAACTCATTAACCTAATCAATTTATTAGAATATCTTTAGAAGATCTTTAGAATATATTGTGAAATCATTTAGTACTCTAATTGATAAAGTAATTTAGGAGTTATATTTTAATTTTATTATATTTTTTGATTTATTTCCTCATTTAATTAGGGTTACTAGAATATAAATAGAGGTTAATATTTTGTCTTTTGTAATACATGTATCAAATCTCTTTTATATTAACTAAATACTATTGTTTACTCTCTATTCTATTTTTTTTCTTCTTTCTATCTAAACCTTATAATTTCAACACAATCATAAATTAATTATTCAATCAATCATTAAAATTAAGGGCACATAATCAAATACAAATATATCATTACGGGTGGAAATAAGCTAGGCTAGTTTAGGCTTTCTTTAAATAGGTCTAGTTTGTTTTGTAAAACACTAAACATGAACCTAGCTAGCCTAATACTTGACATAGATTTTTTTTTTGGGCTCAACTTGACTTTTTTATGAAAATATAAAAGTCTAACCTGATCTGGAAGCTTATTTAAAGTTCTACATTAGACAAAAACTTTGAATTGTATTAACAAACTTATACTTTAAAAATTTCAAATAACTCGTGTCTTTAATTAAAATTGTTAAATTATGTTTAAAATGAATAAATTATACAAATATATAATAATAAATGGTATAAATATTATAATTTTTAAATTATATATATATATATATATATATATATATATATATATATACACATATATATAATAGATAAATAATTAACGTATTAAATCAAATAGATTTTTTTAATGGTTCAGGCATGACCTATTTAACTAAATATATTCTTATAAAAGCCTAAACCTAACTTGTTTAATAAATAGGCAAAGCTTAATAAGGCTAAAAATAGATTAGGCATAGCTCTTAATAAACTACCTGATCTATTTTCACTCCTATATATCATTATTAAAATTGACACGTGCTCAATCATATATTATCAAAAAAAAAATATCTAACATAAAAGTATTAATTTTAAAAATATTAATGTTAAAGAATTAATTTTAAAAAATTTGATATTAAAAGAATTTATTTATATTTTGAAGTAGAATTAAAAGTTAATTTAAAAGAATTGATTTTATCTGAATTTTAAAATAGACACACTTTTAAAATATAATTGCATATATATATTCATAGGTCCTACACGTAATCAATTTCATTCACTATAAAAACAAATAAATCTTACTTTTTTCAGAATCAATTCTGACCCTCAAAAATAATTTTTTTTTCTAACCGAGTCACGATTGCCATGTACAATCTAAACTATGCAAATCAATTCTACCCAATGCAAACAGAATTCTAGTTACTCCAAAAAAAAAAATGTAAAACAAACACACCGAAAGAAATACAAGACATCAAAATTTTGGTGTACTGGGCACAATTTTTTTTTTTTGATAAACAGTTATTTGGTTCAATTAATCAACTTAATTCCTTCATGATCCTAACCCAGGTCTTTAATTGGTAAATTCTGAATACCGTTATCATTTCAGCAACAATTATTAAAGTTGGAAAAAGCATGTCAAAAAGTAAATAAATAAAAGTTGGAAAAAGATTTCCATCCTGGACTATGTAAATCAAGAGCTTAATTTGTACTCGATGCCAACGCTAATCTTTGCAAAAGCATATTACTGTCAACGTTTGCCTAACACAAGAAGACCACGTTAATATCCAAAACGACTTCTTCTGTTTCTAGAAGCAGTTTTACTTTGCGAAGAAACATACTGTTGTTAGCCTTTTTTTTAAAGAAAAAGAAAACGCATGTGATTGGGTAATTTTGGTGTTCATCCATCGTTTCACATCTACGTAAAAATCTGTTGTATATCATTGTATTGTATCAATCAATTGTTGGCTATTAGCTTACACACTTGAAAATAGAAAAATATTAATTTATAATTATATTTTATTTTATCTAAATTGATTTGAAAGATTGTATTCACTTGAAAGATTGTATAAGAAAAGAGTGCACATGTTTTGAAGACGATTATATGATGTTGCTATGCGAATAAATAATACTTAATAATGTAACATACATTTATCTGCGTACTTGTCAAAACTAATAAGAATGATACTCTTTTATATATATATATATAATTTGGTATATCCATTATATATAGAAATAAAACACTTACACTTCAAAAAAAAAAAACCACTTACATAAGAAACTCAAATATTGTAATATTTAAATCAATAAATTAAAATACTATGATCATTATTACTAGAGCAATAATATATTTTAATATAAAATTATATGAGAAATTAAATCAACAATAATAATTAATTGTAAAAAACAATATCTATTTTAACTACCTTACATCACTTTTGTTTTAAATAATTGTTAAAATATTATTTAGATCATCATCAAAAGAAATTTTATAAAGTACTGATTTATCAATAAAAATATATAAAACATGATGTCTCAATGAAACTTTGAATTTACACGCTAAAATACAAAAGTCACTTGCCGTGGGAAAACTTTCATCATTTTTCTGCAAGAGATACGTACCAAACCGCCCCGTGTTTCACCTGTTCGTTTTGATCTCTTCCGCTTTAATAAGCTGAATGTGTTTGAATGGTTCAAAAACGCACATTCTGACTTTGATTACGGAGGCAGCAGACTAGTGTTTACCAAGCTCCAAAACGCTTCATGTAGAATGTACTTAATGAAATTACAACTTGTTTCTGTATAATACTTATCATCAAACTCTCAAGTCTAAATAAAATGGCCATAGTAGAAGTTCCCAAATTTTGAAAC
Organism: Castanospermum australe; assembly: GCA_019955255.1. Lineage (NCBI taxonomy): Eukaryota > Viridiplantae > Streptophyta > Magnoliopsida > Fabales > Fabaceae > Castanospermum > Castanospermum australe. The sequence goes on along the minus strand of NSJW01001011.1, from coordinate 24,975 downwards.
CAGGCAGCAGCTGCATATATATAAATAACTAAATAAAAGTAGGCAAAGACCAATTCCTCAGATTATAGGATATATATATATATATATATAACTAAATAAGGGTCTTATCTATATCAGGGCCAAATAGTCAGAAAGTCAGAAGCACATCGCATTCAAAATTTCCGGTTAGCTGAAAATAAGAAGCTATTGACCAACTTTCATTCTTTTCTTTCTCCCTTCTGGACATTTCTCTGATGGCCAGCCCATGAAACATACTTTGAGCTTGCACAAATTAACAATTTTCTACCCTCCGCGGCGAAGATTCAAATGGTCCATGATCAAACCCATTGGATTAATATTATAATGATTACTTAACGCGCAATTGTGGAAACGTCAAAATCTCAGGTTGTCTCTGTATATAAATAGAGACAGGCATTGCTTCGTTTCAATAAAACTAAACTTCAAGCACATCACGTCCTTTAACATGAAACCCTCTGTGTTTTCTCTAGCGTGGGCGTTTGCTCTTTTGCTAGCTTCTTCCTTGGCTACTGCTGCTGTTGTGGAACACACCTTCAATGTATGTGCTCGTTCATTCTTCTCCCTTTCATTCTAAACGCCAAGCTAGCCAATGTTGAACTAATCAAATTAAGTTTTCTAGTTGGAGAAGTTGAGCCATCTCTAGGCACACAGGCACATAGATACATTTGCAATGATATTCACTTAAGTTTCATATAAATGTTGCAGGTGGAAGACATAACTGTGCAACGATTGTGCAGCCAACAAGTGATCACTGCAGTGAATGGAACACTGCCAGGGCCAACGATTAACGTTGAAGAGGGTGACACTCTTGTCGTCCACGTAGTGAATAATTCACCCTACAATCTTACTGTTCATTGGTAAACTTCTCCACCTACTAGTTACTACCTCTCAATATATAAAATCAATCCTTAACTATAGGATCATAGGAATCTACGATGAATAAACGCATACATCATGTTTCGACTTTAAGAATTAAACATATCATGTAGTTTTTGTCTAAAGCTGTTTCTGTCATCTGTCGGAAACATGCATTAATATTCTTGACTTCTGTCATATATATCTATATTAAGTGTCTGTCCATCCCTCGCCACATGTTTGTTCTCTAATTTCATTTTTTTAAAATGACTCTGATTTTTATTATAATTCAAAATATAAATTATGAAAATTATTATTTTAAAATGTTCATCTCTCACACTTACCCTTTTTTTTTTCAAGATTAAGTAGTTTAGTTTTTAAAAAATTCGTTTTGATACAATGTAATTTTGAAGTCAACTTCTATTTCCTTTTAAAATGGGTTTATTGCATGTTTAGTTTTTTCCTTATATCAAATAGTCCAAAATGAGACTTTCAGGTTTCTTTTAATAAATTAAATCTCATTTTCAACATGTAAATCTTCAACAAAGAGAAGTTTCTAACAAATTTGTTAGAGACACATGACTATAGCACCATAACATTTTGTTTTTCTTTGGAGTAAACATATATAAGAATTGAGTAAATATAGGAACAATTATACTTTGCCTTTATATATTACCAGTTATATATATATATATATATATATATATATATATATATATATATATATATATATATATATATATATATATATATATATATATATATATATTCTAAATTTGGGTATCTAATATGATATATAATGCAGGCATGGAATTCTTCAATTTTTGACTGCTTGGGCAGATGGTCCTGAATACGTAACTCAATGTCCAATACCTTCTGGTAGTAATTATACGTATAGATTTAACATAACAGGACAAGAGGGGACACTTTGGTGGCATGCTCACTCATCATTTCTACGTGCTACCGTTTATGGAGCTCTTATCATTCGACCTCGACAAGGAAACTCATACCCATTCCCCGAAGTGGACCAAGAAGTCCCCATATTGCTAGGTACTATATAATTTTTTTGTTTTTCCTTTATGAACTTGATCTTCCTCCAATATTGCCATATATAAATAAGTTATTTGGCTTCTTAAATTTGTATTTAAATGGAAACATAGGCATGTATATCTAGTAAGGTATTTTTCTGAAAACATTGATCATCAATTGCAGGGGAGTGGTGGAATGCTAATGTTGTGGATGTTGAGAGAAACGCAACAGAAACCGGTGCTATCCCAGCCGAATCAGATGCTTACACAATTAATGGCTTGCCTGGGGATTACTACAATTGCTCTCAAAATCGTATGCCAGCTTCTCAACAATAGTATCACTTATATTCACATATTGAAAGATTTTCAACACTTATAACCTCTAATTTTCTTCGAATTTTTTCCTGCATGCACAATTGGACTGTTTCTGACTCACCCTTGATTCACTTTTTGACTTGACTTTGATATAATTCCAGAGACATACCAGCTCAATGTGACGCAAGGAAAGACCTACTTGTTACGCATCATCAATGCTGCACTCAATAAAGAACATTTCTTTAAGATAGCCAACCATAGGTTTACGGTCGTCGCCATCGATGCTACGTACACCACGCCCTACGACACCGATGTGGTCGTGGTCGCCCCCGGCCAAACCACCGATGTCCTCCTCCACACCAACCAGACTGTGGGTTCTTATTACATGGCCGCCAGTCCATACCATACCTTGCCTCCACCTTTCGATATGACAAACCACTAGAGGTGTGGTCGTTTATGACGGTGCCTCCACAGCAACTCCCATAATGCCAACCCTACCAGCGTTCAATGACACAGCAACAGCCAACAAGTTCTACACTAACATCACAGGGCTGGCAGGTGGCCCTCACTGGGTTCCTGTTCCACGTCAAGTGGATGAGCACATGTTCATCACCTTTGGGGTTAACTTAAACCCATGCCATCTTCCAAACAACACATGTCAGGGACCAACGCCAATGACGGAACTTGCTGCGAGCATGAACAACGAATCCTTCATGCTGCCTACTGGTAAAGAGTTCTCTATGTTGGAAGCATTCTACGGCAACGTTAGTGGGGTGTACACCAAAGATTTTCCAGATAACCCTCCATATGTGTTTGACTATACCAACCCTAATATTACCTTTATGACTTCCAACCCTAAATCAACAAAGGTGAAGACGTTGAAGTTCAATTCAACAGTGGAGATTGTGCTTCAGAATACAGCTATCCTTGCTGCGGAGAACCATCCTATGCACATTCACGGCTTCAATTTCCATGTTTTGGCTCAAGGGGTTGGGAATTACAACTCCACCAGAGATGAACCAAAGTTTAATTTTGATAATCCTCAAATACGTAACACAATTGCTGTGCCACTAGGAGGATGGGCCGTCATCAGATTCCAAGCAAATAATCCAGGTTGGTTTTCTCCAACTAGTTAAAGTAAATTTAACCACGTACTTTGGGATTGGATTATAATAATCAACCTCAAATTGAATATATGCTTATTAATTTCTTCTCCCCTTTGCACACTATGTAGGTATATGGTTTGTGCATTGCCATTTGGATGTTCATGTGCCATGGGGGCTAGGCATGGCTTTCGAGATTGAGAATGGACCTACTCCTTCTTCCACGCTTCCTCCACCACCAGTTGATCTTCCTAAGTGCTAAGTGCAAAGTACATCCAAACCTTTTAAATTTTAAAATAAAAAGTAAAGATCGATTTGCTAAAATGTATATCCACTCTTACTATTTTGTGATGTGGATTCTTAATGTAATTTGTTCGATAGGGAGAAAGAATGTGTAATAAAGGGCGAAAGGTTAGCCTATTCTTTTAGCCACTCTACTTGATATTCAGTTCATGTACACTTAAACAACATCTGTTTATATATCTTTATTGGATATGTTCTTTCATTTTCCAAAATGCTATCTTCTAACTTTTGCCTTTAGACAATATAGTGCCTGCCTTTCAATAATATGATAAGGAGGCATCAAAATTTAATATGCAGTAGTACTATTGATCCTTAACAAGCATATATATGTGAGTTTGGTGAAGAAGAGTACTCGGACACACATGCAAATTAATTTGGGAAGAAAATTTTGGGGGGATATTGCTTTTGAAACATATGTACCAGTAAAATGAATAAACCAAACCTCAAACGCATGAAGTATATTCAAATTTTAGTACGATTAGTCAAGACGCCATGTTAGAATGGTTCTTGGAAAACGCTAAGGCTACCTAACTCCGCAAATTAATATACAGCTTTGTCAAGACATTTTTCAAAATGAAAGTTCCTCACCCTTTCCTACAATTTCTCGTCTTTGTTATTTGGTTCATAATGATATCTTCAAGCTAACTTTTATGTCAATGGAGTTTAAGTCCCTCCTTAAATAATTTCTAGAAACAAAGGGTTGTGTTATTTGAAAAGTTGAACACTCAATTGCATCATCTAAAGTTTTGGATTATGAATATACTTGTGTACAGCTACAAATTTTTTATTATTTAATTTATCTATATAATTCACAAAACAATATACATGATAAGTTAAAATTACACCCAAATTAACAAAATGTTAAAATCAGTAAAAGTATATTAGGTGACTTTCTTTCAATGAATATTTTGTTATTACTTCATAAATTTTTTCAATTATTAAGTAGTTTACTAATTAATAATGTAAGAGTTGACTCACATAAAAAATAATACTATCTATTCACACATCATTTTTATTATAAAAACTGAAACTCTTACGTAAGCACATACTCAATCGTATAACGTAAGAGCATTGCTTTCCACTCCCTAAAAATCTCTGGTAGTCGCTACAATATTTTATATCTTTTTTTCAACCGGCCATTTATTATGAAATATGGATTGGATTGGGCTTAGCTGAGATCAACAATCAAACCTAATATTTCCACATCAATGCCTCTGACCAATTACCTGTGAAACTCACAGGTAACAACTATCCAGTATTGAGAACCAATTTGATGTATGTTTCGCTAGTGATTATTTTTAAGAAAAAAATATTTTTTTAAAAGATTTTTTTAATAAAATTTTAATTATAAAATAAATTAATACAAACATACAATTAACTGTATCAATCAAATGTTTAGATTTTTTGAAGTGGGCGAAAGTTGCTCAAAAGAACGAAAAACAATGAAAACTGCAGGAACAGGACATGTGATGGCTACTAATCAACCTGAAAGTATTCGAAGAGCTTGGTCATTATATATACGACAGCATAATTGTGAGAACTGATCACTAATGGAGGCTTGTGTGGACAAAATTACTAATGGAGCCTGCAATGGCTACAATAAGACATAACCACAATTTAAAACGTTAATATAAATTAAAAGAAAAAACCAGCACAAAAGAAATTGATGAAAGACTAGATGATCTTCTGCTTCTTCCAAGTCTAAGGAAGTAGAGAATGAGAAACCAAACTTTGAATTTGGTATTGCAAATGACCCCAAACATTTCAAGGATGGATCATAGCAAGACAAGCAAGAGAAGATTCGAATTAGAGAAATCGAATGATTCAAAACCAATGACTCGATCAGAAGGCAGAACAGTAAGAATGGGTTCAAGAAAAGAACAAGAAACCGAATGGGATCGAGAATGGTGCAAAGAAAGTCTTATCTGATCTTGAGCAATATTGAACTAAATCAATAGATTGAACAGTAGCATTGACTAGGAGCGTATATAGGAGCTTGTTTGACTATTTTGCTCCATGTAACGTTCTTTGTTCATGACATTGTCATTGCCTGTTTGATTTAATACAATCCCAATCAGTGGCGTAACTTGAGTTAAAATATTGGAGGGGCGAAAATATTAATTCAACAATTTTTTTAAAAAAATATTATATATTTTATACTTTATTCTTTAGCAAAACTAACTAAATAAAAGTAATATTTGTTTTTCAATTTAGAATGCATCCAAATATATGCTTTTTTTTCACTCTTAAATAAATAGTCATTTTATAAGAATTTTGCAGCATCTTTATAAATGTATAATTTTGTTTTTGTTTATATAAAAATAGAACTTAAGACTTTTATTGGAAATTCTTTTTTTTTTTTCTGTATGTTCTGAATTTTTTTATTTTTATAAATTTACATCTACGAGACTCACAAAATTATGTGATAATAAATAACTTGATATAAGAAAACATTTCTACAAAAATTGGGTTTGGGTATGAAGTTCCGATCTAATTGAAAAGAAAAATATATCATAAATTGAAAAATGAAGTTTCTACTAAAATTTGAAAAATGAACTTTGAATATTAAAAACAAAAACTCATAAATTGGGTATTTATCTAATATCATCAATATTATCATGTATCCGATTGAATCCTAATAAATATGTTCCAAGTGATAGGAAGAGAATAGAGAAACATTAGTATTCGCTGTATGTGTTTTATAAGAATTAATGCCTGGTTTAAAATATGTAACTTGTGATAGGCTTTTTCTTTAATTTCTTTAACAAGGGTCGTATAAAACCAAAAAAATTGGGGGGTAGTTGGCCCCTTAGCCCTTCAAATCGTCCGCCATTGATCCCAATTACATTTGGACAAAAACATATATCAAACATAAAGTAAATATTTAAGCTTATATTAGATATAATTCAGTTTTAAATCAAACTGACTCGAACTATTATTGAATCATACCCATCAAAGTAGTTGAACATTCGGTCCCGAATAATCAAGATACAGAACCCACTTCTTTAATCAACATTATGTGTGTTAATAAGTGCATTGGATTAATAACAGTATCCAATTAATATGACAAATTCAACACGGTAAGATTTAAAATTAAAAATATGAAACTAACTACCTCTTTCTACATATTAGTTTCGGCCTTAGTGCATAAAATATTTTGAACATTGTGTTTACCTACAATTCTTCTTCTTAAATATGGTTGTTACTTACATTTTTTCTTTTTGGTTGGCTACAAGTTGCAAGTAAGAGAGATTGCCTCATTCTAAAATCAGCTCAATGAAAACTTTTGGTAAATACTTACAAAATTGTCTACCAATCAAAAATCATCAATAGAAATCAAATAAAAAACTTTTGAGTTGACGGAGCTGATCAGGCCAAGTAAACCAACCACCTCATGACTTTTACACATTATTAAATGTTTATTTTATATATATATATATATTATGGAGACAACGTAACGTAAGTTGCTATTGACGATTGGGCGTCGCCAGTCTAGTCTGACTAGTCAGTCCGAGTAAGGCAAAATGACGCCATTTCTGAGTGGGACTCCATTGCAAAATTTTATGTTTGAGGTAAAATTTATCTATGATGAAAGAAATTGATGAAGCGTATATATGTGAGGGATTAAAAGATGATTTTACTCCATGTTTGAATTTAATTTGAACCCGCCTAATTTAATTGCACCCAGTTTTAATTTTTACTATCCAAATTTTATATATGCAACCAACATATGCCTTCCCTTTATCTTGGATAAAAAAAAAAAAAACTACGGAATAGTTGTGGTTGTTCAGACAAAAATACATAAAAACGTGTAGACTGCCTAACTATAAATATTTATTTTGAAAATATATAGTTTAGTGTCAAAAAAATCTTAATCTAGTTAAATGTCATTTCTTGTAATTTCTTTTCAAACGTGCATTCTCTACAACAATAAAAAGTGTGTTTAGTTTATTTTGGAAATATTATTATTTTGTCAATATTCTGCAACATGCCTATATATATATATAAACAAAATACCTATACTTCGTAATATAATACACATTTTTTTGTGATTATCCCTGTACGTAGTAGATATTCGAAATATAATTTAAGAGCAATTAATTAAGTTTTTTTATCCTTATACTTTTTGCTTCGTGCGCCAATTAGTTCTTATTTTTTTAATTTATTCATTTTATTCCCATAATATTTTAATAATATATAACATTGTCCTTATAATAATTTTTTATCTAAATTATTTTATTAAATACTTACTTGTAACATTGAAAGTTTGTTAAACTGTGGTGTGCCAAAATGGTTATATATTGATGTGACATCTTACATATATAAAAAAAAATAATTAATGTCCAAAATGACTATATATTGATGTGATATTTTGGAGATATATAAAAAATAATTAACATGGCACGTCCACTTATTTAATAAAATGATTTAGACGGAAAAATCATTATCAGAAGGGGCAACTGATAAATTGAATGTACCGAAAAAAAAATAATAAATACTAAAATGTAGACAGTGAGTAAACATATAAAGACTAAAAACTTAACTAAGCATCAAACTAAAATATAGTATATGATAAACCAAAAAAAAATATAGTATATGACATACTAAATATACTAAATTTATCTCTTTATTTAGTTTATTATAAGAAAAAAGATCAAATGATTATTAATCAACTGTAGAAGCGTAACACCTAAGCACATCTATACAATAAAAGAAATGAAAGACGCCAAAATTTTGGGGTGCTGGGGTACAGTTATTTAATTTTTTTTTCTGGAAAACAGTTATTTAGTTTAATTAATCAACTGACTTCGTGATCCTAACTATCGTTAATTTCAGCAACAGTTATAAAAGTTGAAAAAAGATTGGCGTACCAACTATGAGAATAAAGTGCTTTGTAGTTTGTACTCAATTTGCAAATGCTAATCTTTGCTTGCCAAACATAAAAAGTCCACACTATGGAAATTCCAAAACGGTTTCTTCTGTTTTTGGAAGCAATTTTACTTTGGGAAGAAATATATAGTTGTTAGCCCTTTCTTTTAAAAGAAAAAGGACAGCGATTTGATTGGGCAATTTTGGAGCTCATCATCATTACACATCTAACTAAACAATCTATTGTACATCATTGTATATTTGTATTGTATCAATTCATTACTGGCTATTAGGTTACACGGATTTCCTTTTTTTTAATTTTTTAATCAAATGTTAATAATTCAATAAAAAATATTTTTATTTAAAAATAAGTTAATATTAATTAAAAAATAGATATATTTTCATGATAAGTTATCCGTACTTAATTAAAAAGACATAATTAAAGACTGAAAAGGAGACAAATGATTTAAACCCAAATTTATACACTTAAAAAGAAAAAAAATATTAACTTTGACAACTTGTAATTATATATTTTACTTATCTAAGTTAATTTAAACGATAGATTAAGTTCAGCTTGGTTGAAATACTAAAGCCGCTCTATAAAAAAAGAGTGCACGTTACTAAAAGATTATATGATGTTGCTGTATGCAAAAATAAAACTTAATGATGTAGCATACGCATTTATCTGCATACTTGTCAAAACTAGTGTCATTTTTTTGAAGAGTTTTATTTTAATTCATTGTTAATGTAACAAGTTTACATTATTATTCAATTATGAATTGTTAAATCATTAACAAAATTTAACTAAAATAGTAATTATTTAAAATGTCAAATAATTAATATGATTAAATGATAGTGTAAAAAAATTTTATATTGATAGTGGATTAAAATTAAATTCTTCTTGTAATCAACACTTTAAATTAGTGTCTGTTTGTGTATATGTATGATATATTATTTGGTACATCCATTATAGAAATAAGACAATTACATAAGAAACTTAATTATTTTAATTTTTTAATCAATAAATCAAAATACTGCTATCATTATAATTAGAGATGTTAATATAATATCATACCAGAAATTAAATTAACAATAATAATTAAATGTAAAAAAAACTTTCTATTTTAACGGCTTTACATTAGTTTTGTTTCAAATAATTGTAAAAATATTATTTATATAATCATCAAAATTAAGTTTATGAAATATTCATTTATCAATAAAAGTCTATTATATCTAATTTATTGGACTACTTCTAATTGCCACATGACAACTTCTAAATACAATTAGATACAGATTATTCCTCCTAAAATTGTTACTCTCTGAAGTCCCTTGCCTCTTTTCTATAGTTCGTTTTTTGAATTTAAAATTCTTCTCATTTATTATATTTCCTCTTCGTTATAACTCGCTCTTTGAAGTTCATCACGTTCGCGACTAGGGCAATTATTTTTACTCTCTGAAATCTTACTGCTATCTTTCTATAAAAACACATAAAAATTAACATTTTAGATAGTGTCTTTATGTTTGGATGTTTTTATGTGGTATGCTTAATCAGTATTAAAAGTTTTCATACATATTTAAGTAATTTAATTTTGCATTTTTTATTGTTACTTTAAAAAATGATAGCGTGCTTATTTGAGATATAGAATAAAAAAGTATGCATAAAAAATCAAATTTGAATTATATTATTGAAAACGTAAATGAATAACGAAAGAATATACATCATAATGAAAAAAATTACATTAAATATAAAAGAAACAAAAAAAAACCTGTAAAATTGACAGGTGTATAGATTAGTATATATAAAACAAGATGTTATTTTATTTTGTATAAAGCTTTGAATTTGTACACTAAAAAACGACAGTAACTTGCCGTAACAAAACTTTTTATCATTCTTTGGTTAGAGTCAAGAGATATATATCAACCTGCCCCCTGTTTAACCTGTTTTTTTTTTCTTCTCTTCCCCTTGCTAGACTGTGACTGTGCTAGAATGGTTCAAAAACGCACGTTCTAACTTTGATTACAAGGCAGCATACGAGTATTTACCAAGCTCCAACACGTCTTGTTTCTGTAACGACTTATCAAAACTCTAATTTCCCATGGCAATAGTAAAAGTTCCCAACTTTTGAAACCATGAAAATTAGCAGCAGCAGCATATAAATAACTTATAAGTAAGGGTAATATATTTTGGGCCATACATGTAGTCAGAAAGTCACAAGCACATCACATTTCAAAATTTCCGGTTAGTTCAAAACAAGAAGCTATTGACTAACTTTCACTCTTCTCTTTATCCCTATTGGATATTACAGTTCTAATGACAACCTCTATAACAAAAATTTAGCTTGCATAAACAATTTTCAACCCTCCTTAATGTGGTGAAAATTCAATTGCTTCATCGAAACCCATTGGCTTAATTTTATGCTAATCGATTACTTAACGCTCAATCGTGGAAAAAGTCAGAGTCTCTCTCAGGTTGTCTCTATATATAGGGTTCATAATCCTTGCTTCGTGACAACCTGGGACAGAGATTGCTTCATTTCATCACCACGTCCTTTAACATGAAGCCCTTGGTGTTCTCTCCACCGTGGGCTTTTGCTCTTCTTCTGCTAGCTTCTTCCTTGGCTTCTGCTGCTGTTGTGGAGCACACCTTCGATGTTTGGGCTCTTTCATTCTTCTTCTCTCTTTCATTCTGAATTGGCAAGCTAGCTAGCCTCTGTTGAATTGAACTGATCAGAGTTTTTCTAGCTAGTAATTGGAGAAGTTGAGCCATGTCTAGCATAGATATGTATTTGCATGATATTCAGTGAAGTTTCATCTTAATTTGTTGCAGGTGGGAAACGTTACTGTGCAGCGATTGTGCAATCCACTAGTGATCACTGCGGTGAATGGAACCCTGCCAGGGCCAACGATTAACGTTCAAGAGGGTGACGCTCTCGTCGTCCACGTATTGAACAATTCACCCTACAATCTTTACTATTCATTGGTAAACTTCTCCACCCACCACTCAATAAAATCAATCCTTAACTATATGATTAGAGGAAGCAATGGTGAATGAACAGACACGTCATGTTTTGACCTTTAAGAATTAATTACAATATTATGTTGTTTTTGTCAACGGCTGTTTCAGTCATTTGTCGGAGAAATGCATTAATATTTGTGACTTCTGTCATGTATATCTATATATATAGTGTCTACGTCTATCCCGCGCGACTTGTTTATTGTCTAATTTCTTTTTTTGAAGAACTCAGAGTTTGATTTTTATTATAATTGAAAATAAAATAATATCAATTTTATTATTTTTAATGTTCACCTCTCACACTATTTTTTTTAAGATTAAGGAGTTTAATTTTTAACATTAGTTTTTAAACATTGTAATTTTTAAGTCCACTTTTATTATCTTTTAAAGTTTTTAAACGAAAAGAAAACTGTAATATCATCATATATATTAAATAAACATTATTTTTTTTTCCATACCTGCATCCTGATACATATTCTAGTCATTTGAAGAAAAGGGTTTACTGCATGTTTAGTTTTTCCTTATATCAAATCATCCAAAATGAGACTTTCAGGTTTCCTTTTAATAAATTAAATCTCATTTTCAACAGTAAATCTTCAACGAAGAAAAGTTTCTAACAAATCTGTTAGAGACACATGACTATGGATAGCACATAACAGTTTTTTTCCACGTGTAAATCTTCAACATAGAAAAGTTTCTAACAAATCCACTAGCGATACCACTTTAGTACATAACTGTTTTTTTTTTCTATTTTTTTTTGGGTACAATTGACTAAATATGGGAGCATGATATCAAAATATAATATAATGTGCAGGCATGGAATTTTTCAAATTTTGAGTGCGTGGGCAGATGGTCCTGAATATGTAACTCAATGTCTCAATACCTCTTGGAAGCAACTATACATATAGATTTAACATTACAGGACAAGAGGGAACACTTTGGTGGCATGCTCACTCATCTTTTCTACGTGCTACCGTCTACGGAGCCCTCATCATTCGGCCCAGACAAGGAAACTCATACCCATTCCCTGAAGTCTACCAAGAAGTCCCCATATTGCTAGGTACTATATAATTTTTTGTTTTTCTTTTTTCTTGATCTTTCGCCAATATTCCCATATATGAATAACTTATTACTTGGCTACTTAAATCTGTATTTAAATGGAAAAATAGGCACGCATAATCGTATATATCTAGTAAGGCATTTTTCTGAAAACATTGATCATCAATTGCAGGGGAGTGGTGGAATGCCAATGTCGTGGATGTTGAGAGAAAACGCAACAGAAACCGCTGCTATCCCAGCCGAATCAAATGCTTACACAATTAATGGCTTGCCTGGGGATTTACAATTGCTCTCAAAATCGTATGCCAGCTTCTCAACAATAGCATCACATATATTCACATATTGAAATATTTTCAACACTTATAACCTCTAATTTTCTTCGAATTTTTTCCTGCATGCACAATTGGACTGTTTCTGACTCACCCTTGATTCACTTTTTGACTTGACTTTGATATAATTCCAGAGACATACCAGCTCAATGTGACGCAAGGAAAGACCTACTTGTTACGCATCATCAATGCTGCACTCAATAAACAAACATTTCTTCAAGATAGCCAACCACAACTTCACAGTCATCGCCGTTGATGCATCGTATACCACACCCTACGACACTGATGTTGTCGTGATTGCCCCGGGCCAAACCACCGATGTCCTCCTCAGTACCAACCAGACCGTGGGTTCTTATTACATGGCCGCCAGGCCATACTATACCTTGAAGGTGGAACTTTCGATAACACAACCACTAGAGGTGTGGTGGTTTACGACGGTGCCTCAACAGCCAACTCCCATAATGCCAACCCTACCAGCGTTCGATGACACCGCAACAGCCAACAAGTTCTACACTAATATCACAGGGTTGGCAGGTGCCCCTCACTTGGATTCCTGTTCCACAAAATGTGGATGAGCACATGTTCATCACCTTTGGGGTTAACTTAAACCCATGCCATCTTCCAAACAACACATGTCAGGGATCAACGTCCAATGACGGAAAATGCTGCGAGCATGAACAACGAATCCTTCATGCTGCCTACTGGTAAAGAGTTCTCTATGTTGGAAGCATTCTACGGCAACGTTAGTGGGGTGTACACAAAGATTTTCCAGATAACCCTCCATATGTGTTTGACTATACCAACCCTAACATTACCTATTTGAATTCCAACCCTAAATCAACAAAGGTGAAGACGTTGGAGTTCAATTCAACAGTGGAGATTGTGCTTCAGAATACAGCTATCCTTGCCGCAGAGAACCATCCTATGCACATTCACGGCTTCAGTTTCCATGTTTTGGCTCAAGGGGTTGGGAATTACAACTCCACCATAGATCAACCAAATTTTAATTTGGTTAATCCTCAAATACGTAACACAGTTGCTGTGCCGACTAGGGGAGGATGGGCTGTCATCAGATTCCAAGCAAATAATCCAGGTTGATTTTCTTCAACTGATTAAGTAAATTTAACTAGGTTGAGATTGGATTATAATTATCAATTTCAAATCTTAATATGTGCTAATTAATTTCTTCTCCCGTTTGACACACTATGTAGGTATATGGTTTGTGCATTGCCATTTGGATGTTCATTTGCCATGGGGACTAGGCATGGCTTTCGAGATTGAGAATGGACCTACTCCTTCTTCCACGCTGCCTCAGCCGCCAGCTGATCTTCCAAAGTGCTAAGTGCAAAAGTACATCAAAACTTTTTAAACTTTAAAATAAAAGTAAAGATTTGGTTAATGTTTATCCACTCATACTATTTTATAATGTGGATTCCTAATTTAATTTGTTAGATTGGGAAAAGGAAAGTGTAATAAGGGCGAAAGGTTGGCCTATTCTTTTTGCCACTTTTAATTGCTTCATATTCAGTTCATGTACACTTAAACAACATCTGTTAATCTAGTTTTATGGATATGTTCTTTCATTTTCCAAAATGCTATCTTCCACTTTTGCCTTTAGACAATATAGTGCCTGCCGTTCAATATATAATAACGAGGCATCAAAATTTACTACACAGTAGTTATTGATCCTTAAGAAACATATGTGAGTTGGTGACAAAGAGTACTAGATGCAAATTACTCTGGGAAGAGAATTTTGGGGGGATATTGCTTTTGAAACATATGTATGTACCAATAAACTAAATAAACCTAACATCAAACGCGAGAAGTATATTCAAATTAAATTTTATTCCAGTTAGTCAAGACGCCAAGTTAGAATAACCCAAACTAAGCCGCAAAATATTGTTTTGGTTTCTTAAGATCAATCAAGGGTCATGTTATTAATAAAGTCTCAACCGCTTGATCAAAAGTTTTGGTTCATGAATAAGGGAGTGTTCGGCAACTTTTTAAAATCAGTTTAAAAAAGTACAAGATAGAACCATTTATATAAATTCATATGAAAATGAACTTGTTTACTTATTCTAATTTTGGTTTAAAAATAGTTTAAAACTAGCTTTACTTTTACTCGGCGAGAGAAGATAGAAAATCAAGAAAAAGAGAGAAAGAAAGAGTCCGAAAAAAGTTAGACTAAAAAATGAAAAAAACCAACTTTGAGTTGGATATATTAAAAATTTGTTTTATTTTATAGCGTAAGAATTAATTTTTAAAATTTAAGTGATAATTAAATACTCTATTTTAAAAAATTAACTAATCGCACCTAGATATTTGATTTTTGAAAGTCGCCAAACATTCTCTTAAACTATAACTGCAAATTATTTCTTATTTTATCTATACAATTGACAAAAATGTATGTGCTCGTTCATTCTTCTCCCTTTCATTCTAAACGCCAAGCTAGCCAATGTTGAACTAATCAAAATTAAGTTTTCTAGTTGGAGAAGTTGAGCCATCTCTGGCACACAGACACATAGATACATTTGCAATGATATTCACTTAAGTTTCATATAAATGTTGCAGGTGGAAGACATAACTGTGCAACGATTGTGCAATCAACAAGTGATCACTGCAGTGAATGGAACACTGCCAGGGCCAACGATTAACGTTGAAGAGGGTGACACTCTTGTCGTCCACGTATTGAATAATTCACCCTACAATCTTACTGTTCATTGGTAAACTTCTCCACCTACTAGTTACAACCTCTCAATATATAAAATCAATCCTTAACTATAGGATCATAGGAATCTACGATGAATAAACGCAGACATCACGTTTGGACCTTAAGAATTAAACATATCATATAGTTTTTGTCTAAAGCTGTTTCTGTCATCTGTCGGAAACATGCATTAATATTCTTGACTTCTGTCATATATATCTATATTAAGTGTCTGTCCATCCCTCGCCACATGTTTGTTCTCTAATTTCTTTTTTTTTTAAATGACTCTGATTTTTATTATAATTCAAAATAAAAATTATCAAAATTATTATTTCAAATGTTCACCTCTCA
The DNA here is from genome assembly GCA_019955255.1 of Castanospermum australe. Taxonomy (NCBI): domain Eukaryota; kingdom Viridiplantae; phylum Streptophyta; class Magnoliopsida; order Fabales; family Fabaceae; genus Castanospermum; species Castanospermum australe. The sequence goes on along the minus strand of NSJW01001011.1, from coordinate 9,025 downwards.
CACTTGCCTTTTTTTTTTTCAAGATTATTTGATACAATGTAATTTTGAAGTCAACTTCTATTTCCTTTTAAAATGGGTTTATTGCATGTTTAGTTTTTCCTTATATCAAATAGTCCAAAATGAGACTTTCAGGTTTCGTTTAATAAATTCAATCTCATTTTCAACATGTAAATCTTCAACAAAGAGAAGTTTCTAACAAATTTGTTAGAGACACATGACTATAGCACATAACAGTTTTTTTTTTCTTTGGAGTAAACATATATAAGAATTGAGTAAATATAGGAACAATTATACTTTGCTTTTGTATATTACATGTTATATATATATATATATATATTTCTAAATTTGGGTATCTAATATGATATATAATGCAGGCATGGAATTTTTCAATTTTTGACTGCTTGGGCAGATGGTCCTGAATACGTAACTCAATGTCCAATACCTTCTGGTAGTAGTTATACCTATAGATTTAACATAACAGGACAAGAGGGGACACTTTGATGACATGCTCACTCATCATTTTTACGTGCTACCATTTTTGAAGCCCTCATCGTTCAACCTCGACAAGAAAACTCATACCCATTCCCCAAAGCGGACCAAGAAGTCCCTATATTGCTAGGTACTATATAATTTTTTTGTTTTTCCTTTATGAACTTGATCTTCCGCCAATATTGCCATATATAAATAAGTTATTTGGCTTCTTAAATTTGTATTTAAATGGAAATATATCTAGTAAGGCATATTTCTGAAAACATTGATCATCAATTGCAGGGGAGTGGTGGAATACTAGTGTTGTGGACGTTGAGAGACAAGCAACAGATACCGGTGGTACTGCAGCCGAATCGAATGCTTACACAATTAATGGCTTCCCCGGCGATCTCTACAGTTGCTCTCAAAATCGTATGCCAACTTATCAACAATACTATCACTTATTTACATATTCTAAGATTTTGAACACTTATTATAACCTCTAATATGCTTCGAATTATTTTTTTTTCCTACATGTACAATTGGACTATTTCTGACACACCCTTTTTTCACATTTTGACTTGATCTTCAAATTTCAGAGACATACGAGCTCAATGTGAAGCAAGGAAACACCTACTTGTTACGCATCATCAATGCTGCACTCAATAAAGAACATTTCTTTAAGATAGCCAACCATAGGTTTACGGTCGTCGCCATCGATGCTACGTACACCACGCCCTACGACACCGATGTGGTCGTGGTCGCCCCCTGGCCAAACCACCGATGTCCTCCTCCACACCAACCAGACTGTGGGTTCTTATTACATGGCCGCCAGTCCATACCATACCTTGCCCCCACCTTTCGATAACACAACCACTAGAGGTGTGGTGGTTTATGACGGTGCCTCCACAGCAACTCCCATAATGCCAACCCTACCAGCGTTCAATGACACAGCAAAAGCCAACAAGTTCTACACTAACATCACAGGGTTGGCAGGTGGCCGTCACTGGGTTCCTGTTCCACGTCAAGCGGATGAGCGCATGTTCATCACCTTTGGGGTTAACCTTGAACAATGTAACCTTCCAGGACCAAACAACACTTGTGGTGGACCACTTGGTTTGCGATTTGCGGCAAGCATGAACAATGAATCCTTTGTGTTGCCCAGTGGCAGAGGGTTATCTATGTTGGAAGCATTCTACTGCAATGTTAGCGGGGTGTACGCCAAAGATTTTCCAAATAACCCTCCATTTGTGTTTGACTATACCAACCCTACCAATATCAGTATGTTTGCCAACCCTAAATCAACAAAGGTGAAGACGTTGAAGTTCAATTCAACAGTGGAGATTGTGCTTCAGAATACCGCTATCCTTGCTGCGGAGAACCATCCTATCCACATTCATGGCTTCAACTTCCATATCTTGGCTCAAGGGGTTGGGAATTACAACTCCACCAGAGATGAACCAAAGTTTAATTTTGATAATCCTCAAATACGTAACACAATTGCTGTGCCACTAGGAGGATGGGCCGTCATCAGATTCCAAGCAAATAATCCAGGTTGGTTTTCTTCAACTAGTTAAAGTAAATTTAACTACGTACTTTGGGATTGGATTATAATAATCAACCTCAAATTGAATATACGCTTATTAATTTCTTCTCCCCTTTACACACTATGTAGGTATATGGTTTGTGCATTGCCATTTGGATGTTCATTTGCCATGGGGGCTAGGCATGGTTTTCGAGATTCAGAATGGACCTACTCCTTCTTCCCCGCTTCCTCCACCACCAGTTGATCTTCCTAAGTGCTAGGTGCAAAGTACATCCACACCTTTTAAATTTTAAAATAAAAAGTAGAGATCGATTTGCTAAAATGTATAATCCACTCTTACTATTTTGTGATGTGGATTCTTAATGTAATTTGTTCGATAGGGAGAAAGAAAGTGTAATAAAGGGCGAAAGGTTAGCCTATTCTTTTAGCCACTCTACTTGATATTCAGTTCATGTACACTTAAACAACATCTGTTTATATAATCTTTATGGATATGTTCTTTCATTTTCCAAAATGCTATCTTCTACTTTTGCCTTTAGACAATATAGTGCCTGCTTTCAATATATGATAAGGAGGCATCAAAAATTTAATATGCAGTAGTACTATTGATCCTTAACAAGCATATATATGTGAGTTTGGTGAAGAAGAGTACTCGGACACACACATGCAAATTAATTTGGAAGAAAATTTTGGGGGGATATTGCTTTTTGAAACATTTGTATATAGTAAAATGAATAAACCAAACCTCAAACGCATGAAGTATTTTTAAAAATTTTAGTACGATTAGTCAAGACGCCATGTTAGAATGGTTCTTGGAAAACGCTAAGGCTACCTAACTCCGCAAATTAATATACAGCTTTGTCAAGACATTTTTCAAAATGAAAGTTCCTCACCCTTTCCTACAATTTCTCGTCTTTGTTATTTTGGTTCATAATGATATCTTCAAGCTAACTTTTATGTCAATGGAGTTTAAGTCCCTCCTTAAATAATTTCTAGAAACAAAGGTTGTGTTATTTGAAAAGTTGAACACTCAACTGCATCATCTAAAGTTTTTGGATTATGAATATACTTGTGTACAGCTACAAATTTTTTATTATTTAATTTATCTATATAATTCACAAAACAATATACATGATAAGTTAAAATTACACCCAAATTAACAAAAATGTTAAAATCAGTAAAAGTATATAAGGTGACTTTTTTTCAATGAATATTTTGTTATTACTTCATAAATTTTTCAATTATTAAGTAGTTTACTAATTAATAATGTAAGAGAAATATGCTTGACTCGCATAAAAATAATATTATCTATTCACACATCATTTTTATTATAAAAACTGAAACTCTTACGTAAGCACATACCCAATCGTACAACGTTAGAGCATTGCTTTTCCCTCTCTAAAAATCTCTGATAATCGCTATTATATTTTATATCTTTTTTTCAACCGGCCATTTATTTATTATGAAATATGGATTGGATTGGACTTAGCAGAGAACAACAATCAAACCTAATATTTCTACATCAATGCCTCTGCCCAATTTCCTGTGAAACTCACAAGTAACAACTATCCAGTATTGAGAACCAATTTGATGTATGTTTCGCTAGCGATTATTTTTAAGAAAAAGTTATTTTTTTTAAGATTTTTTTAATAAAATTTTAATTATAAATTATTTTATTATAAAATAAATTAATACAAACATACAGTTAACTGTATCAATCAAATGTTTAGATTTTTTGAAGTGGGCGAAAGTTGCTTAAAAGAACGAAAAACAATGAAAACTGCAGGAACAGGACGTGTGATGGCTACTGATCAACCTGAAAGTATTCGAAGAGCTTGCTCATTATATATACGACAGCATTATAGTGAGTACTGATCACTAATGGAGGCTTGTGTGGACCGTATTACTAATGGAGCCTCCAACGGCCACAATACGACGTAATCACAATTTAAAACGTTAATATAAACTAAAAGAAAAAATCAGCACAAAAGAAATTGATGAAAGACTAGATGATCTTCTGCTTCTTCCAAGTCTAAGTAAGTAGAGAATGAGAAACCAAACTTTGAATTTGGTATTGCAAATAACCCCAAACATTTCAAGGATGGATCATAGCAAAAAAAGCAAGAGAAGATTCGAATTAGAGAAATCGAATCATTCAAAACCAATGACTCGATCAGAAGTCAGAACAGGAAGAATGGGTTCAAGAAAAGAACAAGAAACCGAATGGGATCGAGAATGGTGTAAAGAAGTCTTATCTGATCTTGAGCAATATTGAACTAAATCAATAGATTTGAACAGTAGCATTGACTCGGAGCATATATAGGAGCTTGTTTTGACTATTTGCTCCATGTAACGTTCTTTGTTCATGACCTTATCATTGCCTCTTTGATTTAATACAATCCCAATCAGTGGCGTAACTTGAGTTAAAATATTGGAGGGGCGAAATATAATTCAACAATTTTTTAAAAAAATATTATATATTTTATACTTTATTCTTTAGCAAAACTAACTAAATAAAAAGTAATATTTGTTTTTCAATTTAGGAATGCATCCAAATATATGCTTTTTTTTCACTCTTAAATAAATAGTCATTTTTTAAGAATTTTGCAGCATCTTAATAAATGTATAATTTTGTTTTTGTTTATATAAAAATAGAACTTAAGACTTGTTGGAAATTCTTTTTTTTTTCTGTATGTTCTGAATTTTATTATTTTTATAAATTTACATCTACGAGACTCACAAAATTATCTGATAATAAATAACTTATATAAGAAAACATTCTACAAAAATTGGTTTGGTATGAAGTTCCTATCTAACTGAAAAGAAAAATATATCATAAATTGAAAAATGAAGTTTCTACTAAAATTTGAAAAAATGAACTGAATATTAAAACAAAAACTCATAAATTGGTATTTATCTAATATCATCAATATTATCATGTATCCGATTGAATCCTAATAAATATGTTCCAAGTGATAGGAAGAGAAATAGAGAAACATTAGTATTCGCTGTATGTGTTTTATAAGAATTAATGCCTGTTTTAAAATATGTAACTTGTGATAGGTTTTTTCTTTAATTTCTTTAACAAGGGTCATATAAAACCAAAAAATTTGGGGGTAGTTAGCCCCTTAGCCCTTCAAATTCTCCGGGATTGATCCCAATTACATTTGGATAAAAACATATATCAAACATAAAGTAAATATTTAAGCTTATATTAGATATAATCCAGTTATAAATCAAACTGAGTCGAACTATTATTGAATCATACCCACCAAACGAGTTGAATATTCGGTCCTGAATAATCAAGATACAGAACACACTTCTTTAATCAACATTATTTGTGTTAATAAGTGCATTGGATTACCAACAGTATCCAATTAATATAACAAATTCAACACGGTAAAATTAAAAATTAAAAATGTGAAACTAACTACCTCTTTCTACATATTAGTTTCGGCCTTAGTGTATAAAATATTTTGAACATTGTGTTTACCTACAATTCTTCTTCTTAAATATGGTTGTTACTTACATTTTTTTCTTTTTGGTTGGCTACAAGTTGGTAAGTAAGAGAGACTGCCTCATTCTAAAATCATCTCAATGAAAACTTTTGGTAATACTTACAAAATTGTCTACCATTCAAAAATCATCAATAGAAATCAAATCAAAAACTTTTGAGTTGACGGAGCTTGATCAGGCCAAGTAAACCAACCTCATTGACTTTTACACATTATTAAATGTTTATTTTATATATATATATATATTATGGAGACAACGTAACGTAAGTTGCTATTGACGATTGGCGTCGCCAGTCTAGTCTGACTAGTCAGTCCGAGTAAGGCAAAATGACGCCATTTCTGAGTGGGACTCCATTGCAAAATTTTATGTTTGAGGTAAAATTTATCTATGATGAAAGAAATTGATGAAGCGTATATATGTGAGGGATTAAAAGATGATTTTACTCCATGTTTGAATTTACTTGAACCAGCCTAATTTAATTGCACCCAGTTTAATTTTACTATCCAAATTTTGTATATGCAACTAACATATGCCTTTCCTTTATCTTGGATAAAAATTAAAAAAAAAACTACGGAATAGTTGTGGTTGTTAGACAAAAAATACATAAAACGTGTAGACTGCCTAACTATAAATATTTATTTTGAAAATATATAGTTTAGTGTCAAAAAAATCTTAATCTAGTTAAATGTCATTTCTTGTAATTTTCTTTCAAACGTGCATTCTCTACAACAATAAAAAGTGTGTTTAGTTATTTTGAAATATGATTATTTTGTCAATTTTGCAACATGCCTATATAATATATCACAAATACCTATTTCAATAATATAATGCATTTTTGTGATTGTCTGTAGTGTAGATTTACGAAATAATTAAGAGAATTAAACGTTTTTATCTTATTTTTTGTTCGTGCGCCTATTAGTTCTTATATTTAAATTTATTCATTTATTCCCTAAATTTATTAATAATATACGTTTCCTTATAGTAATTTTTCTAAATTATTTTATTAAATACTTACGAGTAAGTGAAAGTTTGTTTAAACTGTGATGTGCCAAAATGGTTATATATTGATGTGATATCTAAATATATAAAACTAATGCCAAAATGACTATATATTGATGTGATATTTTGGATATATAAAAAAATTAACGTGACACATTATTTAATAAAATGATTTAGACGAAAAACATTATCAGAAGGAGCAATGATAAATTAATGTACCCAAAAAAATAATAAAACTAAAATGTAGACAGAGTAAACATATAAAGACTAAAAATTAACTAAGCATCAAAATAAAATATGTTATGAAACCAAAAAATAGTATATGAATACTATATACTAAATTTATCTTTTATTTGTTTATTATTAGAAAGATCAAATGATTATTAATAACTGTAGAACGTACACCTAGCACATCTATCGATAAAAGAAATGAAGGCGTCAAAATTTTGGGTGTGGGGTAAGTTATTAATTTTTTTCCGGTAAACAGCTATTTGGTTTAATTAATCCATGACTTCGTGATCCTAATATCATTAATTTCGCAACAGTTATAAGTTGAAAAAAGATGCCGTACACTATGGAATAAAGTTGTTTGTAGTTTTACTCATTTGCAAGCTAATCTTTGCTTGCCCAAAAATTCCCTACTATGGAATCCAACGGTTCTTCTGTTTTTGGAAAAATTTTTTACTTTGGGACGAAATTAATATGTTTGTAGCTCCTTTCTTAAAGAAAAGGACAGGCGATTTGGGATGTGGGCCCAATTTTTGGCAGCTCATCATCAATTTTACACAATTCTAAACTAAAACAATCTATTGTGTATATCATTGTCATATTTGCATATTAATATCAATTCATTACGAGATATTTAAAGGTTACAGGATTATCCTTTATTTTTTAATTTTTTAACTCAAATGGTCTAATAATTCAATAAAAAAATTATAATTTTTAATTTATAAAATAAGACCTTAATATTAATTAAAAAATAGATTATTGTCATGATAGTTATAATTCCATACTTAATTAAAAAGACATTATTATGACAGACTGAAAAAGGAGACCAATAAGAATTTTAAACCCAAATTATACACTTAAAAAGAAAAAAAAAAATTAACTATTGACAACTTGTAATATATATATAAGTTTACTTATTTTCTTTAAGTTAAGTGTGAAAAGATAGATTAAGATTTCAAGACTGGATGACACATAACAGCGCTCTCATAAATTAAAAGAGTGCACGTTTAAAATAACTATAGAATCTCCATAATGAAATGTTGCTGTATTGCATAAATAAAAACTTAGTGAATGTAGCATACGACAATTTACTGCATATCTGATACAAACTAGTGTCATTAATTTTTTGAAGATGTTTTATTTTAAATTCATAAATGTTTAATTATTGTTGAACAAGTTTACATCCCTATTATTCAAATTTAAATGAAAATTGTTAAATCATTAACAAATTTATAAACTAAATAGTATTATGGTATTCCTTAAACATGTCAAATAATTAATAATGATTAAATGATAGTGTAAAAAAATTTTATATTGATAAAGTAAGGATTTTAAATTAAGATCTCTTCTTGTAATCATCCTTTAAATTAGTGTCTGTTTGTGTAATATTGTTTTATGATATATTAATTTTGGTACATCCATTAAATACCGAAATTAATGGATCAACTATAAACATTTAAAATTCTTAATTAATTTTAAATTTTTTAATCAATTAATCAACATATACTGCTATCATTAAATATATTAGATGTACTGTTAAATAATTATTTCATCCACCAGAAATTAAATTAAAATGAACAATAATTAACATGTAAAAAATACTTTCTATTTAACGCTTTACATTAGTTTGTTTCAAAATAATTGGTAAAAATATTATTTATATAATCATCAAAATTAAGTCTATGAAATATTCATTTATCAATAAAAGTCTATTATATCTAATTAATTGGACTTCTTCTAATTGCCACATGACAACTTCTAAATACAATTAGATACAAATTATTCCTGCTAAAATTGTTACTCTCTTAAGTCCCTTGCCTCTTTTCTATAGTTGGTTTTTTGAATTTAAAAGTCTTCTCATTTATTATATTTCCTCTTCATTATAACTCGCTCTTTGAAGTTCATCACGCTCGCTACTAGAGCAATTATTTTTACTCTCTGAAATCTTACTGCTATCTTTCTATTAAAACACATAAAAATTAAGATTTTAGATAGTGTCTTTATGTTTGGATGTTTTTATGTGGTATGGCTTAATCAGTATTAAAAGTTTTCATACATATTTAAGTAATTTAATTTTGCATTTTTTATTGTTACTTTAAAAAATGATAGCGTGCTTATTTGAGATATAGAATAAAAAAGTATGCATAAAAAATCAAATTTGAATTATATTATTGAAAACGTAAATGAATAACGAAAGAATATACATCATAATGAAAAAATTACATTAAATATAAAAGAAACAAAAAAAAACCTGTAAAATTGACAGGT